>NW_004624810.1:3320881-3476734 GCF_000247695.1 Heterocephalus glaber | reverse complement strand
TGTTTTCTCATTTTGACTGGGGCAGGGAGCTGTTAGCACCTGCACTGATTACCTCCTCTGAGCTGGGTGAGGTGGGATAGGGGCTGGGAGCAGTGGTAGGGATGGTGACCCAAAAGCCCTTTCCTGTGGCCTGGGAGCAGCGGATAGGATGGTGGCCAGGAGGCCCCTTCCTCTGGACCAGGATCAGTGGGATGGTGGCTCAGAAGCTCCTCCCTCTGGGCCAAGAGTGGTGGGAGGGATGGTGGCCTGGAAGCCCCTTCCTGTGAGCCAGGAGCAATGGGATAGAAAGTGGCCCAAATGCCTTTTCCTGTGGGCTGGGAGCAGCTGGAGTGATTCTGGCTGGGAAGCCCCTTCCTCTGGACCAGGAGCAGTGAGATGGTGGCTCAGAAGCCCCTCCCTCTGGGCCGAGAGTTTTGGGTGGGATGGTGGCCTGGAAGCCCCTTCCTCTGGGCCAGGAGCAGAGGGACAGAAGGTGGCCCAAAAGCCTTTTCCTGTGCGCTGGGAGCAGCGGGAGGGATGGTGACTGGGAAGCCCCTTCCTCTGGATCAGTAGCAGTGGGACTCAGTACCTTGGTCTGGTGTTCTGGTGTCCTCTGCGTCTTTGTAGTGTGGAATCAGGTGGCTGGCTGCCTGTCTGCAACGGGGTGATTCGGTGTCTTCAGAGCAGCTCAGGACCTCAGTAGTGCGTGCACAGACCTGCCTGTCTGCAGTGGGCTGATTAGGCGTGTGTTCTGGGCAACTGGGGACCTTGGTAGGCTGTGGGCTGACCTGCCTGCCTGCAGCGGGGTGATTCAGCATCTTCTGCGTGACTCAGGACCTCAGTAGGGCATGCATAGACCTGCCTGTCTGCAGTAGGCTGATTCAGCGTGTTCTGTGCGACTCAGGACCTAAACAGGGCATGGGCAGACCTGCCTGTCTGCAGTGGGCTGATTCAGCGTGTGTTCTGCGCGACTGGGGACCTAGGTCCACAGAATCTTTTTAATAAGAAGAGATCCCACTTGTTGATTCTTTCTACTAGTTCACGTGCAACTGAGGTTTTGTTCATAAAATCTTTTCCTATGCCAATGTTTTCAAGAGTTCTACCTAACCTGTCTTCCAGCCGGTTTAGCGTTTCTGTTATAATATTTAGATCTTTAATCCATTTCAATTTTAGTTTAGTGCATTTTAAGAAATATAGGTCTGGTTTAAATCTTTGGCAAGTTGAAAACTAATTTTTCCAGCACCATTTAGTAAAGAGTCTATCTCTCCTCCAGTGAGGCTGTTTGGCTCCTTTGTCAAAGATGAGGTAGCTGAGTGTGTCTGGAGTTGTTTTTGTATCTTCTAATCTGTTCCACTGGTCCTCAGGTCTGTTTTTTGCCAGTATCATGCTGTTTTTTTCACAGTAACTTTGTAGTATGGTTTCAAGATGGGGACTGTGATACCCCCCTACCTTGTCTTGTTGCCTAGAATTGCTTTTGCTATTCTAGGTCTCGTCTTGTTTCAAATGAAGTTTTGGATTGTTTTCTAAAGGTCTGTGAAGTATGCTGATGAGATTTCAATTGGGATTGCATTGAATCTATACAGAACTTTTGGAAGTATGACCATTTTCACTATGTTGGTCTTCCTACCCAGGAGCAAGAGATGTCTTTCCATTTTCTGATATCATCTTCAATCTCTTTTTTCAGATTGCTGTAGTTTACAGAGTAGAGGTCTTTCATTTCTTCTGTTACATTGATTCCTAGGTATTTCATTTTTTTAGATGCTATTTTGAAGGGAGTTGTTTCTCCAGTTCCTCTCTTAGTGAGTTTATTGTTTGCATACAGAAACGCTATTGATTTTTTTTGTGTTGACCTTGTATCCAGCAACTTTACTGGATTTGGTTATTAAGTCTAGAAGACTTTTGGTGGAGTTCTTAGGGTCTTCTGTATAGAGTATTATTTCATCTGCAAATAATGACAATTTGACTCCTTCATTTCCTATCTTTATTCCTTTTATTTCTTTTTCTTGTCTAAATGTTTTGGCTAATGTTTCCAAAACTATGTTGAACATGAGTGGTGGTAGTGGATATCCTTGTCTTGTTTCTGAATTAAGTGCTAAGGATTTCAGTTTTTGACCATTTAGTATGATATTGGCTGTTGGTTTTTCATAGATGGATTTTATCAGATTGAATTAAAGACCATCTATTCCAATTTTTTGTAGGGTTTTTATCATGACTGGATGATGGATTTTGTCGAATGATTTTTCTACATCTATTGAGATGATTATATGGTTTTTCTCCATGGCTCTATTGATATAGTGTATTACATTTATTGATGTGTATATGTTGCATCCCTGGGATGAATCCCACTTGGTCAGAGTGTATGATCTTGTTGATGATATTCTGCATTCTATTTGCCAGTATCTTATTAAGGATTTTTGAGTCTATGTTCATTATTGAGATGGACCTACATTTCTCTTTTTTGGTTGGGTCTTTCTCTGCTTTGGGGATCAAGGTGATGCTTGCTTCCAGGAATGAATTTGGGAGTGCTGCTTCCCTTTCAATTTTCCTGAAGAGTTTAAACACTAGTGGCAATAGTTCTTCTCTAAATGTCATGTAGAATTCAGCAGTGAAGCCATCAGGGCCCGGGCTTCTCTTAATTGGTAAGATTTCATTATGTTTTCAATTTTGTTGATTGATGTTGCATTGTTTAGAATTTTTAGATCTTCTTCATTCAACTTTGGTAATTCATAGGTATCTAGGATTCTGCATTTCTTCTGTTTTCCATCTGATTGGCATATAGGTTCTCAAAGTAGGTATTGATAATCCTCTGGATTTTTGTTCAGACCATTGTAAGTTCACCCTTTTCATTCCTAATTCCATTAATTTGGGTCTTTTCCTTCCATTATTTGTTCAGGTTGGCCAACAGTTTGTTAATTTTGTTTATTCTTTCAAAGAGCAAACTCTTTGCTTCATTTATTTATTTGTATTGTTCTCTTATTCTCCATTGCATTGATTTTTGCTATGACCTTTATAATTTCCTCCCTTGTATGAACTTTGAGTTTGTCCTGTCTTCTTTTTCTAGTAGCTTGAAGTTCAGCATCAGGTTGTTTATTTGAGCTCATTCTGTTTTCCTAATATGAGTATTCACTGCTATGAACTTCCCTTGTAAGACTGCTTTCATTGTGTCCCATAGATTCCAATATGTTGTACTGACATTGTCATTTAATTGTAGAAACTGTCTAATTTCATCTTTAATTTCCTCTGTGACCCATTGGTTATTCAGAAGTATGTTGTTCAATTTCCATGTGTTTATGAAATTCTTTCAGTTTCTTTTGCTATTAATCACCAATTTCATCACACTATGGCTTGATAATATACAGGGAATAACTTTGATTTCTTTGTACTTACTTGAAGATGTTCTATGAGCAAGTATGTGGTCCGTTTTAGATAATGACCCATATGCAGGTGAAAAGAATGTAAATTCTGATTTTGTGGGTGGAACACTCTGTAAACATCTGTTAAGTTCATTTGTTCTAGAGTTTTATTGAGTTCTGGTATTCGGTTGCCTATTTTTGGTCTAGTTGATCTATTTATTTGTGACAGTGGGGTATTGAGGTCCCCCACTACTGTTGAATTAGTGCTTATTTGATTTTTCATGTCTGTTAGTATTTATTTTATATAGTTGGGCGCACTAGTGTTTGGTGCCTATATGTTTATGATTGTCATCTCTTCTTCTTGGATTGTTCCCTTTACAAGGATGTAGTGTCCTTCTTTGTCTCTCTTAATCAGTGTTGGTTTGAAATCCACTTGATCTGCAAAGAGGATAGCTACTCCTGCTTTTTTTCAGATTTCTGTCACATGGAGTATTGTTTTCCACCCTTTAATTTTCAGTCTATGAGTTCCTTTTTGAATTAAGTGTGTTTCTTGTATGCAACATATTGTTGGATCTTGCTTCTTGACCCATTCTGCCAGCCTATTTCTTTTGATTGGTGAATTGAGATCATTAACATTGATAGTTATAATTGATATGTATTGACTTATCCTTTCCATGATTTTTTCTTTTTGTTAGATTCTCTCCCTTTGTGTTTATTTCCTTCTTGTGCCCAATGGATTCATTCTGCTGGGCTTCCTGAGGTTGTGATCCCTATTGTCTTTTCCTAGGATATTGTTTAAAATATTTTAGAGTGCTGGTTTATTATTCATACAGTTCCTAAGGTGCTCTTTGTTGTGAAAGTATCTTATTTCTCCACCAATTTTGAAAGATAGTTTTGCAGGGTCCATCAATCTGGGTTGAAGATTGTTTTCCTTTAGGGCTTGAAATACTTCACTCCACGCTCTTCTTTCCTCGAGGGTTTGTATTGAGAAGTCTGCTATGATTCTGATGGGCTTTCTTTTGTATGTGATCTGTTTCTTTTCTCTAACTGCTGGTGGAATTTTGTTCTTCTGATGGGTTTCTGGACTCAGTGATTATATGTCTAGGTGTAGTTTTTTTTTTTTGATCAATGCTAGTTGGAGTACTATATGCCTCATTTATCTGTATTTCAAGTTCTTTCCCCCTGCTTGGAAATTTTTCTGCTATTACTTCTGTGAACAATTTTTTATGTCATTGACACTCTCTCCTATTTCTTCATTGACTACGATCAGTCATATTATTCTTCTTTGCGTCGTGTAGCAGCTGCTGGATTGATTTCTCATGGTCCCTTAGTATGTTTAACAAATTTTTCTTTTCCTGGCCACTAATTGCAGTCCTATCTTCTATATCTGAAATTCTATCCTCATATTGGCTCATTCTGCTGTGTAAACTTTCAATGGAATTTTTATTCTCCTGGAAATGTAATTGCATCTGTTTTATGGATTCCATTTGTTTCCTATGTTGGGATTCCATCATGTTTCTCAGCTTCTCTATTTTTCTGTCTATGTCTGCTCTAGATTTATTAATCATGTCTTGCACTATGGACACAATCTCTGTTGTTATCTGAGAAATCATTTCTGATTTCATTTTTTCCAGATCCTCTTTTGTTGCCAATTCAGGGCGTCCAGGTCCTTGAGTGTCAGATAGTTCAATCTCATTGCTCTTTGGGGTTGCCTTAGGTGATCTGCAAGTCTAGTTTTTAGACTTTTTTATGTTTCTTTTCATTTCAACAGAAGCAGTCTGCTGCACCTTTGTTGAGTTTTTTGTTCACCCAGTGGTCTTCAATTCTCAGCAAGCCTCAGAAGGCCTTTTATCTGCTGGTCACCCCTGCACCAATTCCTGGTTTCAGAATGGTGTCCTTCTGGATCCCTGTGCTGCCCTGTTGTCTAGGCCAGGTTCTGGCTGGGGCCTGTGCACACTTGGGTTGGTATCCGGGCATCCCTTTGTCTGGGGTCTGCACACACTTACCAATGGTATCAGGGCAAGCCTCTGGCTGTTGCGTGTGAGCCTGTGTAGCTCTTTTCCAGGCAGGCCTTTGGCTAAGCCTGTGGGTCCAAGCTGCTGGGTCAGGGCAGGGTCCTGACTAGGGCCTGCCCACAACTGCGTTGCTCTGGCCCATGCAGGCTTCTCACTGAGATCTGTGTGCACTTATTGGTGGAATATGGGTGGGCTTCTGGCTGTTGCTTCTGGGCCTGTGCAGCTCTTTTCCTTTATTTATTTATCTTCTGTCTCATTACCTGCCTATTGTTGAAAGTAGGTTAATACTTTCTAACATTTTCATGTATACTTCTTTAAAAAGTGTCCCCATGGGGCCGGGGATTTAGCTCAGTGGCACCATGCCTGCTTCACAAGTACAAGGTAATAAGTTCAGTCCCCAATACCAAAAATGTATATATATATATTTATCCCCATGATTCTTATGTGCAACCAGGTTCAAGAACAGCTACAAAATTTGGATGATTTAAAAGTGCAGTTAGAGAGGTGACACTACTATCTGTTAAATGGACAGATAATTTAATTGACTTTTTTTCTTGGAAAGAAAAATAGATTCATGCACAAAAGTCAGGGATTGTATTTTGTATACTGTTTACTACAATCAGGCAATCAGAACTGCCATTTTTAGTGATATATTTGAATTCCTTCACCATGAGGAAAACAGTATTTCAGACTTTGGTATTCCAAAAACATTATTTTGTTTAACTTATCAATCATCCCTCTGTGGTCTCTTGTATTGTGTTATTTCCTTCTTATTTTCTATTAATTCTGCCTCTTAAACCATTGTCCTCCTTGTATAAATTAATGCTGGCAATACTTTACATATTTTATAACCTTATGACATAAGGTCATAATGAGAGTATGAGATTTAAATTTGGAACATTTCCTATTTCTATACCATTCCTAATATGTGACCTTGGCAAGTCAGTTTGCATCAGTTAAACCTAAAATTTTCTTCATGTTAAAAGTGAAAAGAGTAGGTGTTTTAGCTGTCAAAGGCAGAGTTCTTATTTCAAGAGATGAAACTAAGGTCTATTTTTTCTTTATCTGAGAAGATTCTTCACAGGGAATACAGACTTATGAATAAAATTAGAACATGTTGCTATTGCTGCTAATTTTTGACCGAAGGTGAGGAAGGGAAGTCCCTGGCCTAGGGGAGAGTAAGGGTTATGGTTCGCTTTTCTGCAGACAGGATATGGCATGAACAGAAATTTATAGCCATTGCTCCAATAGCAGTCAGCTACCCGAAGAACACTGCATCAAATCCTTTTAGGAAGGGACCATAATTTCATGTCAGTAGGTGGGTGTCAGTAGGTGACATTAATCCTAAATGTGGGACAGCATTGTGTACCCTATTACCTAAGGCTGCCACAGAGAATGTACTTGAGTGTTAATTCCTGTGTGACATCACTTAATAATTACAACTCTTATCAAGAGTTACCCTCATGGGTTCCAGTCACTCAGTATTCTCTCCATAACATCATTTAAAATCAACAAGAAACCCAAAGTATAAATAAATTAAAGAGAAAAATAAAGGAAAGATAATAGGAAACAGGGAGGTAAAACTTTTACAAATAGGAAGAGGACCAACAGAGTTGGAGGGAGGGAAGGGAAGATAAGGAGACTGAAGAGAATTAGGAAGTGTTATGTACATGTACCAACTCCCTACAATGAATGTAACCTTTATGTGCTGCAGGCATGTACTAGTAAAAAAATAAAGTCAATTTCAAGTTTATTATCTCAACATAGCTTTTGGAACTAAATTCAAATAAGACAATGGTGAGATTATGTGCAGCTAATCAATGAATTTTTCTTAAGGGAAAACAACTCATTATTAGATCACATCAGTCTAGTAGGAAACTTAAATTGATATCAAATGTCTACAAAATGCTTTCTGACCTCTCACATTCATGAAATAAATATTTGTATTCTAAATGTAAAAGTTTAACCCTACAAAGTCCAATTTTTTTCTTCATTTGTGTTTCTAAACATTTGTACAACTTACAGAAACAGCCATTATCATATTCACTTGATTACTCTCCCTTTTCAGTAGTTTTGCAATTAGGAGTATTATTTCCCCAACTTCTTTTAAGAAAACAATACTTCTTTGGCAACTTGAGGTCCCTTATATTTTTTAATTTACTTTATTGAGTTTACTGGTACATTTAGGTATACTTTATGATCACATTCATCATTGAGAATTTGAACCTGTACATGATATATCTTGATTCTAATTTTTCCCATTCCCCTGCCCTCCCTTCAATCCCTTCACCCCCCATATACATAAGCTTTGTTTCCATTTTTTCCTTCTTACTTTCAATTTTTTTCTTTCCCTTCTTTCCTTTCCCCTGCCCTCTATCCCTAGTTAACATATTCCTTTGAACATTTTCTTCCTTTTTCACAATATCTATTATACATTTTGGTCCTTGTTTACACCTTCAGTTTCTCATAACAGAGAAATAATTTGGCTTTTACACATGTGTGTCCTATTTATTTCACTTATGGGTATGGGCTCAAGGTGCATCCATTTAGCTATAAATGTCCCGAGTTTATCTTTCTTTGTGGCTGAGTAGTGCTCCACTTTATTAAAAAAAACTCACATCTTCTTTATCCACTCACCAGTTGATGGGCTTTTGGGCTGTTTCCATGTTTTAGCTATTACAAACTGTGCAGCTGTAAACATGGGTGTGCATATGCCGCTGTGGTATGATGCTTTTAATTCTTTTGAGAACATACACAGAAGGGCAATAGCAAGGTTACCTGGGACCTCTAATCCTAGTTTCTTGAGGAATCTCCACACTGATTTCCACAGTGGTTGCAAGAGCCTACACTCCCACCAACAGTGGAGAAGGGTTCCTTTTTCCTCACAACACAGCCAACTTTTGTTATTGGTTGATTTCTTGATAGTAGCCATTCTTTTTGTAGTGAGGTGGAATGTCAATGTTGTTTTCATCTGCATCTCTTGAGTGACCATGATGTTGAACTTTTTTTATGTGTTTATTTGCTGTTTCTACCTCTTCATCTGAGAAATGTCTGCTCATTTCAGATGCCTATTTTTGAATTGGGTCTTTAAATTTGGGGGGTCTGATTTTTTTTAAGTTCTTTATATATTCTAGATATTAGGCCTTTGTCTGAGGAACAGCTGATAAAAAATTTTTCTCACATTTTAGGTTGTCTCTTCACTCTGTTGGTGGTTTCTCTTGCTGTGCGAAACCTTTTTAAATAAAATGAGATCCCAGGTGTTGATTCTTTGTGCTAGTTCCCATGCTACTGAGGTTTTGTTCATAAAATCTTTTCCTAAGTCAATGTCTTCAAGAGTTCTACCTAACCTATCTTCTTAGTGTTTCCGTATTAATATTTAGATCTTTGATTTACTTCAATTTTAGTTTAGTGCATGGTTAAAGATATGAGTCTAGTTTTAATTTGGCAGGTTGAAATCCAGTTTTCCAGCATGAGGTCCCTTTTATTTTTTGTGTGAATTTTAAGATCTGCTTTTCTGTTTGTATAAAAAAAGTCATTCGGATTTTCATAAGGATTGCTTGAATCCATTGACAAATTTGTTGTGATAGTTGTTCAATTTGGGAAATACTGCTTTCTTTCTTTAGAAAATTTATTAGTGCATGTTAATACTACATGTTGATAGAGTTTATTTTGGGAAGTTGGTACATGCATTTAACATATATTAATCAATAACATTAAATCTTTTAAACCATGAACATCATTTACACATTTAATTAGATGTTTTAAATTTTCTGTTAATTTTTTATAGTTTTCAAATGTATAAAGTTTATATTTCCTTGGTTAAATTTATTCCAAAATATTTTCTTTCTTGATATTATTTTAAATTTAATTGCTTGCTAAATGTTATTTTTAGATATTTTATCATTAGGATATAGAAATAAAATTGCATTTTGTATGTCAATCTTGTATCCTGTAAATACGATGAATTTTGGGGGGTTCTTTATGTATACTAGCATATCACTTTCAAATAAAAATAATTTCACTCCTTTCTTTCCAATGTGGGTGAGTATTTATTTATTTATTTTTTGTCTAATTGCCCTCTCTAGAACTGCCCATACAGTAATATCTCTTGGAGTCAGTGTACTATTGCCCTCATAGAATAAGACAGGAAATGTTCCCTCTTCCATTTTTTGAAAGTTTTTGAAGTTGCTGTTAATTCTCATTTAAACATTTGATAGAATTCATCAGTGAAGCCATCTGGCTATATCTTTTTCTTCATGGGAATTGTTTTTATTAATTAATACATTAAAAAAATCTTTGCACTGGACAAGCTGGGCAAATAGAAGTTGATTTTATTCTAAGACTAGTGCCAGCAATAGAGGAGAGAGCACAGACCATCTCCTCCAAGGCAAAGGGCAAAGGGAGATTGGGGGTATCATAGGTCATCAGTGTGTGGTAATCAGTGTGTGGTAATTCACTGAAGGAAAAGAAAACTTCCTCTTTATGTCAGGAGTTTTGCAACTTGGAGCAAGGCACACTACTTTTACTCTGCCCTAGAAACTGGAAGCTAGGGGTATTATCTTCCTTGAAAACATTTCAGAGATGGTTCCATGTCCCTAAGAAAGACATCCCTATCTTGTAAAAATAGAAAAAGGTGGAGGAAAAAAATTATATCTTCAAGAGTAGGGAAAGATTTACAGTTACAGGTTTTCTAAAAGTAAAATCTCTAAGAAAAAGAAGTCCAAGTCCTGCAGTAAGGAAGAAATCTGCTTACTGTTTACTTAAATTGAAAGGAAAGACCATCTTGATCATAACTCCAATGCTTTCCTTGTTAAATGCCTAGTCAGATTTTCTGTTCCTCCTTGAGTCAATTGTAGTTTTTAATATTTCCAGGAATTTGTTCAGATTATCTCGAGTTTTTAAAT
The DNA here is from genome assembly GCF_000247695.1 of Heterocephalus glaber. The sequence goes on along the minus strand of NW_004624810.1, from coordinate 3,466,483 downwards.
TTTGCAATAAAACTGTTTACTGTGGTCACTTATTACTCCTCTTATTTTACTAACATTGATAGTGATATCCTTTCTTTTATTCCTCATTTTACTAACTTGAGAGCATAAAATATAAAGAATTCTTACAAAAAATTTGAAAATGAAAAATAGTGCACAATAAATGAGCAAAAGACTTTAAATAATGTCATAAAAGAATATAAAAATGTCTAATTTAAAAGGTGTACCTTCTAATAAATTTATCCATTGCTGTTGTCAAACATAAATGTAGAATGTTGTTTATAATATTCTTTTATTGTCTTTTTAAAGAGAGGTTGCATCTGTAGAGCTATGTATGACCTCTGGCACTCCTGACATTGATACTTTGTTTCTTCTCTTTTCACTTCTCAGTTATTCTGGATAGATTTTCTACTAAATTTTATTGATTTTCTCAAGCCACCAGATTTGGTTCTGCTGATTTTCTGTATTGTTGTTCTGTTTTTATTTCTTTACATTCAGCTCTATTCTTTATCATTTATTTCCTTCCCTTTACTTTGCATTTAATTTGCTCTTCCTTATTTCTGAGGGGGAAGTTGAAATCAGTATTTGGGATCCTTTTTCCATTCTAATACAGCATAGACATCTCCAAATTCACTCAGCTGCATATTACAAACTTATATTTTGTTCTTTGCTCTTATTCAATACAATTGCATTAATTTCTTTTTTATTTCTTCTTTGACCAATGGATTATTTAGTAATGTGTTATTTCATTTTTAAATATTTGGGAATTATCGAGATATTGTTCTGTTACTGGTTTCTAATTAAATTCTATTGTGCTCAGGGAACCCACTTTGTAAGCTTGATTTCTTTTAATTATTTTGTCTTGTTTTAAGACCTTATTGTATTTAGCAAGATAGAAAGTCTACCTTGGTAAATATTGTGCATACATCTAAAAGTATATTTAATCTAAAAATATATTTAATGGAGTGTTCTATAAATGTAAATTAGAAGGTGGCTAATAGTATTTTTCAAGATTTCTGCATCTTTACTGATTTTCTTCCACTTGCTCAATTATTGAGGGAGAGATACTATTATTACTATTTACTATTACTATTTATTATTACTATTTTATAACTTCTTGCTTCTTGTATATTAAACCTCTACTATTAGGTTCATAAACATTTAGGATTATAATTTTGTCATGATGAATTTAAACATCTATTGTTATTAAATGACCCTCTATATTTTTAGTGTTCTTTAGTCTGAAATCTATTTAGACTGATATTAATATAAACATTCCAAATAACTTTAGACATATTTTTCTCCAACGTTTTACTATTAATACATTTATATCTTTACATTTAAAGATATTTCTTGTAAGATAGTATTTTGCTGGTTCTTGTAATTTACCTCAATCTGAGAAGTTCCAACTTTAAATTGGTTTGGTAAGACTATTTGCATTTGAAAAAAGATTATTGATTATGATTATTGATTATTGATTATGATTAATTTTACCATTTTCTATTTGATCTCTAATTGTCTCTCATTTTTCCCCTTTTTCCTTTTTTCTGCCTTCTTATATATCTTTCATTGTTATTGTTTTCAGAGGAGGTTTCACTTTATTGGCCAGGCTAGTCTTGAACTTGAGATTTCCTTGCCTCACCCCACTGAGTGGCTGGGATTACAGTTACATGACATAGTGCCCAGTTTAGACCATTTTAAAAATCATTTCTTTCATTTCCTTTGTTAGTTTGTTAGCTATAAATCTTTTTTTGTATTATTTTAGTGCTTGTGGTTGTGGTAAGGTTTATTGTATACATTTTTAACATATTACATTCAATTCCAAAAGTTCTTTTCCATGGCTTGGATTTTGTTTTATCCGACTGATAAGCTAATAAATGAATAAATTATCCTGCTGTCACTTCATTGATGCTTGAAGGAAGAATGAGACTTCTCTGTCAGAAGCAATGGATTTTATAACTCATGGTACAATAAGGAACATGAACATTAACATGTTTTTGGTGATTCCCTTTACCTTCAAATCTCATAAGGCAATGTGATAACCAGATGCATGTAAGCACAGGCTGTGGTTCATATAACAGGAGGGGATACTGAACTTTGGTACCCACAATTTCATAGCAAACAATAAGCAATATTGCTATTCATAACAAAGGAAGGTATTATCTCATCCCTAAGTATTACTTGATGCAAATACAGTTCTGAGAAAGAGCCCAGGTAAAAGTGGCTATGACCTTGTTTTCTTTGCATATCCCAAAGAGTATATAGGAGTATGAGAGACAGATGGAAAACTGTATTTTACTACTTATGTACAGTAAAAGAAGTTTACAGCATTATTTGTCCATTTCTTTTTCTTGATGTTGTTACTTTTGGTCTCATGTATTTTACATATACATGCATTTTATATATGTATAATAGGCCTTATAAAATATCATTATTAATTTTGTTTAAAAACATTATTTTTTTATTTGAAGTCAATCATGGTTTTGTTTTTGGGTACTGGCAATCAAACTAAGCAAGCACTGTGCCACTAAGATTTAACCTCAGCTCAGTCAATTATCTTTGACAGAAATTCAAACAACAAGAAAAAATTATAATTAATCATGTATTTACCATTTATTATACTCATTATTCCTTTGTATAAATCCAGGTTTTCCTTTGTTATCATTTTCTATCTGATAAAGGAATTTTAAAAATAATATACAGTATAGATCTCTTGGTGATAAATTCTTTAAGCTTTTGCATAACTGAAAATGTTATTTTTGAAAAATATTTTTGTTGGATAAAATATTCGGGTGGATAGATGTTTCTTTTGTTATTCTATTGCATTCCAACTTTAATGGTTTCTGATTACAAATCTACTGACATCTTTATCTTTGTTCTTCTGTATATAATTTGTCCATTTCCTCCTATATTTTGTGATTTTACCTTTATTACTTATCAGAGACCCCTGCAGAGGATCCCAGTCTCTGGCTTGGTGCTATGATGCAAGGTGAGAAGAACGACATAGAGATGGAGTCAAGATGAAATGGGGAACTGGAATGGTCAACACTTGAGCAGACAAAGATCCAGAACAGCCAGAATCACTGATATTTATTGGTTACACAATCATTTGTTAAGTTGGGGTAAGGGGGCTACTCTAGGGATACGTTACTGATGCAGGCAAGGCTTGTAAAAGAAGAGACAAAGCATTTTTGGTCAGGAACAGAACACACCAGATATAGGCTGTGGTTAACATTTAACCTTGACTTTTTAGTGAAGAAGGTTTTAATTTGGGGAATGGAATTTGGGTGCATGTCACCATGACCTCTGCTGCCATGTTATCTCATATCTTAAACCCCACAGCTTCATGGGTGATTTCTCTGGCCTCTGCTGTGGCCTTAGGCAGGGGCTTGGTCCTGACCTGCGCACCATCTGCAATGCTGTTATGAGTCACGTAGGCTTCAGCCAGACTCACTTCTTTAAAAAAAAAGAGCCAATGGGCCAGGAATTTAGCTCAGTGGTGCTGCCACTTGTCTCACAAGCATAAGGACCTGAGTTCGATCCTCGGTACCAAAAAAAAAAAAAAGAGCCATTTGTGGGATTTATTCTTTATACCCTGCACTGCTTACAGCCTGCTTTGGGCATAATCAACAGGACAGTCTCCCACAATTACTGATCTTAAGCAACTCATTATGATATGACTTCATGTAGTTTTCTTCATACTTCTTATATTCAGAGTTCACTAACTATTAGATCTCAGAGTTCATGGTTTGATCAAATTTGGAGACACTCTAACTATTAATTCTTAAAATTTTGTTTCTGGATGCTCCTAGATTTCAATTACATGTATATTTAACTACTTTAGGTTGTCCTATTATTCACTGATGGCTCATTGAGTTTTTTGGTCTATTTTCCCATGTATTTTATTTTGGGAGTTTCTGTTATCTCTGAATTCATTAATTTTCCCTATTAGAGCATGTAATTTGACTTTACTCTGACAGTCCATTTTAAATATTAAATACTGCAAGATTTAGCCCTAGGAATTTGATTTTAGTCTTTTTTGTATCTCCCATGGATTTTCAACTTTTTTCTAGTTTGTTGAACATATATTAAAATTACAATAAATTTTGATACTTTATCTATTAATTTTATAATCTGTGTCATTTCTTTGTAAGTTTTTCCTTTTTTTCATTATTGGTGGTTGTATTTTACTGCTTCTTTGCATACCTGATAATTTTTGTTTGGTTGCTAGACTTTGAGATTTGTTTGGGGAAGCAGATAAGTTATTTAGAAAAAGTTTAATCATTTTAGGTGTTAATATTAAGATTTACTGGCCAGGGATTTAGCTCAGTGGTTCTGCCACCTACCTTGTAGAGAAAGGTCCTGAGTTCAATCCCTGGTACCAAAAAAAGAAAAAGAAAAAAAAGAAAAAGATTTACTAAGCAAGACCAGAGTAGCACCATTTAGTACAATGATTAATTTTATCCTAATACTGGAGCAAGCTCTTTCCTTTTTCTCTGATTCCCAATATATTATACGGTCTTCCACTATAATAATTAGATACAATCCACTATTTCATATGTAAGTCTGAAGCACTACCCTCTGTAATACATATAAGCAGCCCCCAGCTGCCATATCTTGATAGTTTGCTCATATGCATGTATACAGTGATCAGTACTCAACTGCATATTTATAGGGGATCTTTTGCAGTTGCTGTCTGTGGAATTTTCTCTTCTGTTTTCACTTCAAACTCTTGACACCTTGGCATTTAAGAACTCATAACTCTGTCTTCCTGACTCTGGAGGATTGCTGTGCAATATTGAGTGCCCCTGCAGTACATCCTGGGAACTTTCTCTCTGCAGTAACCTAGACTAATCATAGAGCTGTTTCCATGTCTTGGGTGTTATCAGTCAATATATTCTGCCTAGGATTTTCATTATTTCAGGAGGTAAGGTCAGTCCAGTTTCTGTTTCTCTTGGAACTGAAGTTGACAGATTTTTAGTGGCTGATTTATTGTTTTTAATGATTAGCTTTATTCATGTTTTTTCTTTCATATGGATTCAGTTTTAGTGAATTTTTTCTATAAAAATTTCTTTTGTTTAAATTTTTATATTTATTTCATACAATCAGTATTTCTCTTATATTTAAAATTTCTTCTTAATCTATAGTTATGACTCATCATTACTAATAATTTCCTGGTAAATCCTGCCATATTTGTCATTATTTGTCATTTTTCTTAGACTTTTTATAGAGCTATATTTTAGATAGGTTGGTTCTAGTTCATCTTTTTTTCTATATTAGTAATGTTTACTATCATACTTATTTCCTCCTTTATACCTTTTTTGACTTTTTTACTCTTAGTTTTCTGAATTCATATGTATGTTCCTTAACTCACCAGCTTTTATTATTTTTTTTCTCTAAGTAGTTAAAGCTATAAGCTCTCTCCAAGTAACATTTAACCATGAATTTCACTTTTTTCCATATATGTTGTAATTTCAAGTACAATTTCTTTCTTTCTCATCCTAAATTATTTAAAAGTGATGCGGTTTTTAAATTTCAAATATTTTCTTCACCTAGTACTTGCTGTTTAGTAATCCTTTAAGCTTATTCCTCTAGCAAAATTCTCTTATCCTACACAGTTAGCTATCCTAACATTTCTCCCGTCATCAGTTTCCAGGGCATCCTTGTAGTTTCTTCAGTTTAGACAGTTTGGCACAGGTGAAGGGCAATGTTCACATCCAATCCCTCTCCTATTTCCTATTGTACCTCAGTGCTTGACTTCTCCTCCTCATGCTGCTCAGGTACATTTTCCTCCATATTATAATGTGAGAAAAAAAATTCCCTCCCTATTTTTCAGTGAGTTTTTTCATGGAGTCTTAAAATCTTCACATAGAACAGTCTGGAATTTCCTGCCAGTGAAAAGGAAGTTTGCTTGCAATGTAAGCAATTACAGTTTTCTTGGAGTTTTCCAGTTCTCTGGTTCCCTTCTTACAACTCTTTTCACATTAATGCTAACCTCAGATTATTGCTTATTCCAGCCTGTGGACTGAAAGGCAGTGGTGACTTTCAAAAGCTTTCCTTTGTGGAACTGAATACTGAGAATCAATGAACACTGATATCTACTGTCTTGATTCTTTTGCTAATCTCCAAAACATGTATCTAAGGGCAACTAAGATTTATTTTCATTAAATACTAAAGAATTCATATTCTATAATAATTGTCTTCTCTGTTCACAAGTGTTTCCCTATAATATTTAACATAATTCAATTAAATCTATCTACTTGCTTGATCACCTGACAAGTAATGAAGTTGAGTCTTTCATTCCTTCATTCTAGCTAATTGAATTATTTCTGCAGCAAACAGCTCTTCACTCTTGGTTAGAGACATATGTTGAGAAGTAATTCTGAGAAGTGACAGGAAGGTCCTTGACAGTTCCTTCAGTTAGGCGCCACCTATTAGGGTTTTCCTCTAGACTTCCTTTCCAAAAAAGGAGATAATGATATGTCTAACATCATATATTTGTGTTACCGAGGCCAACTCCAACTTATAATTTCTTCAAGGATATATTCTGCCTGAAATTCTGCAGAACCTCTCCAAGGGTATATTTTAATGGCATACAATTAAAGCAATTAGAAACTACATCTAAATCTTAATTACTGAGGCTTATTGGGTATTAAATTAGGGAAAATGTAGTCAGTTGGTAAGGCTATTCACCATTACTATTTGTCATACATATATCATTTGGACCTAGTATTCTGGTTGGTGAGTAGATTATATGATCAGCTACCTTCATGTTTCTTGCCAATGATGACTACTTTTAATGCAGAATCCCAAATTTATAAATAAGATACCAATTTTCACTTTTAGTCAGATGGACTCACAAATGGTTTTGACCATTATTTCCTCTTTATTTTGGTATAATTCAGTCCCTGTGTCACCACACTAGTACTTAAATAAAAAAGAAACCATGGAGCATGTCAACAGAAGTAAGACAAGGCTACACTGGACCAAATAGGAGGTTGTGAAGTCTGCTGAGTATCTGCATGGAGCTCTTGGAATATAAGAAAGGCAGAAGATGGGAGGGATTGGAACCAGAACAAAATTGTTGAGTTTTTTTCTGGGTTTTCTTTAACAATGCATTTATAAAATAGAGTTAGATCATTAAGCAGTTTAAAAATCTGGGAACAGTTCTTCACAAAACTGTAGTAACCTGTAGTAACCATCAGGCCCTAGTGTTTTTTTATTTCTTTACAATCGGTGGGGCATTGCTAATGGTTGTTATTTGCTAACTTTCTAATACTGGCGCCCACACTGAATAAACACTCTGTGTCCACCGTATATGAGAAAAATTGGGAAGAAATGGGAGGTGGTGATTCCAAATCTGTCCTTCCCAAACTGTTCAGTAGTTTAAGAAGTGGTTACTCATGTTTCTTCCAAGCCTTACAGAAAATATTTATTTTACCTAATTAAACCAACACTTCTGGTTAATTGATATTCTTAATTACCTTTTTTTGTTAATCAATGTAAAGTGACAGATTGTTCCTGAAATACCTTGAACTTTGCTTTCATATTAACAGATTCCCACAGAGAATAGGACAAGTTATTGGTTCTATAAATTATGGATATTTTCTTAAGTGTTTTGGAGTGTAAAGAAAGAAACTAGAGAAACTTTGAAGATAAGGGAAAATTGGAAACATTGGATTGTACATGTATTTAATATTAGTTAAATTTTAACTGACTTAAAAAAAGAAACATTTAGTTTTTAGGAACTTGAGATTTTCATCAAGACTCACATCTGCTAGAGTGGTAAGGTTTGTAGGGGAACAAGGGAGGGGGGTGGGGGAAGAGAAAGGAAAAAAATGAGAAAAGAAGGAAAAAATGGAAACAAAGGTTTTATAAATAGGGAGCAATGGAAGGGTTGAAGGAAGGGAAGAGGAATGGGAAAAAGTAAGAACCAAGGTATATCATGCACAGGTACAAATTCCCTATGTTGAATGTTATCATTATGTATGCCTAAAATGTACCAATAAACAATTAATTAAAAAATAAAATGAATAAATAAATAAAAGAAATTGCTTATGCTATTGTGTTTATAAATTAGGCTGTCTTGATTAGGCAATAAGTGAATTGCCTATTCCTAAAATTTATGTACTTCTCAATTTCCCATTAGTATCAATGGTGTTAGAACATCAGTGATGACAGAAATAAGTGTTTGGTCATTTTCATTCATAAAATATTAAATTGTCCCCATCTTCAAATACTATTTCTGGGATCAATTTGGCAATATCTACTAATTTTGAAAATGCAAATATTCAGGAACTGAAAATTCTTCTAAGCATAAACTCCAGAGAAACACTGGCATATGTGTAGAGGTGATATACTACTGTACTCACTGCAGCACTGTTTACAGGAGCAAAAATCTGGGGCAATTTTAATATGAATCAAGAAAAGAACTAGTAAATAAATTGTGGTATAATTATAACATAAATAATATATATAACAGCTAAAGTGAATGAACTCAATTCATATACACTAACACGAACAGATCTCCGAAGTATAATATTTAGTGAAAAAAGCAAGTTGTAGAGTATCATGTATTCAAACTTAAAATCCAGATATTATATTAACATTGTTTATGGATTATTGAGTGTATGAAAAATGTTAAAAATAAACTTATATGGATAAGTTATAGAACAATTCCATGAGAGGTTGCCTACAGTGAGAGAGAGAGAAGGAAATGCAACTATAGGTTGAATACTAAGAAGACTTCAACTGTATCAGAAATGTTTCCTTAAATTAAAATAATGTAGCAAATAAAATGTTAATATTTGCTATTTATTATTTCTTTATGATACACTGATATTTTATACTATCTTCTCTTTATTTAATAATTGTATATAATTTTATAAGAGCTATTTCTCCTTCATAATTTCCTATAGCAAGTCATTCAAGATTTTCAATCATTCTTTAATTCTCTCCTTAAACACTGACTGAGCATTTTCTATGCAAGAGAGTTCAAAAGGCTTACAACTCCCTTTGCAATGCAGGCAGACAAATAACATGAGGTACAATCATTTAAAAGCTTTACTAGAAGGGATTACCTCCAAGCTATGTATATGTGGTGGGGGGGGTGTAAGAAAAGAAAAGATGAAATTGAATCTCATCAGGAACTCATGAAGGCATCTGAGATGTAGAGAGGCCTGCTCATTTGTACTGGGCTTCATTAAAATCCTATTCATCCTTTAGTTGGGGTATTTCAGGCTGAGGGGATAGAGAAATAAACTACACAATGCACTCAGAGAGAAATAAAATGTCATACTTCAAATCAGTAGAGGAGAAGATGTCTAGGACAGGATATTAACGTCAAGGGTTTCATGACTTTAAGATGGATTAGATCTCAGCTGATGATCTTCCAGGGTTTAGCTCCAGTCAGGGATGAGAAAGGCAGCCAGGTTACAGAGTGGTGACAAAATGAAACTGACTGTTCATTGCATAGGTATAATGATAAGGGGGGTAGTAGCTTTAGGAGAAATAAAATTGATTCAGAATTATATCTGAAGTTGATTTTCAGATCTATACATTATATATGACATTCAGATATATAGCATACAGAGCATCAGACTTGTAATAAGGTGGGTTATTTGGGAGTATTTTATAAAGGGAAACATGACAAGAATTCTGACTTTTAGCAAAGGCAAGAGACCTATGAAATATCTTGTTATGAATTATGTTGTTCATTTCATCTATCATTTATACCCAGCACTTAATTGAAAGACATTTTCATAAGAAATTCCATAAGAATGAAGATCTGGGTCTTGTAGAACAAAATACATCATTTTTAGAAAAGGATACTTCCTTTTTTGTCTTGTTTGGTTTCTGAATGAGGTTTCCATAGCTTGGGAAAAGGGAGTCATATTTTGTTTAACTCAGTAAGACAAAAAGATGTTAATGAGAATTCTCTGAGTCTACAAATGCTTTGTAATACATCATAGGAATAAAGAGAAGGTAGGCCATCCGGAAAGTGTTGATTAAATTGCATGTTGTGGAGGAGTGCTTGTAGAGCTTTGAAACGGTCATAAATAGACTCTTCCTCAAACCTTGTAGGCAGACTATGTGCCACCCAATATAGGGACTAGGTTTTCTCTGTGCACGGCTGACTGTGGGTGGAACAGTTATATCCACCCAAGCTGTGGATTGGAATCAATTTCTTTCAAATTATCTTACTTGTAATGTATTCTCTTCCTCCCTTAACCCATCAGGTACTTGGCTACAAGCAATATTTTATTTTTTCCCCCTGGTTTCTGGAATTGAAGGCAGCTCAGAGTCTGCAAGGGTACTTTGCCATTCCCTTCCACTTAATCCACCTTTACATTTAGAGTATTTCACATTTATTTAACCCTCACACCAGGTAACCCAATTTATAGAGGGGGACAGAAGTTCTCAAGAGGTCTTACTGTTGAAAAGTGATAAGGTAAGTTGGCCCGAAAGGAAGGTTTTGTACCCTTATTCTTTCAATTTGAAAGAAAAAATAGCAGTGAAAAATATTTGGAATCTTAATACACTGTCTTCCCTTTTACTTCTTCTGGAAAATGTAATACAATATTCCTGTCAAGGTTTGGAGCACACTTTGGCCCCTGTGTGAGTGGTAAGTTTCTATGGCCCATGTCCACTGTTCCCTAGGTTCTCCTGAAGTGGATCTCTTCTGTCTTTACCTTTTGATACACTCATACCATCTTGGTGAATGGGAAGGCTAGTCATTCCCATCTCTTCCTGCAGAGACTCTGTGTATGATGGTTAGGTGTAGGTTCTCTGTGTGTATGTGCTGGGTATAGGCTGTTGGTTCAAATTCCAATTCTTGCCTTACTCTTCTTCAGTACTTCTGCTTAAGTCTTCTAAGTGGTTATGCAGAAAAATGTACCTGATGGGCAGGGGATTTAGCTCAGTAGCACAGCATCTGTTTGTCAAGATTGAGATTCTGAGTTCAAAATCTGGTACCAAAAAAAAAAAAAAAGAAAAAGAAAAATGTACGTGAAAGCTACCACACCACGTGCAGTCATCTGACAGTGGATCTGCTGTCTGCTATGCACAAGGGCATTAATCAAAGCAAAGAAAGAATCATTATAGTTTGTCTTCATATTTCTTTTCAAACAGGAAGATAAGTTTTTATATTAATCAGTATGAATAGCACTGGTTCCCACGCTCCCTGGCATCTTAGACAGTAGAGCAAGCCTGGAGTCATCCTAGCAGAAAAGTGAACATTTCTCCACGTGGGGGTGTTGACAGTGCTGATCCCATTCATGTGAGTTTAGTGTCTCATAACAAAAGTAAAGTTTTCATGTATTTATTGCCACCAAATTATTTTCATAACAGCAAAGCCTAAAATATTTTCATGTCTTTATGCTTTGTAGTGAGTAGGGAATATTTTTGCAAATCTGTTCCACGTGGAGTTTTGCCATTTATCTAGTGGATAAAAGAGTTGTTGAAATTTAAAAGCATATATTATTATTTTATGAAAAAGTAAATACTTTAAATTTGTTAAGTTTTGGGGGAGGTAAATTACTTTTAGGAGGATCCTATGGAGGGGAAACAAATATATCTTTCTTAAAAGGAAAGGTAGCATTTACACAATAAGTGAGAAAGTAAAAGCTATATTTATAAAATCTCACTATACAGAAAACACTTCAAAAATGGATATTGGGGAACATTTTCATGTCTGTGTAATTTTATTGCCAAAGATAATGTGTCACTTATAAACACTCTTATATGTACTAAAGCCCATATACTTACAAAATGGGCAAAATAATACTCGGGTTTTTTAATACTCTTATTTTTAAAAAATCTTTTAAATGAAGTTATTCAGTGAATTGTGAACTCATTTGTTTAAAAATAATCATAGATCATAAATTTCCTGTTTTTGTGTTAGAATAACTGATGTCATTGCTGGGAAGATGGAAATTTACTATGTGAATTTCAACAAAAATTTTTGTATAATTGGAAAATCGGATTCATGATTTAATATGCATAGCTAGTACTTCTGTATAAAACTGTTTTGAGGTAGTTTTTCAATGATGAAAACAATTAAAACTAAGTGTTAAAATGAACTATATATTCAATCAGATTTTCAAATGACTGTACAACAGTTTAAGCCAACATTTTTAAAAATGATGAGAAATCATCTACCATTTATTATAAACAATATTGAGCAAAAGCAAAAAGCGTTTGTCCTACAAACAAGGTGTGTTAAAATTATTTTGATCAATCCTTACATCATTGCTTTAAATTTGTTCTATAATATACCAAATACTTTAGTATTACATTACAAAGAAGTAGATTTACATATATTCAGGGTGCATACTTGAAACGTTTTGTTTTGGGCATCCTTTCAAAATAATATGAGCAGAGTTTGAACATATCAGGGATATGTTCCTAGAACAGGGAACTCAAATAAGATCATTTCTCTAGAGGATTATTATGTATAGTCTTGCTGAGTCTTGCTTTTAGAAGCCCACATTAGTAATCACTCTTCTCTAAGCCCCTGACATTGTGATGCACTCCCAAATGTACTTTCTTCCAATTACTAGTCATATATTTGTTGACAGATCCTCCTCAGTTGCAATATTTATGTGATGTCCACACCAATGTTAGGCTTCCTCCAATTCCTAAATGCTTGATCTTTTGTTTCTTTGACCATTCCCTTAAATATGCCTCATGCTGCTCTGAAACTTGAATCTAAAGGTGTAGGATGATAATCCTCTCTTAGACTTCTCCAGAGATATAACAGAATTACTTACACACCCTTTAAAAGGTAACATTGTTTGCCAGAAAACATAGGAACGGGGATGTGGTTGTAGAACTCACTCAGTTTAGGGGAGACTATAATGAACTAAATGGCTGAATCTCAGTCAAGAGAGCTCAGAGCAATGCCATTCTATTTCTCGATAACTATATAAACTCTTTTTATTAAATATATTAAAAACTAGAAAAAAAACTAGAAAACTCAACTGAACTGACCCAGTCTGCCACTGACTTGCACTCTTCATACAAAATTCTTTGACTGAGATCTACTCCCTGATCACCCTCAACAGGGGACAAGCCTTCATGCGATCAGTAGGAAAATTCGAGATGTAGCCATTTCAACTAAACAGAAAATTTCTCTTGATTGATGACCATCCTACAGGTCACAGGTTTTTTTGTACATCCTCTGCAATTATAGCCTATGGCTGGTGTATAAGAGACTGCACACTTGAGTCAGAAGGTGAGGCAATGACATTTATAAAGCAAGATCACAGATTTTGACTCCCAAATAGCTTAATATTATTCTTGCTTCCTTATAATGGATGTATCTGATGTCTCTGCATTATATAGTTTTTTAAAAGTCCATAGTATTCTGTAAGAAAACAGTTTAGAAGGAATTGGGAAAAATTGTATTATTTTATTATTATTTGAGTGCTTTTAAGAAAGCACCCCTATACTCTCCACTTGTCAGTGTTAAGATTTTTCAAGTTGATCTATTTTGAGCAAAACTATGAAAAACCTGCCTCAATTTACTGATTTCTTTGGGATACAGGTCAAGTTTGTCTTTCGCTTTGCTCATCACTTCTACTCTTCATTAGAGCTCAGCTTCTTTTAAGGATTATTGAAATTTTTCTTTTTCTTCCAGATCTTGCTGAAATGCACAAAACAAGTAAATAAACATTTACTGAAAAAAGTCAACAGCAATTATTGAATGTACAGTGAAAGTCTATATATGAAATTGGAATACACTGGAGAATTTAGTTAGAAGTCATGATGAATGAACCACTGGACTAGTATCTCCTTGGCTCCCCCGGTTACCTGTTTGTTTTAAGTACTAGACTGGGAGTGTAAGTTCACAGGAATCCAAATAACTAGCGGTTACTTCCGCTGAAGACTCCACAGGCTTTAGTAAATTCTTTAGACTAAGGTAAATTTAACTCAGAAAAACTCTTAGTGCTCTTTTCTTCTTAAGCTCTCATTTTAAAAAGGCAGAATGCTGAGTGTGTATGCCTACAATACCAGATTATTGGAGGCTGAGGGAGGAGAATCCCAAGCCCAAGGCCAGGCCGGGCAACTTAGAAAGATCTTGTCTCAAAAATTAAAACAGACAAGGATGTGGTTCAGTGCCAGAGCGATTGCCCTAGTTCTTGGGCTAAATCACCAATAACAGAAAAATAAAGAAATAAATAAAAGGTAGGGGATGATTCTCCTCCTCAGCTGTGTCTTTCCTTTGGAAACCACCAGACTGAAAGGAAATGAGTAGTATATGCTAAAGATAGCACATAATACCTGTATTACATTCCCTTTATAGAAAAATACAAATGCTTCCTGTATAAATAAAGAATATTATTTTCTATACTAGTTTTCACCAATTATTTTCAATTTCTATAGCTGATCTTTGATTTCACTGAAAAAGAGACAAGATTTGACATATTTTTAGTTAATAGTCTAAACACATCAATTTAAATAAGGTTCAAGGGACCAAGGTATTTATTATGCTTCTAGGGAGGAATAGTAGTGTGAATAAAATTTCAGGACCTTACAGGAAGAAAGCTGTTTCATAGGCACATAAAAGGTGAGTACAGTGAATAAATGATGCCAAAATGCATTGAAAAAACATGATAACATTTGTATTAAAATCAACAGAAAGAAAGTATGCAAAATATGATAATTAAAAGTCTGTTTTCCCCTCCTAAAGGAATATAAAATAAGAATATGCTAGTAGTACAAACTATAGTCTTAATTTAGAAATAAATTATAGGACCAGTCTGATTGGAAAATTTACTTCCCATCATTTCCCTAGTTAATTAATATCTTCCTTTCCTTGTGAAATATCACAGTTTCTATGGCTTCTTTGCAAAAGCTTTGCACAAGCTCTCCCCAAAGAATATTCTACTATCTTAGAAGAACATGAATTGGGAGTTCATACTAATAATTATTTAAAAATTAATACTCAAGAGAGTCCAGGGACAATTTCTGAGGAAAGTAAAATCTTTGGAAACTGGGAAAATTTTTGTTTGACTTAAGATGGATTTTAAGTGTTTATGGCTTGGTTCACATAGTTGAAAGAAGATTGACCTTTATTAGTCTTCATTTGTTCGGTGGTGTGTGTGTGTGTGTGTGTGTGTGTATGTGTGTGTGCATGTGCTCATGCACATAATAAAACTTTTCTCTGCTGTCTTCCTGTGTCTTTAATTCTTTTGTTCCTCCATGGTCTAGGAGGGGATATACCATACCAATTTGCACATTTAAATCAGCTTATCTAATTAGTGACAAGAACTTCAAAATAGAATTTTTTTCAATATTGGATATTACATTTGTTTATCTACTTTTCTCAATATGTACACAATATATAGTAGCAACATCGTGAAAGGTACAATTTCATATCTGTAGTGAAGTGAGACTTGGAAGACCTACTTCACACATCTCAACAAACTGCTGCCCTTGTTCAAATTGCTTTCTTTCTTGTACTTGCAGAATCACAGCTGGCTCTCCTTATGAAAAGAGATCACATAATAATTGCACTAAATATGCATTAAATTACTTCACAAAATGATAGTGGCATCCATTATAAATCATGCATTTAAGGAATTTAATCAGCTATTTAAATTTTCATCAGGATACAAGTAAACATGCAAGTTCTTGGCCAAAGGCATTCTATTTGCCACATGAATATTTGTTGGTTAAGAAAAGCAGAAGCTCCTACACTTTTCTAGGGTTCCAGAGGCACACAGTATTTCTCAGGGGCAATCAATAAAAACATGAAATTTAAAAAAATCAACTTGAGTTTTGACATATTGTTTTGTTAACAATTGTGTTTCTTATGAATTCTATGCCCCTTCACAGTGCTTTAAAATAAATATTACTCAGGAAATCAAGTTGAGGAGAGTGGAATTAGAGAGCACAAAAAATGCTAATAAATTGTATTATAGAATAGCAGAGCTAGTAAATGCAAAGCAAATGGTTTTCTGGTTATATTGTAAAGCTCTATTTTAGTTTCTTCTATGTTACATCATTTTTAATACCAAAGCACTCAAAACAAAAAGAAAATTAGTGTTGTATTGGGGGTTATATTATTTTATTTACACCTTTTTTTGACCCAAGTTACCAACAAAGTCTCTATTGATTAGCTTTAAAAAAAGAGTGGGTAAATTTTCTCTCTCTCTTTCTCTCTCCCCTTCCCTTTCTTTCCATCTTCCTTTTTTCTTATTTTTGCTAGTATCAGATAGAGTCGGTAATTTTCTGCCTACCGGGCCCCTGTGAAAACGACTTCTGGTCTCCATCACAGCAACATTACATTTATGGAGCACTGGGTATTCTGCAAGTGATGACAGAAAGAGGAGGGAGGATGAAGGAAATGAACAGAGGTCACCCTGATCTTGGCTGGGACTGAATTGTACCTAGATACCTGGATGGAATTTTAAACACATTTCCCTGGAATAATTTCATATTCTAAACTATCAGGCAGGAATGGTGACAATCTGTAGAAACTATAAATGAGACTGCCCAGTGGAGAAAGAGGGTGGAGATCATCATGGCTGACGAGAGACAATGGTATTCATGAGATGGTCAGATCACAGGCTCCAAGAAACACAGGTGCTCAGAAATGGGAAGCAGAAAAGACCCAAATACAGAAATCTGACTTACAGGAGAAGTCCACCACATGAACTACAATATCAGGGGTGTTTAGAAAAAGAACCAGGCCAGTCCCTTGATCCTAGATGCACCCCAGGTCCAGGAAAACAAATCCAAAACATGTAGAAGGATAGAAATTAAAAATATCAGAGCAGAAATTAATGAAATTAAGGCTAAAAAGCAATAGAAATGATCAATGAATAAAAGAGATGGTTCTTTGAAAGATTAAACAAAAAGGTAAAATCAAAATGGATATGGCAGAAATTCAGAGGATTACAACAAGTTAATTTTGAAAATTCATATTCCAATAAATTGGAGAATCTAGAAAAAGTGAATAAATTCCTAGACACTTATGGATTATCAAAGTTGAACCAAGAATGTATAAAAACCCTGAATAGATCAGTTACAGGAAAGAGATGCAGGCAGTAATAAAGATCTTACCAACTAAGAAAAGCCTAGCACCCAGTGGATTCACTGATGATTTTACCAGAATTTCAGGGGATGAACAATGCCAATACTCCTCAAATTCTTTATCAAATTAAAAGGGAAAGAACACGGCCAAACTCATTCCTTGAAGCTAGCATTATCCTGATAACAAAACTAGACAAGGACTTAGCAACAACCACAACCACAACAATAACAATAGGCCACTTTCTTTAACAAACATAGATCCAAAAACTCCTCAATAAGATACCAGCAAGCAGCGTGCAACAAATCATTAAAATAGTCATAAAGAATGATGAAGTCAAATTTATTTCAGGGATGAAAAGATAATTCCAGCATATGTAAGACAGTAAGTGTAATATACAACACCAACAGAAGTAAGGATAAAAATCAGATGATTGTCTCAACAGATGCAGAAAATGTCTGTGAAAAAACCTAACATCATTCATTCATTTATGATTTTTAGAAAACTGAAGAAAACATGGGTATGAAGTTATTAAAAGACTTTATCTCAAACTGAGAAAAGCTATTTATGACAAACTCACTGCCAACATCATACTAAGTGGAAAATCACTGAATCCATTCTCTCTATAATAGGAAATAATGTCCACTTTCACTACTCCTGTTGAATATAGTACTAGAAACTTTAGCCAAAGCAATCAGACAACAGAAAAAAATAAAAAGCATTTGAATATGAAAGAAAGAAGTTAAGCTATCCTTACTTGAAGATGATATGACCCATTACATAGAAGATCCAAAAAACTCTACTATATGACTCTCAGAACTAATAAACAAATTTAGCAAAGTGGCAGGATACAGAAACAAACCACACACACACACACACACACACACACACACACACAGCATTCCTATACATTAATAATGAACCACTGAGAGGAAAACAGAAAAACAACCCCATTTACAAGGCTTCAAAAATTTAAAAGCTTGGGAATTAACCTAATGAAGGAAGTAAACAACAAAAACTATAGTGCTCTGAAAAAAAAAAAAGAGAGAGATTCAGAAAGATATTACAAACTGGAAAGACATTCCCTGTTCCTGGATAGGAAGCACCAATATTGTCAAATTCCCACATTATCAAAAATGGTCTGCAAATATAATTCAATTTCAATAAAAATGCTCATACCTTTCACATAATGAGCATAAACAATTCTATAATTTATATGGAACTAGAATAGAACCAGAAGAGTCAAAGCAATTCTGAGCAACAAAAGCAAAGCAGAGGTATTACAATTCCAGATTTCAAGTTATATCACACAGCATGGTACTGGGACAAAACAGACATATTAACCAATGGTATGGAATAGAAGTAGAAACACCCCAAGCACCTTCAGCCATCTAATTTTTGACAAAGGGGCCAATAACATGCTGGAGAAAAGATAGCCTCTTTAAGAAATTGTGCTGGGAAAATTTGTTATGCACCTGCATAAGAATAAATCTAGATCTATAGCTCTCATCCTGTACGAAACTAAAATAAAAATGGATCAAAGGCCTAGATATAAAGTCAGAAACACTGAATCTCTTTGAAAGGAAAAAATGATAACTGGTCATAATGATATTTTGTCCACTCTATTGTTCCCACCATAATTGATGAAAATGACTTTTCTCCTCTATTTTCATTAGACTTGCTGCCACATTATAGAATGATGCTTAGAACAAGGTAGACACATGTCAAATATTTACTGAATGAGAAGATAAAGAAATGAGTGCACCTGTGCTTCAGAGACTAATGGAATGAAATAAGGGCCAATGGCTTTTTATACCAGGAATCACATTGTATTTTCAGACTTGACCTGCATTGAATAAAACTACTAAATTCAATTGTTAGGTTACTATTCATAAGAGAAAGTTTCCATGAAAATGATAGTGCTTTTTCAGTTCCTCTGTGTATATGAAATATTTTCTCTCTTCTTCGAAGATATCATTAACAACAGGTATGAATATCTATATAATTAAAAGGAGTTTAAATAAATAATCAACAGTCAATACTTTTATGTTGTTATTCACATATAAAAGCTTGTCCTTGTTTTCCAACTGAAAGTTGTTTAGTCAGCAAAGTGCCTCTAACACTAACAAAAACCTTTGTTGTAAAAGTCTGAAGTGCTGGTGTACCTGTGGTTGCTAACTAGGCATATGACTCCAAGCAAGTAACTTCACTTCCTTGGGCCTTAGTTTCTCTATTTAGGGGCTACAAACTAGCATGTTTATGGAGAGTGCCATTTTTTTTCTGTATAATAACCTATGAATTTGTGTTATGTGATCTACTTTGACTGATGTTTACAGACTAGACAATCTTACTACGAAACACTTCAGCACATTTTTAGATGGGTCTTCTGCTCCTTTTGCTCTCAGTCATCAGGCTTCAGTTGACCAGGTAACTATCACCACCTGTTTGCTCCTTTCCTTACTCGAGAGCTGAGTTAGGTAGAGTGTTGGTGCCAGTGGGCAGTGCACTGGGGATATTTCAATTCCTGAGGCCAGTTTGTGAAGCAACTTGCTATGAAACTGCGAGTCCATTTAGTGTTAATAGGACTCATGAGTAATGCATGACAGTCCTCCAGGAGATGGAAATGAAATATCTCTAAGTTTGTATCTCAAAGTTAATGGGATATAGATCTCTCCTTCTCCTGCTCTGTGTGTGCATGTGCACTAGCTGAAGGGGAGCATGTGCATGAACATGCACCAACGTAAGGGAAATGAAGATATAAGCCTGAAACAGAAAATCATTCCTTTCATAAACATAAACACTCTTATAAGCAAAATGAGAGAAAAATTCCTCAGACCACAATACTACCAATTAGTTCACAAAGCATCTCAGTTGTAGAGAAAAAGATTAACTCAGAAATCTAGTGTATTCTCTAGGGCAATGGGAAGTTTTGTGTATTCATAGTATCTTTCATCTTTCTATCCATTTTTATATACTTCAGGATAATGGCTCTACCACCAAAATCTTTCCTGATTTTGAGCCTCATTTCCTTCTTCTTACTTCCATTCATTTGGATTTAATCATACATTTTTTAAAACCTCTTAAAATTTTCTCTTTTCAATGCATTTAATCACTGTTTCTATAAGTATTTGAAAGATGATTTTTGGAAAAACTACTCATTTAAATAATTTTAAGTTAATCATATTGCTCATGCACCCTTTTTCTCCTTCTTTCTGTTCTTTCTCTCCCCCCAATATTAACGGGTGTGAGATACTCTTGGCAAGGATTTAAAGTTTATGTGTTTAATCTGAACAGCTGTTTATCTGATATTTGAAAACTCACTGAAGCAATATCCGGTTTTCAGGGTAAATAAATTTACCCCTTTCCCTCAAAATTGTTGGACATTTTGTATTTTCAAAGTCATTGCCTTTGCCAACTCTCTCCATTCTGTCTTATAAACTCAAAATCTCCTCTAATCCTTTACTAATTTCTCTGTGCCAACTTTTTTGAAATAAAGGGCAAATGATTTAAGATGTCTCAGACTTCAAGGAGGGGGCATAAACAAATATATTTTTAAAACTCTGCCCTGGTAGCATATTCTAAAAGGCAAATAAGTGAGGGAAATAATAATTATTATAGGAGTTCATAAGTTGAAGCTGAAGCCAGCGGGAATTTCCACAGAGTAGTAGGCCAGTGGTCTTCTAGCTTTTAATTTCATACCTTGAGACCCAGATCTTTGTGAAAGTGATCCATGTGCCACCAAAGGCACTTCAGGTGAACTTCACAAACATCAAGAATCTCCTAAAATTGCACTGGAATTTTTATTCTTGCTTCTTTACTTTTTCTCCAGAGTCACTAGAACAGAGATTCCTCACCTTCAATGTAGCATGGCTTCTATCAAAGGCTTTTGGCCAATCTGGGTTTTCGGCCATTTGCTTCTTCTCTGATCTAAGAACTTCAGGCACTATCTGAGTTCCTGTTTTGTTAATCTGAGAGTTAATCTTTGTCGTATCCCTCAAACTCCCAGTAGCCAAACCTCTATTGGTTGTATGGATTTTTCCCCACTGATACCATTTCTCTTATTTCTAGACTTGAAAGAAAATTAATTTTCTGTCACTGAACCAACTTCCTAGCATTAGTTTTCTAATATTTGTTGCCAAACACTGGATGGTTTTCCCTTTGTTATTTTTTTTTATAGCCAACCACCCTGGCTTGAATGAATGCTTTGAACTTCAGTTCATGTATAGAACATTCAACTATTTTTTTTTACTGTCTTATTCCTGCCTGTCTTTTCTTCCTAATTAATTTATTTCCAAATTTTATATTTGTCTTTGGATGCTTGGTGTCACACTAATACTAAGGTTTTCAATCTTTTCCATTATTGTCCAAACTTTCAGGGCCAAACACTTGGCATAGCATACACAGAAACTGTATTTAGCCCTTGATTTTCTTATGAACCTCAGACTTAAGCAAATTTTTTAAAGTAACATGACCTAACATATACTTTAGTAGCTGGTAGGGCTTATTGAAAATACAGAGAACATCTAGGAAGAAGTATAGGAAGCAATTAAAGTAAAATTATAAATGTAGAAATCCTCTAGCATGTTTAAGAAGGAAGAAATAGCTATATTAAGTAATAAATCTCCTAAATTGACAATGGTTTTTACTGGAATAGAGAGTTGGTACTGTCATTTATAAAATCCACTCTGTAAATCTAAAAATTTTGCAAAATGTTAGGCATATTAGCGATATTGCTGCTTCAAAGTCACTGTTAAAGGTTTTTTGTAATTTCTATTTTGTAGATTGTTCCGAATCAGGTGTATCTATTATATAAGAACAGTCTTCATGGTACCTAACATCTGAGTTCTTGCACTGTTTTCACCACCTCATTATGATATTTGGAAGCCACCATATGATGATAGAATACCAAGATTCCAAACTAAACACCATTTCCTGAAATAGCATTGAGAGGGGGGATTAGAGTGTGGCAAAACTGGCTGGGGAAGAAGGTGTGATCTGTTAATTACAAAATCCCCACATGCACAGAACACTTCCCAAAGCCCTGCCTACATGTAGACTTCTCATGAGAACTTGAGCAGGTTTTTCAGGGTGGCCTAGACCTGACATCACCCTGAGGAGTGGTGATACAAAAAGGACAGACCACATTGCGTTTTTGCCACTGTGTTCTCTCTTGCATTGATGGCCTACCCTCACGATATAGAGTATACTTCTTTTCTTACTTTTACTTGGCCTAAACTCGCTCTGCAGAGCTTGTTTCTTTGCCTTCCTTTAACAAAACTTTGCAAGCTGGGAATAGTGGTGCACACCCTTAATCCCAACACTCCCGGAGGCTGAGGCAGGAGGATCGCTGCAAGTTCAAGGTCAGCCTGGGATACATAATGAGTTCATGTCCAATCTGAGCTATATGGTGAGACCTTGTCTCAAAAAAAATTAAAACTTTGTTACCATTTGGACTTGTCTTGACTAATTTTTCGCTCAGGATGGCAAGAACCTAGAAACCATCTCCAGAAGCAGACTCAAGCACTCCCAAGCCTGCTAACAGCATGTACTGTTAATAACCTAGAATTGTAATACTAATAAATTTTTAGAATATTCTGAAGTACTACAAAGAATCTACTTTGACAATTTTATATTTTTTAGATGTATTTGTTATTTAAAATATAAATATTTCAATGTTCAGTTACTGTAGCATGTGATGTAGCATTTTATAAAATTATTATTAACTGCAAGAGCCCTAACTTTTAATTTGGGGTGGGTTTAGCTCATAATTTTTGAGTACTTTTATGACCAGAAGCCATTTTTCAGTGATAATTAAAATTATATTAAATAAATCTTGTAAAATGTAACACCATAACTATCATAGTGGTGCTAATCTGATGAATTTCAAAAGCAATGAATGTCATTAGCATTTTAAGCAAATAGAAAACAAACATAAAGGAACATATAGAAGCAAGCATGTTGTCTCTTAACGTTTGAAAGGATTAGTAGTAATGTTGATTTATAAGCTTAATATCTTTTGAGATTGCAAGGTATTAGAGTTTTCAAGTATATGCTGCCTTATTTTCTTAGAGGCAAAAGAACAACAAAATAATTTCACTAAAGTATTTACCTTTGAAGAAAAATGAAGCTAGTATTGTAGGTAGGTCTTTAAAAAAAATCCATGTCTAGGGAACCTCCAAGTTATTCTTCAGGCCTTTATTAGGCTCCTTTCCTACATAGAAATTTCTTTCATAGAAATCCCAAAAGAGCTCCAACTTGAATATTATGGTCCAAAGAACTTTTGATGCAACAGCACTTGCATCATTTGAGGCCAGATTCCCCTTTAACTGAGAAAAAGTGAACAGTTAGTGTAGAGGCACAGATCAGAAGCACATTAGTGTATCCTGTGATAGTCTATGTCTTCCCAGGGTTAGTGACAAGGTCCAGCCCCAAGGGAGATCACCTCTGTAATGCGCTTCTATCTGTCACAGTGTGCCTGACATGCAGGTATAAGACTCAGTACACAAAATATTTTTTCTTTTAAAATCAAAATATTAGATCATTTTGTACATCTTCATCCCTCAAAACATAACCCTGAAAGTGAGACAGTCATAATTTTTTAATCTTCTGAAAATTAGAATACAAATACTTTCATTTGAATAAAATTCTGATAAATTAATTTTCATTTTATTAAGTGTGCAGTACTGTGTATTTAATATAAAAAATACCATAGCACATTTTGGGGGGAATCTCTTAATTTGGTCTGTCCTCATATAAGTTTCCTTCCTATGAGAATTTGATTCAAAATATGCTTCCTCAACATGAAGAATTTCAGTCTAAGTAGGGGTGGAAATTGAGAAATTTTTATGGTGGAAAATTGGAATTGGAAGAATGAGTGATACTTTGAAGAGAAAAAGATCCCAGAAGTACAGGGAAGAAATTGTGAGTGCGAGAGAATTCTCTTACTTTGCTCTAATATCCCAGTAGAGTTCCTGAGGCTCTAAACAGAAAGAAAAGCTAGTAACCCTTAGAAATATACTAGAATTGTTCACAGTACATTACATTATGGAAGATAAATCATCATTGTGGAATCATGTAAATTTATCTTCCTTTTTTTCCTTCTTTTTTATTTATTTTTTGGTCAAAGCAGAAGATAACCAGATTGATCCAGGAATGGTGGCACATGCCTGTGGTCTCCAAATCTGGGAGCTTGAATGAAGCATAAGGATAGCAAGTTCTAGGTCAACTGGACTACAAAAACAAAACAAAACAAAGGTGATCAAGCAGAAAAAAAAACACATTAATGAATCCATCATTTTATAGAAGCAACTAACACTGCTCGAGAAAAGGAACTTTGTTCATCTCTCATGAAAAAAATAAATTATTAAAACTCTGATCAGCCACACACTGTAGGAAGCTTCACAAGGTTGTCTTAAGAGAGACATAAAAGGATAATGCAAACAACGCCAAGCCTTCTCTGCTAGGTGGAAAGTGGTTCAAAAGTGCCAGAGGTTTTCACAGCACCATGCCCTACCATTCTGCTGTACTAAATTGTGCTGGCGTTGGGTGAAAACAGGCTTTAGTAAAATCTACTCCTCTGCCATACGTTTAAAAGTTGCCAAGATTCAAAATTTTACTGCTGTTGCTTTTATTCTCTTACATCTTAATGTCAAATACACACAATTATTTTGTGTTTTGGCTCTCCAGAAACAAGACTCAACAATTTAGGTCAGAATAGAATGACACTGAACGTTTTTCTTACAGGACTAGACCCCTTCAGTATGTTTACAAGCTGCAACGAAAATAAAGTCGATTAATAAACCTCTCATTAAAACAGTGAGAATAGGAAATCCTGAAGTAGACCCAGAAAGGAAGGACAAGAAAATAGAAATAGTTCTATAGTATTAGTAATTATCACTTAATGTTTATATTGTGCCCTTGCCAATATTTAATGTTACATTTTCCCTTTTGTATTAGTGTAAAAATATTCATAGGGTTTTCAAACATCCTCTCATGTCATCAATTCCCTAAACCCATTTCCAGGTAATCTCGAGTTCTTCAGGAGTGAATTTTGCACCAACAGAGTATTTCAAAAACATAGTGGAAGTTAGGCAAAGATTATCATTTTATTCTTGGAGTGTTGCTTCAAAAATTTAAAAGGTCTATATTCCGACTTCCTTTCCCGAAAAGAAGAAGTACCTTAACTGATGCATTCAATCCATTATTTCATTCTCTTTTACTTCCAAGAGGAAGATAGACACACTGGGATTTGGGGAAGAGGTTTCTTTAGATAGCACTGCTGACTAATTTCAGGAACATGGCGTTAAACCAACTGAACCAACCGGGCAACTATAGTCACCAAGTCAGCATACACTGCTCCTGTCAGTATTGCCTGATATTTTCTTTGTTTCTTGACTGCATTCAGTCTTATGATTCTTTTTTTATACATGCTTCGGCAGATTAGTAATGTAAAATACACTCCCTGCCACCTCATTTTTTGGGTAACTGGTAATAACTATGCAGAGACCAATCGATAGCTTCACATCTCTGCCTTCTCTGTTAGTTCCCACACTGGCCACTTCCATGCAATGAAGATATGAAAAGGAATTACTAGTTTGAGTGGTCAAAGTCCTGACCCATATTCTTAACGTGATGGGGTAATATGCATTAAAAAATCTTTAATCAATAGTATTTTATTTTTTCCTCTGTTGCTGAACTCAGCCTTAGAGAGGAAATTGCAAGCCCAAATTTGCCTTTACATATAATCTGGTCATGAATAATACTAAGTTCTTATCAACCACTTTTACTCAGCTATAATTCTTTATTTTTAGAATAGAAAGCAAAAAGCAGTAATTACATTGGTATGGAACAAACTTAGAAAGAGATTCTACTTTGATTTTCATTTTCTAGTATTTATTTGAGGTTATATTCATATGTTAGTCTAACATTCTGAATGTGACTATGAAATAGAACTGCTTGCTAATTCTTGGAGGATATTTACTGTTATGGTTTGGGTCTAGATGTCCCCCCAAAATCCTCGTGCAGTCATAGGTCTCTTTTTCAGAGGCGGCTGAATCTAGAATGTATGATGCTGGGATTGAGGGTGTGTGATTACTAAACCACTGATTGGTTTGGCACCACCCTAATCCCAGTAGTCTGGATAGGATAAAAGGGGCAGAAAGACACTCTTAAGGTTCCCTTGTTGCTTTTGCTACTGTGTGGATGCCACAAACTGTTTTTTCTCTGCGATGCCCCTCTGCCATGTGCCACTCTGCCTTGGAGCCAGCTGATTACGGACAGAAACCTACAAATTGTGAGCTTGTCCCTTTCCCCTTTAACTTTGGGTGTCAGTTATCTTTGTTTCAGCAATGAGAAAAGTAACTAAGATATTTACCTTGAACAGAAAATAAGCTTTTATTATTTTAAATCATTAAGAATTGTGACTGCTAGTTATCTGAGCAATGCTGAAACATAGTTCTATTTTTCTTAGTATATCCCTTTAATTTCTAATTCAGTTTTCCCTTCACCTTGCCTCGTGTGTCTCCCTTAGTTATGCCTTCAATTATCCATTAATCATTATTCCAAAGCCCTTTTATTTAAATAATAAGTCATTTAAAATCTGACTTGCAACCGTTAAGAACGAAGGAATGGGGCTGGGGATTTAGCTCAGTGGTTCTGCCCCATGCCTCGAAAGTGCAAGGTCACCATTTTGATTCCTGGTAACCCCTTGCCAAAAAAAAAAAAAAAAGAATGAAGGAATGAAGGCAGCAGTTATGACCTTTCATCACCAACCCAAAGCATCCTAGATTAGTGTCTCCTGTTTTAATATAAAAGTTGGAACTTAGTCTATTAAAAGCCCCCATCCAAGACCTTTCCACGGAGTAGAAGTGAATATTTGAAAACCTGGTGCTTCCAGAAGGTAGAATTGATAATTCTCTTTCTGGAATAAGAGAGAGGCTTTCATTTTCTTGTAACCTGTCAAGAAAACATCCTCAACCAGGTGTAGTGGCACATGCCTGTAGTCCCAGCACTCAGGAAAATTCAGGTAGGAGCATTATGAGTTTGAGCCCAACCTGGGCGATTTATCAACTTGGTGAGATCTTCTCTCAAAATTTAAAAAAAAAAAATTAAAAAGGCCTGGTGATATGGCTCTGGGTGGAAGTCCCAGAAAAACAAACAAACAAACAAAAATCCTGTACTTTTTGCTTTCTGAGAAACACTGTCTAAATTTTATAACCTGTAAGTGATATATACAATGCAATATTCTGGCAGGTGAAACACAATTTTCCCAGTACACAAACTTTATTATATTATTCAATTACTTGTTTTCTTTTCTTAAGATCAGTCTCCCTGATTAGACTGTGTGTTCCATGACATCAACGACTTCTCTGTCTTTTTTGTTGTGCAAAGTACATTCCCTTGTTTCCTTGGGGCCTGGAGCAGTGACCCAAACATATTTGGGGCTCAATAAAAATTAATGAATAAAATATCACTGGAGACCAATAATGAGAAATGAATAGCAATTGTGAAGAAAATGAGAAAAAGTTATGTAATGATACCATAATGAAACACAATATTATAATTAAAAGGTGGTCAAAAGACATGTATAGACAATTCAAAGAAGAAATAAAAATTAGTATGAGGAAGAAAAACATAACACACTGTATGCAAAAATATTCAAATTAACGTATTAGATGTATAGTTTTTATCTGTCAGATTGGCAAAGATCTTTAAAAGTAATATTCATTGCCAAAGAAGGAGTGGTTTGACAAGGATCTTCTAGCTCCACTGTGGAATAAATTAGGGTAATTTTGGGGGCATACAATTGGGAGTTACATGTGAAGGACTCTGAGGATGATTCTTATTGTCCAAGAAATCCCTTTCATAAAATGTATCCTGCAGAAGTAAAAAATAAATTGGTTAGTCCGATATTTCCATGTAAGGATATTTATCTTAGCATTTTTCAAATAATAAAGATTGGAAAGAAGCTAGTTTTTAAATATTAGGGGAATTTAAATATATCACAATATACCTCATATGACAGACTGTGAGAAAAAATTATGACCACTGTTGGAAACGCTAATAACAGAGAGAAAGTCCCCATTATAATGTTAAGGAAAATACATGTGATAAAATGGTTAGTAGCATCTTGCATTAAAATATATAAATTTTTAAAATGTTGACTAGATTGATAGATTGATTTTTAAGTTTTTGATAGTTTGTTATTTTGTACTTTCAGAATTTTCTATTGACTTTTACCTTGTATAATCTGACCATAGGCAATAACAGATGGTTATACAGAAAATATTCCATGTGTGAGGTACTATTCTAGGCACTTTCTTTACTTTTTTTTTTTTTTTGGTACCTACCCAGGATGGAACTCAGGACCTTGCGTTTTCAAGGCAGGCAGCGGAACCACTCAGCTAAATACCCGGTTGGCACTTTCTAATTAAACCTGTGAAGTATGATTATTGCCCTTATTTTACAGTAGAGATTATACAGGCAAAAAGTGAGTAAGTAACTTGATCACCAGCTCATAAGCTCCAGAATCCATGCTCTTAGACTATTTAAATTTTTTAATTAATTCAATTTATTAATTATTATGTAAAATTTTTATTAATTAAATGTATCAGTTATTATTTTCAATTAATTTTGATAAATTAAAAATTTAAAGGTCCATCCAGGAAATGGTTTGAAGTTCTGAGGAAATCTGAATAAGCTTTCACACACTGTCTGTATCAGAGTCCACACTACAGAGCCTTCACTCAAATTAGAGAATTGGTTTTGTAGCAATAGAGGTCTGTCAGAGAGCAGGTACAATTTATTGCATTCTGGATAAATAAAAATGTACTTGCTTTGTTTAAAAACCATTTCATGTATTATCTTAATTGAAAAGAGAAGCCTACAGAGGTGATAGCAACATCGCTAGGGCAGAGACAGGTCAGCTTTTTCTTTCATGCTTTCCCCTGAAGCCACTGACTCCTGGCCGGCAGCTCCCCTGACGCCTGGTGTGTATGAGATTGCTGCAATTCCAGATGAGACCCCTCAGGAAATAGCCCATACAGTCCTAAGTGAACCCCAGAACTATGAATTCTGATGTGACTCTCTGCTTCAGGCTGCTTGGAACTAGAATAGGGACACCACCAACAGTTCACAGAACTTGTGTTCCTGAAGTGGGTGGGATCTCTCCTTTACTAGCATATTCAGGGAAAGAGAAAGGACCTTGGTAAGTATGTGTCTCTCTTCACTTTTTTCACATTTCTCCTATTATAAGTATTAAAGAAAATTTCAGTAGAGGAAAAGGGCTGGTGATTGGACGGACTGAAGAGTTACACACAGAGATTCTATGAAGTATCACGTAGCAGTTTTATATCTGTGTTCCAGGGATTAACAATAGAGGATTTTACTCACCATAAGTGCATATCCAAATCCACTGGATTCTTTGACCCTGCCCTTACTCTCAGTGCAAATAAATGACTGTATAAATCTAAACTTGAAATCATGATGGTGCTAACATTTTCTGGCTTTAGATATTTCTGAAACTTCCCTGTGGGTAATTTTATACTCCTTTCCTTAAACAAAATTGTTTTTGATATTTTTATTTAAAAACATAGCACTAGAACTTTTCCCGAGGTAGTAGTAAGATTTTCTTCCTAGTAGATTCAGTTAAGAAGGCATTTTGGTATAATTAAGGATGAAAATCACAGTAGAAATGTAAAAAATCTTATATTAATGGAGCACACCATATTACTGAACCCTTCACGGAATATTCCATTACCAAATCCAGCCTCATTATTCTGCACCTGAGCACTACACTCCCTAGAGTTCCATAGCATGTCCTAATAATAATAAAAATGTCCTGTTTTGTTTTATAAAACCTTATTTTCCTTTTCTGATGGCTCTTACTAACTTTTACTACAGTCTGAGAGAGTCAGAATTTCAAATATAAACTCTCTTCAGACACATCGTTTTCAAGTGTGTGGGTTGAGACAGGGTAGGAGGGTTGCTATCATCTAAGAAATAATTTAGTAAACCTTGCCAGAAAATTTGCATTGGAAGATATGTAATAAAATATTTCCTGCTTCAGGTTTATGATATACACCATGTTATCTATAGCGCAAACCTCATGATATTTTGCAATCTGATTTATATATTCTGACAATCCTTGTTTTTATTTTTATCTTAGTGGTTAGCTGATATCTTGAGCAATAAGTATCAGAGATCCTGCTAGAGAAAGGCAATGATTCCCAATTGCCTTCATTGATCTTCCTCTCAGAGTTAACTTCTCCCCGCTGCGTTTTCTCACATATTTTCTATGTGACCCTCTGTATTTTGTTTGTAATTGCCCATCAGTGTCTCTCACTGAATCACACCTGGTGATAGAGACGGGCTGATGGCTCATTTGTGTTTCTATGCCACATAGTGAGCACAGAGACTGACATATCGAAGCGACTCAGAGACACTAGTTGAAGAGAATTGATGACATTGGTAGAATCAGTACATTAATACAAATAATGTTTATGAATTTTGAGAAAATTCTAGCAGAAACAAAAATTTCTGAAATTAAAAATAACTAAGTTAATTAATTCTAAGAAAATAGGGCAATTCTATATGCAAATAGATATGAGAAAAAATGAGATTTAAAAAAATTTATACTCATCCTAACTTCCAGATAACAAACAAATTAAAAGAAACCATTAAAAAGAAAAACTCTTGAGATGCAAAGGGTGGCTTAGGAGGACCAAGATGGCGTGGACTCTTTTCACATTTCCTACATGGCTTGCTCACCTGCTTCTCTTCCTCTAGGTCCTCTCTCTCCAGCCAGGTTGGTTTCTTGCTGCTGCTGGAATACTCCAGGCATCAGGACCCACTAGCTTCTTTTCCTTACTTTCATCTTCTTGCTTTCCCTGCAATAGCTATGCACTTCATACAAAACAAAACTTTCATTCCATGTCACTGAAGTAAAATGGGTTACTTAATAGATAATAGAATACTCACTTAGCATTTTGAGGGGATTAGAGTAATATTTTGTGTCCCACTCCTTACACTAGGTAAATTTTATGTGGATCAGAAAATGAAAAATCAAGATTTAAGCTCTAAAAAATAAAATAAACCTAGGTTCGAGACTGATACTCAGTTTATAAAAACTGATGCAGTTATAATGTTATAGAATACACATACCTTATCTTTTGGCCTCTCTCTTTTTCCCCATTTTAGTATATAAATGTAAACTCAAGGTGGGGTACTGCTAATTTTTTTATGGTACTGGGGACTGAAACCATGGCCTTTGCACTAAACTAGATTCTTATCCATTATTTAAAATATTTAATAGAAGATCTCACTAAGTTGCCCAGCCTGGTTTGGGCTTGCTTTATCCTTGAGTGTTGGAATTACATGAGTGGACCACCATTCCAGCTGTGTTAAATATTTTGACTCTACTCTTTCACTTTTGCCCTTACTAAGTGTAGTACCAAAAAAATCTCTGAGGCAAAAAAGTATATAAATATTATAAGCAAGCTTGGAGTCCTGATTAACTGTTATTGGTAATGTAATTTGGTAGAGCTACTACTGGAAACAGACTGGAGGTTCCTTAAAAAACAAAAAACAGAACAAATATATGAACCAGCTATGTTGTTCCTAGGTATATATCCAGAAGAAACAGTCAACATCTAAAAGAGAAACCTGCATACCTATGTGTACTGTGACACTTTTCGCAATACACACCTTATGAAATCAGCCTAGGCGCCTCTGTCAGATGAATGGATCAGAAGAATATGGTTTATATTTACAATGGAGTATTTTTCAACTAAAGAATAAAATCATGTCTTGTGCAGGGAAATGCATGGAACTGGAGATCAGGCTAAGTGAAATAAGCTAAACACAGACAACTTTTTCGTGTATTTTCTCATATGTAAAATCAAAAAAACAAATGATAATCTGAAAGTAAAAGAGGGGAATAACAGGGAAGGGAAAGATGACCAGGGGAAAGGAGAGAGAGGGAGGGTAACATACAGACAAGAAGGGTATATTTGAACAAAGCATGAAATTTGTATGTTCGGAAATGACACAGAAACCATTGATTTGTACAATTTATTTGAGTTAAATTTTTAAAACTTGGGAAAATATTTGCAGTAATAGTATAAGGCCAAAATCTCTACTATGCAAATAGGTTTTTTCTAACCTATAAAAAAATAAGCTGCATAGACTTTCCAGTAACTTCAGCAATGTTTGAAATTAACTATTTTAAGTATTTTCAACAAATATTTTAAGTATTAAAAACAGTGATAGTGCTGGTGAAAGTGTATTGAGGTATGCTCATGTTAATGAAAATATAAGTGAATATAATCTTTTTCTACAAAAACTTTGCTGAACTTTTTTCAATACATACCCTTTGATCCAGAAATTTCAAAAGAAATATTTAAGTCCAGGAGTATACACTGGAAGAGAAACAAAAAGGAAAGATAAGCTTGTTTGCAAATCTGGAATAAGAAATATTTTATAGTATAACCATAAAATACTATGCTGCTATTCTACAAAATAAGATTTTTTACAGTGATATGGAAAAGTTTGAAGATATATAATCAAATATAAAGAACAAGCCTCAGCATACTATATCTCATAGGATTCTATTTCTATAAAACATCCATGTAGCTGTGTATCTAAATGCACAATATAGAATTGCACATTCATATGCATACACATTATTATATACAGAGTTAAAAACCGAAAATATAATTATTGATAGTCATCACTTTGTGGGTGTGGATATTTTCAATTTTTAGGTCATAAAGTTTATTAATGTTTGCATTTTTAACAGCAAACACGTGTATTTTAAAAAAAAACAAATTAAAACATCACATTCTTAAAATATGCAAAGGGAGCTATAAATATACAAATATTCCTTAAACATATTTTAGGTCTTTATTTTATCTAACAGGGATTCAGAACTACAATCAAGCTAAACAACATACATGGCATCTCTAAACATAGTTTGGGAGACAAAAAATGATGGATTATTTCTGGGAAATAGCAAAATGTGCAATGTGAGCTCTCTTTTATGAGTTCTGAAATATATTGGCTTGAAGGAGATGAACTTCATGCAGTGTTTTACTAACTTCTGTCAATGGGCATGGTTTAAAAAAAAACTGATTTTATCTAACCTTTGGATTTCATCTTTTGACATGTTTTATTTCTACTAATATTCAAAAAAGTTCTCAAAGTAAATTGAGTGAGAGAAGCTTTTTAAAAAAGATTGAGTAATATGTCTTTTTGAAATGCTAATCCTTAGAACATTTAAAAATTTCCAGTTCACATCGGTCTCCTAGTTACACTGAATAAATTGGAACATTTGCATTTAGCTAGTTAACTTCTTTGGGGAAGAATCTTTGCAAGGAACTTTTAAAACACTATACCTGAGTGACATAATGCATTCTAAAAGATTCTGCAATTCAACCAGATTAAAAGCAAGATTATATAATAAAATCTTATTTCTGAAAATCACAGCATGCAATTATCTGAGAAAATATTAACTGTACATTCAAGACAAGCCTGGACCAGTTGAAGAATAAAAATGTACAGCCTCTCTCCTACAGGTCTTACTCTACAAGAGAGTACAACATACTCTCCAGGAGAAAAGTGAAACTCAACGTACTCATTCAACTTTCAACAAAGATGTGCGGAACTCATTCAATCCTCAACACTACCCTTAGAGCTGAAAACAGTGGTGAACAAAATAGGTGAAAAACATCCTCTTGGAATTTTCAGTCTTGAAAATAAAACAGCATCAATAATAATTCCTAGATTCTAAATGAATTTTAGATTTAGATAATTGAGCAGAGGCCATTTGTTGTATTTTGCAGAAATATCTCCTTTAAAGATATACATTAATAAACCTGCAGCTGAGTAATGTTTAAATTACTCTATAATTAAAGTTTTGAAAATGTTTAAGAAATATACACTTATAAACTTATGCTTAATATACAGCAAATTGATATCATTATAATGATTAGATATAGAATCTCTGTAAACTATAGTTAGTTGATATTTTAATTTTTTATGCATTGAATTACAAAATTTATACCTTAAAAATACTCTATACTTCAGATTTGCTCTTTTGAAATTTCATTAGCATATTGGGTTTTTATATTAAGTTTGGAATTTGGAATTGAAAGGAATTGAGGATAGACACTTACTGATTTTCTAACATGTTCATTTTGGTTAACACTCCTCAAATTATTTTATGTAAATTCGCTAAATTTCTCATATATTTCTATGCAGAGGGAATTGGACTTTTAAAATTATTTTTCTCATAATCCTACTTAACACAATTTAAAAGAGTGGAACCTAAATAGTTAAAGAAAAAAAATCTACTGCATTGAACTTTGGAAAAAGTGATTTAGTTGACAGTCAAGTTTTCTTATTACTTATTTAAGATCTCCAATTAAACTTAAAGCTTTCTATTAAAAGTCACATATTTAGGAGATTGAATAGTAAAGAATGTTTTTGTTTTTTCTTCTTTATTTTTTTCCAGAATAGATGGTGAATGGCTGTTCGTTGATGGTTGTCTGCAAGTTCGAAGTACTTGACATATATAGTCCATAAAGCATCAAGATTTTAGATGCACATTTGAGACTTGAAATCATTCTTCATTTACATCTATTTATACAAAGCCTAGTCTGAATTCCCTAATGTGCATTAAAAGAGAAAGCTTGCTAAAATGAATCTGCTTTCAGGTTTCACAAAAACCATTTAACTCTTCATCTTCAACTAACTTTTCACAAGTTTTGGCTCTCATTTTTAGAGAAAATTTTCAGTTGCATGACTATAGATTATTTTATTCTTCACAGACAGTTCAGATGAATCTTCAATTCAAACAAACCTTACAGTTTGTAACTCTATCTCTAAATTAGATAGATATTTTTCCTTTCAAAATCTTTGCTGAAGACCAACTACAAGCTCTTTACTGATTACAGCCAATTTCATTGATTTGCCCTGTTTGTTTTCCCGTAATATACTGGTTTGCTATCCTCTAATCGGACAAGCTGGACTGCTGAAAAGATTTGTCTATCCTGTGTCAAAAGAGAAGCTAGGCAAGCAACAGTAAATACTGCTTTACTGACAGAATGACTTCAAGTACATCTTACTTTATAATTATACACACATACATACACATGTATAATATATACACAAATATTCTTATATAATTACTTGTTGATAAGTGCATATATATTATATGCATATATACCTTCTGCATCAACACCCATGAGTATGTATTAGGCACTAACAGATCACTGAGGAAGTGATTCAGAACCAAATAAACAACAAGATAAGATTTTTTTACCCCAAAGAATGTGTGGAATTTAATTTTATTACTGAGGATGTGACTCTTGTGTGAAATACATAGGATATTTAATGTGTCTGGTAAGTAATTTGTTTACATTTAGATTAATGGAGATAAGAATCACCTGTAAGAAAAAGCGAGATACCAGTATATTGTATTAAAAAATAATATTTGGAACATATATGTATGTGGGTATTAATTATAAACAGTGATAAAGTCTACTTCTACCATTAAATAACAATACATAATACTTTGATCTATAAAACTTTTACAAATTTTCTCTTTTGATCAGTTTATATAGCTTTGTAATAAAAGTCATACTAGTTGTCTTAGTCAAGTTCTCATCACTGTGATACAATACCTAACACCCACAAAGTAAAGGAGGAGAGATTTACTTTGGCTCATGGATTTTGGAGGATTTGGTCCATAGTTGGCCAGCTCCCAGGCAGGATCAGTATGGTGGAAGTGCCTAGACAGAGGAACACTGCTCATATCATCATGACCAGGAGACAGAGGGTAAAGGAAAGAGTCAGGAAAGGAGGTGTATCCTTCCAGGTCATGTCTTCAGTGACTCCCCCCTTCTGGCCAGACCCCACCTCCTAACAGCACACTCACCATGAACTCAGTTTACTGATGACTACAGTGCCCCAGGATCCAATCACCTTCCAAAAGTCCCTCTGAACACATGAGGATTTGAGGGTGGGAGGGCCTGTCAGATCTAAACAACAACACCGACTTTTCTATGTGATTGATGTACATTCTTTAATTTTTGAGTTCTATCAGCACTCATAATGATCTTGTCTATTTAAAACTATAGGTACCTACAGGGTTAGGGCTCCACCTGGTTTCAACCCTATGTGACAATTTAGTTAAAAATGAATTAAAGCAGTTACACAAAATAATTGCCTAAAAATGGCTTTACTTTTACATGAGCTGCTTTGAGCATTTAGATATAAGCTTACTGGAAACCGTTTGTTTCAGCATCAAAATTATCTCTTGTGTCATATGAATATTTATTGATTATGATGTTATTTCTCAGGAATGTTTTTTGACTAATATGGCATAAAAATCAAATGTGTATAAGAGTGAATGTTCTAACTAGTTCTGCTTTAAGGATCTTTCATGGATTTCCTTATTTTGTTCTTTGGATTATTTCTACATGCTAGATATTTCTCATTGGCTGTGATCACTATTAAGAATTTTTATAGCTTTTATGTCTATATTATTAAGAGAAGTAATATTCTGCTCCAATAATATGATACAGTTTGAAAATCATTAGGTTGCTTATCTCCAATATTTTAATATGCTTTGATCTTGAATTTTAATTATGTAGCAGCATGATATAGCTCATATATTTGTGGACTTAGAGATATAGAAATACCACCAATAACTGTGTGGTATTAGATAAGTTGCTTTACCTCTCTGTTACACAACTGCTGCAGGATGATTTGAACCCTTATTTCTGATATCTTCCTTTATTAAAATCTAAATATGTTTTGCTACTAATTTATTTAAAATGGTTGATAAAGGACCAAATCTGCTAAATACTTACATTTTGGGGGAGATGGTTATCCCTAGTATAATGTAATTCATGCTCATTTTCATTTCTATGTGCTAACTTTCGAGTAGGAGACAAAAGAGTAGATTTGAAGCTTGTGCTCCAGTAATAAAATTGGGAAGGAGTCTAGCTTCTGAACATCATCTTACAGGAAGCTTCAGAAAAAGAGGTTGAGAATTTCAGGGTCACTAAGTCTCTCTGCTTCACAACATTCCACAGTCCCTTCATTAAATCAAAGAGATACACAATGTCCTTTAAATTAAAAAAAAAATTAAGGAAATGAAAATGTTAACTACCCTGATTCGATCATCACGCACTGTCTACTTCTATCAAATTACCACACAGTAAACCATAAATTTGTGCAATTAAAATAAATGAATAAATAAATAAACAATATGTCCTTTAAGTTACCTCATTTACCACACTGAGAGTTATTTTCTTTCATTTTTTTTACTGCAGTGACATTTAAGATGTATATATTCAGAATAATTTGTTCTTAGAAAATCAGCTTTCATGTTTATCTGTAATCCCAGCTTTGATCAACCACAGATTCAAATATCAAGATAAATGCATGTACTTAGATATATTCTCAGTGTCAACAGTGAAAAGAATTGCTGAAAAGGCACCATTGATACAAAGATAAAATGGTCAAAGAAAATGTAATTTATTTATTTCATCAAACTGAGCAAAGTAACACTGCTGCTTGAGTGTTACATGTGATAACCTACATCTTAATAAGATAACATATAATTGAGACAGAAACTAGAAGCTGTGGGAAAAGATGGTGTTTCATGGACCTTTGTGAATTACAAAATAGTGGCAAGTGAGACAACTTGTTCACACCTGATGAGTGGTGGGAATGTCTAGAGACCACACTGGACAAGAGAGAGGGCAGCATCTGCTAGGGCACTGCACTATTCAGAGGACACTCAAGGTAAGGGCAGGTTAACTTCTATATGGCTCAGTTACTCTCTGAGGATTCTTAGTGCCAATTTAAGAATAAATCCCACTGATTGGAATAGAAAAGCATTCTGAAATGGCACAATTTGGGGAAAAGCAGTATTTCATAATCCAGATATAGAAAATAACAATATATGATTATATAGTTCAATTGGTCAGTTGTTTAAAACTTTTTTAGTCTCATCAAGAAAATTTTAAATTATTTCCAAGAACTTCTATTTTATAAGGCAGAGAACTAGGTGTGATATTTTTTAAAGATTTTATTAACAATAAGAACACTTTGTAGAATCTGAAGGCCCATATTCTGATATTATGTCTTTAACTCACGAGATCAATGTCTTTGAAAAATTAATTTAATTTCTCATAGCTTTCATTATTTTCCCCTCTCTTTAGTCAAAATTTCTACATACCTGAAATATGTACTTGAAAGACTATATTACTCTGATTAAAAATTTAAGATTTGAGTATATAGTTGAAAAGATCTGCAATCCTCCTTTTTCCTAAATATCTCACTCATTTTGAATGCATTGAAACTAAAGCAATTCTGCAGATAAATTGGTTACTATTGATTTCAAGGACCAGAATTCTGAGGGAAAAGGAACCAAGTAAGTAACCAAATAGTGGGATGGCTTTATTTACCTTTTGGGGGTAGAATTTGACTTGTGTTATAATTAGCCAACCTTGATGAGAATTCTGTTTTAAACATATCACAAGGTAGCTTCTAAATGAATACAATTACTCAATCTCTTAAAAGCCACAGATGTCTAATTGATCCACTGTGATATTAACTTTAAACATGATTTTATAAAAGATCAAATTTGCATTTAATAGAAACTTAACACTTGACACTTGTCAAAGATATAAAGGAGTTCGCATTTTCATACATACAGTTTCTGCTTAAAAGAAGTGCTCCTGAATGGAAACCCAAGGGAACCACAGCCACATTTGCTCCTGCTCAGTGCCTGAGGTGGCTATGGCAATTTCACCATCCTGTGATCCCAACTGCACTGATGTAAGAATGTACTCAGTTGCATGCCTTTATATATACCTTCTTCTTATCCAACCAAAAGAGCTGTAGTTTCATAAATATAGAGAAATTCTTATCAGCTTTGTCTGTGCTAAGCAGTGGCTTGTGGTAAGCTTATAAATGTTTTTAAATAAATTGGTTATTGTAGATGAACAGTATGATACATAGGAAATATTGTCTATTGATGTTTTCTTGCTGGGTGAGATTTGTATCAAAAGAAAGAACTTCTACAACAAAGTCATATTCTGCTATAAAAAAGGAAAAAATTATGTTTTTGTGATTGGAGAAAGAATGGGGTGAATTTGGGTCATATCGTGCAGGCTTTCAAATCTGTAAATTTTTTATGGAAAGACAGAACAGAAGACTTGTAAATTCATTTGGAAAGAGATGAGGACAATGAAGAATTATTTCTTTCTAGTTTTTCATTATAGAATTTGCTACAAAGCAAACAGAAAAAAATCAGAATAAGAAACCTCTAAATTTGGATACTTTCCACTATACGTTTTTACATATATTCTTTGCCATTGAAAGACTGTTTTTACTGTTTTAGTAAGGATGATGAAGATGTTTTAAATGGCAGAAGGGCAGCAGATGGATGGCACTGGGTGATGTGGTTCTATGGCTTGTGCTGCCAGCTCTGTTGCTTTGTACGTTGGTCATGGAAGCAGGGCAGCAGTCGGGGGCACACACTGGGGTCTCCTTACCCTTTCTACTCATGGGAGAGCCACTGGAATCAGTAAGTTCTAATGTTTGAGAACAAAATTTAGGCTCTCTGTTCATCCACCAATTCCCATAAATTGATATAGGATCTATTGAAGTAATTGGGAATTTTAATGGGACCATGGTGAACAGAAGAGGAAAAAGAGGTAAAGGAAGATTGTGCCTCTGGAGATAACTGGTTTTGATTTTTAAAATGTGTCTACTATGTATTATAGGCTTCCACTTAGTTTTGGATTACAGAAAACTTGTGTAAAACTAGGATTTCAAAGCTGTCATAGTCAAACCTTAGATAAGAGATTCTTGGCCTTTACTGAGAGCCACAGCCTGGTCGAGAGTGTCATAAGATGGGAATTCTGCCTGGATGATGCCTCCCAGCGGACAATGAGGCCACTTGAATGCTCAGGAAACTAACTTTTTGCCCTTACCTAGCTCCTCTTAAAGTGGGGTGTGTGTGTGTGTGTGTGTGTGTGTGTGTGTGTGTGTTTGTGTGTGTGTAGCGGAGGGCTAGTACTCATGTTTGAAAGGAGTGAAGAAAGTGGGAAGGGCTGAGTCCTGAGCAAGGAGAGGATTACTGCAACCAGGAAGCACTCTGAGGAAGAATCTGCCAGCATGTGTTCTTGGCTCTCAGACTGCTAAGAGGA
Source organism: Heterocephalus glaber (assembly GCF_000247695.1). Next base: position 3,426,223 of record NW_004624810.1, on the reverse strand, counting down.
TATTCACAGAGCTGGGGTGAAACAGGTAGCAGGAGGAATATCTGCATCCATACAGAGAGATGGCTCCTTAGGTCAAGACCACTGTAAAGCTGATCTAGAGCAGAGTGAGGACCAGATGGGGCGCCCTTTCCTGAGAAGGGACAAGGAAGGAGACGGAGAGGAGAGTCTTAGAATTTCTCCAGCCCTCAGCACAGAGGCAGCTCATGCTCACCTCAGGCTGCTGGATCAGGTCATCTTTTCTAGTGCCTAATGTGATAAGTACCAAGTGCAAACTTGGGGTGTGTGTCAATCAAAACACAAAGATTTCTGTTTCTTTATTTTACTGTGCCTAAGCTTTCATATTTTTATTTGGCATACTTTTTTCAATTTTCCCCCAGATATTTTATTCATAAAAATTGTAGTTCTGACTACTGTACAAGAGGATGCATAGAAAGATCATTTCATTTTTCAACTCAGCAATATCTAACAATAAAGGATAATGAAACTAAGAAAGAACCTGGGGCATATCCCACAGTGGCCAAATACATCTACAAATTTCTTTGAAGTTTTCTGTCTTATCTTAAAATTCATATAAACTTGGTGTTGCTTTATATACAATAGCTACACATGCTTATTTCAGCATAAAACAATGTATGAAATTTCTAAAAATATTACAAATTTAACATAGCATCATATAATTCTGAAAGAATGAGATATAATTCCAGATACATGAGCCAAAATTCTGTCTCTCGTACTTGCTGCTTTTGTAACCTTGGTCAAGTTAATTATTATTTACAAATCTCTGTGTCCTATATGAGATATGGAGAAAAGGGCACTTATGAAGTTGGCTGTATTAAATGAGAGAATGTGTTTAGCACTTAGTAGGCCCTCAATACATGGTGTTAATATAAGAAGTTGTTGAGGTTGTTATTTTAATGAATTACAGTACTGGAGAGAAATAGATACTTCTAAAAAATAATCTCTTTGGAGAGTCAAGTGCCTCTGAAGATAGTTTAAGTAGATGTAAGAGTATGGAGACATGGCAGCCAACCTCTGATTCACATTATTGTTGCAGTAGTCACAGAATGGGCTACCACAGAATGGGGTTAATATGATTTCTAACTTTGCCTTTGCTCCTGGATGTTATTTCTTCCACCCTTCCTTCCCTACTTGAGGTCCTCAGAATTTCCTTCTCTTGGTGCCTTTGGAAATATCAATTCTCCTTTAATTAAAACTTAGTTCATATTTAGTTCTTATTATTGCTACTTTTATCTTAGATATCGCATCAAAAAAGAATTTTTACAATTTTGTGTTCTTACTGATACTAGCAAAAGCACAGGTAGTGACTGTATTTTTTGGTCCATGCAAATTGCTTCATAGAGGCAGGACTTTCACCTCCCATAACCTTCCCCAGGCCCTCACCACAGAATTAAAGAAATGGGCAACTTTCTCTGAACCTTTCCCAGAGCCTCTCAGTGCACTTTACTTCTGGCATGTCACTGTATTCTAATCATTGTCTCTTGGGGGAAAAGCAAAACAACAACAAAACACTAGAACATTATTTAGCTACTCGGAAAATAAGAGTCAGAATAAGTGAAGAATGACTATAATGAATGTGGAATTATTCAGTAAAATCTGAGACTAGAAATCCAGAGGACGACTCTCTTTTGAAGATATTTTAATGACAGAGTTTTAAAACAATTGAAATAAAGCATTATCCTTATCCATATTTTCTTTATTTTCCTTTGTATTTGCACCTAACACTGAGGCCCAGTGAGTATTTGTGGATTTATTCACTATCTTAGTTAAATTTGTATTTTTAAAGATTTTCACATCTTCTATGCTAAAGAACAGGTATTCATTCAGAATAACATAGTAATCATTTGCAAAGTAAATTGGATTGTAGATATATAACTACTTTTTCTTGCCTTCATCAATTTCTCCTACATCTAGTGAGAGATTTAAATTCATCTGTCTGGAGACCAAAAAGAGAAAGGCCTGGAAATTTATAAGGAATGAATAGTACACTCGATATCTATCACATTCAAATTTTAGGTTGAGCTTTAGGAGTCATGCTTCAGGAGAAATGGGATTAACAGCAGGTATTAACTGTTTTATTCTGCCCATACTGCCACAACAAAATATCACAGACTGATGGCTTAAACAAAAGGCATTTATTTTCTCAGCTTTGGAGATTGGAAGATTGAGATCAGGGTGCCAGCATACATCAGTTGTTATCTAGTATTCTACTTCTGGCTTGCAGATAGCTGCCCTCTTGGGATGTCCTCCTATGGCAGAGAAAAAAACTTCTTCTCAAGGTACTAATCCTATCCCATGGGCCCAGTATCATGACTTCCTCTAAACCTAGTGATTTCAAAGGCCATATTTCCAAGTACCATCACCCTGGGGACTAGGGCTTTGAGTGCAGGACACAATTCAGTCCATAACGTCACCCTATCTTAGGGTCACTTTTGCTTTTTATTGCTATATTTGCACTGCTCTCAGGACAGTAAGGCATGCTTGGGATCGTTTTTGCCTGATGTTTTGGGTCAGTGCTGAAACTATTTTGCTACTGGTTCTGAGCTAACCTTGATGGTACCATTTTAAAAATAGACTTTATTTTTCAGAGTAGCTTTTAGTTCACAACAAAATTGAACAGAATATAGACAGTTTACACTGCTCCTTTTTACACCACTCCCATCACCTAACCTATGCCACTATCAGTATCTCATATAAGCCTGGTACATTTAATATAATGAATGAGTCTGCATTGAAGCATCAACATTACTTAAAATTTACTGTTTACATTAGGGTAAATTCTTGGGTTGGAGTTCCTATGAGTTTTAACTAATGTCTAGTGGAACATACCCACTGTTATTCATTCCTTCCTTTTTCCTAATCCAGGGCACACTCTAATCTTTTCCCTACTATGTTTTGCTTTTTCCAGAACAATATAAAGATAGAATCATTTGGTAGGTAGGCTTTAAATTAACTTTTTCATTTAGTCATAAAATTTAAGATTCCTCTATGTCTTCTCATGGCTTGTAGCTCTTTTCTTTTTTTGTTCTGAATATGGTGGAATCTTTGGTTGTTTAGATTCCTGCCTTGACCTCAAGTATCTGGGTAACTGGATTTCTAAATGCTCTCTTAAAGTCCAATTTCCCATCTGTGGGATCTTAAACTGCAGCTTCAGGAACTAGAGTTTTGTCTGATATCCTTCTTAAATTCAATTTATTTCCATTTTCCTTCATTCTGCATAGCTTGGTACCTCATTGGCGTCTGTCCCTTTCTAAATCTCTGACTTCTACTCAACCCCACAGATTTGCTTGGCCTTCCCTTGTTTTCTACCTTTGCTTGAGCTGATTTAGCAATCAACAGGCAGGGATCAGTAATAGTGATACAAAAATTTGTAGGCATTTGCTCCTTGTTAAATTTAAGCCTGTTTCAGTCAGCAAACTGAAATCATAGTCTTGACAAGAGAATTTTGCAATGACAATATGAATACTATTTTAAAAAATCATTGCTTTCCAAAAAAGAAACTAGCACATTAAAATACTAATATAATAGTTGAAGTAAAATATTAAAATATTTTTTATCATTTTCTTTTCAAAATGGGATTAGTGTTAGGTATATTTGAAACTTATCAATTAACATTCTCATTCTGCTTAAAGCTGGTGATTCACATCCCAAATGTATTTGTCTTCCTTGTGCCACTTCCTATAATCCCCCAACCTGGGGATTAAGTAGGTAAAAATATCTAAAGTAGAAGAATGTTGATACTTTCATATGTGTTCAAACTTTAGCAAATTTGGGAGAATCTGAGATCCAGGGCTTGAATCAATATCACTGATATGATCCAGATTTATTTGGTTCAGATCTTCTGTCTTCATCTATAACTGATTTCTTTCACAGGGAATACAATGGTATGATTCAGAAAGAACTCTGTTGAAAGTATTGCAACATTAACCTTTCTTGGTTTCTCTCTGATATAAATGACATAATTGTGTTTTGTGTTTGAATCTACATGGGAAGTCTGAAGAGATGTGAGAATTTATCTGTCAGTTGCTCAAATTCCATGAAAATATGAAAAAGGCTCTATATTTGGAAAACTGCAACACTGACAAAATGCACTGTTGTTTTAATGTAGCTGATGCAATTAAAACAGAATGGAAGTCAGGTTTGACAAAACAGTGCTGGGTCAGGAAGATGAGATGGTTGTAACCTTTGATATCTATGCTACCCTCTTTGAATGATCTTTGATAAAAATGGAGGCAGTGCCAGGAATTGTGAATGTATGTCACAATTATCTTCAACTACACTCATAATGACCTATTGTTGACCCATCTCTGAGAACAATTTGGTAGTTGTTTCCATTCTGTTGGTGTAGTTGAAATCTCCTTTATTTCTCTCTAAGTGAATGGTTAAATTCAATATTACAAAATGACGGATCATTTGATTTAACAGGAAATGAATAAAAGTGGACTGCATTCCACCTTGATTGCTGTCAGCATTTTAACAGCAAAAGTATCCTTTTACTTCTGGTATTGGACAAGATCTGAGAGAGAAGGGCCTTGGAATGCAAGGATGAGGGAGCAACATGCTTTCTGTCCTCAGGGAGAAAAGAAATCTGTCCTCATTTTGAAATAGCTCTTGGCTATGGCTCAGAATCACTCAATGGGCAGCTTTAGAAATTGTAGCACTTTCTTTCACAAAAAGAAAAATCACTGTGTACCTGTGTACTGTTAAAGGAGATAGAGAAGGTTAAGGAGAAGATACAGACAGTATTACATACTTGTAAGAATCATGCATTTTATTAAATGTTCTTGATTTTTAGTAGGAAAAATTATGCATTCTTCTATGAACATAATTTAAAATTTTCTGGAAACTATCCAATTTCAGTTGATTTGTTCTATATTCAGATCATGTGTTTCAATTGTACATCAGGGAATATACAAAAATATATATAAATTAACCAATATGTGTTCAAGAGAAATTTCACCAGAGTTGTAATTTTTTAACAATATTCTCTGGTCTTCAAAAATATCTTTACTTGAAGCAAGTAGTACTTGTTTTCCAAAAGTGAGCTAGAACATGTGTCTTCTGAATTCTATCAATTACACCTTCCTTTCCAAAACTTGAAAGACTAATCTTAAATCTCCCTCACCTTTATATAACTGGCAGTACAACTGCCAAACTTAAAATCAGTTTTGAATTTGAAGAGTTTACATGGGGTCAATGGAATTAGAAGTTGGGACTCTTTTCTGTAAAAGGTATTTCAACAAGGAAAAAAAATCAGTCATTGTTTTTATTTTTTCATTGTCTGTCTGAAATAGCACAAGAAAATTGATGTATAAACACATTTTGACAATATACTGAAATAAAGTCCTGAAAATTAGTTTACTTTCAAACTGTTTGGGAGTTCTTATGGATTAAAAAAACACTTTTATAGAAAAGAAGGAAGACTATTTTGAAGATTCCTTGAGGCATTGATATGAAACCAAGCATATTATCAAAGTATATATTCAGTCAGGAGAAGGTTTCCTATATAACATAGATCTAATTTTTAAAATAGTATTCTTTTGTTATTAGAGTCACACCCAGAAAGTAGAGAGAAAGGATATGAACTTTGGAAGTAAGCAGAGCTGCACTCAACAATGACCAAAAAGATAGAAGATCTGAAAACTGCTGTGCAACAATTTTCCTGTCTTCTTAGAAGGATTCTTTTAGGAGGGTTAAATGAAATAAAATGTACAAATGTCTTCATATCATAGTTATTCACTAGAGATCTGTTCCTTCCCATCCTCAAAGAGATATAAGGACTCAGAAAAAATAATGAGTTATCTCTTTTTTCCTTCCCATTAGATTTTCTAGGAGAAGTTGAGTATGGACTACCTGCCAGAGCATTAAATAGTCACCAATGAATAATCTTGGGGGGGAAACAGACTTAATTGGAATATAAATGGTGTCTTAATTATTTTACTGTGGTGACAGTGAATTGCTAGTACAGACACTAAGAACCCTGGCCCGCCTTAGCAAATCAGATGGCATTACTACCATCAGAAATTGTTCAAGGGATAGCAACAGAGGCTACCTCCAAAAATTGGTTATCTGAGGTGATTACTTTATTTCTTTACCTACTTCTGGAATTATGCTTTTGAGATAAAATGAGGCAAAGCAAAACAGCCGTAAATTTTTTTTTCATTTAGTTTATTGGTACAATTTAGGTATACAATACAGTTACATTCATTATTGGGATCTTGTACCTTTACATGATATATCTTGGTTCATATTTTTTCCCCATTCCCCTGCCCTCTCTTCACCCCCTCCACCCTTCCCTATTTACAAAGACTTTGTTTCCATCTTTGTCCTTTTCTCATATTTTTTCTTTTCCCTTCTTTCCTTTCCCCTACCCCTCCCACTTCCTTTAAACATTTTCTTCCTATTTCACAGTATCAATTATACATTTTGATTCTTATTTACACTTTTAGTTTTTCACACCAGAAAAACCATTTGGTATTTACACATGTGTGTCCTATTTATTTCACTTAAGAGTATGGCCTAAATGTGCATACATTTAGTTATAAATCTCTCTAGTTTCTCATTCTTCATGGCTGAGCAGTACTCCATTTTATAAAAAGACCACATCTTCTTTATCCAGTCTTCAGTTGATGAGCAATTGGGCTGTTTTCAAGTTTTCTCTATTACAAGCTGTGCCGCTATAAACATGGGTGCACATGTATCACTGTGGTATGATTCTTTTAATTCTTTTGGGAAGATACCCAGCAGAGGGATAGCTGGGTAGAATGGAACTTCCAGTCCTAGTTGTTTGAGTTATCTCCATATTGATTTCCACAGTGGTTGCACCAGTCTGCACTCCCACCAACAATGAAGAAGGTTTCCTTTCTCCCCACAAACTCACCAGCTCTTGTTATTGGTTGATTTCATGATAGCAGCCATTCTTTCTGGAGTGAGGTGGAATCTCAGTATTGTTTTCATCTGCATCTCTCAAATGACCAGTGATGTTGAACATTTTTTCCTATGTTTCTTTGCTGCTTTTACTTCTTTGTCTGAGAAATGTCTGTTCATTTCAGATGCCCATTTTTGAATTGGGTCTTTATATTTGGGGGGGGTCTGATTTTTTTTTTAGTTCTTTATATATTCTAGATAGTAGACCTTTGTCTGAGGAACAGCTGCTAAAATTTTTTTTCCACAATGTAGGCTGTCTCTTAGCTCTGTTGGTGGTTTCTCTTGCAGTGCAGAAGCTTTTTAATAAGATGAGATCCCAATTGTTGATTTTTGTGCTAGTTCCCGGGCTACTGAGGATTTGTTGATAAAGTCCTTTCCTATGCTAATGTCTTCAAGAGTTCTACCTAACTTGTCTTCCAGCAAGTTTAGTGCTCGGCTTTAATATTTAGATCTTTAATCCACTTTGATTGTAGTTTAGTGCATGGCTAAAGACAGGGGTCTAGTTTTAATCTTTAACAGCCATTAAGTTTTTAAGTTGAAAAAATAATTTTATTACAGTTTAACTAAAAATTACAAATGGACAGAAAAATATAATAAACATAATTTGTAAATTCACATATTAGAAATTATGATATCTGTGATTATTGGCTACATACTGCATTGAACTTATAGAATAATAAATCTTCAGCAGTATTTGTTGTCTGTCTATTCTCTGACAAGCTGTGTGGATTGAACAATGAATAATGAAATTAAAGCCTTGTTCTTAGGGAGTTTATATTCCAATGAAGCAAATAGTTGTAAGTGCTGAGAAGCAAATGAAACAGAACATGATGGAGTGTCACAGGTGGGATTAGATGGCTAGGGAAGTCATTTGGGAGAAGGTAATAACCAAACTCAGATCCATTGGATGAGACTAACTCAACTACATGAAGATCTAAGACAAGAGAGAACTCCAAGTAGATGGAACAAGTAATACAGCAAAGAGAACAAGTAAAGAGGCCATGTCTTAGCCATTTTCACTGTTGCTGAGACAAAATATCCAATATCCACAAATTAAAAGAGAAGTCTATTTTGGCTCATGTTTTAGTGCTTTAAACCCCTAGTTGGGAGGTTCCATCATGGCATGTTGGAAGGGCCCGGTAGAAGGACTTGCTGTTGAGGAAAACTGTACATCCTGGGAACCGGGGAAACAAAAAGTGAAGGGAGGCGCCAGGAAGGGAGACACACCCTTCCTCCAGGGAGGGACTCACCTCTTCTGGCCAGACCCCATCTACTGACAGCAAGTCAGCTATAGTGCCCTCTTAATCTAATTATTTTTCATAGCCCTGCCTATGATTGCAAAAGTCTTTGGGGGGACATCCAGATATAGTCCATAACAGGCCAGACGGATGTTAATGTGTTCAGGAAAAGGCATAAAAGCTGGTGTGACTGGACCATTGTAAGAAAAAGGGCACATTTAGCATGAAATTAAGTTAGAAAGATGATTAGGCTTTGCAGAACTGTTTGAAGTTAAGTATTATAAGGACTCACTAAGTGGGGACAGGTATGGGTTTTCAGCACAGAGATGATGTAATATTGATCAATTTGACGCTATGTAGAAGATGGATAAAAGGGGCAAGAGCAGAAAAATGGGCATAACTTAATAAATTATAACAATAGCATCAGAGATATATGATGACGGCTTGGGGCAAGATCTTGATAAAAAACATGGGGGGATGGATAGATTTTTGGATATGTGTTGGTGGGAAATCAAACAGAATTTTGGCTATGGTGATGGTAGTAAGAGAAAGATGAGAATCATGAGTGACTTGGAATTTTAACTCAGACGATGGTGTGTTTCTAATTTGCTGTTATTTGTTGATACAGTATAGATTAAAAGTAAGTTGTTTGGGGTAGGCCTGGAGTTTTGCTTACAATTAAGTCTAGAGCTTATGACACAGTCAAGAATTGTAGACAAAATATTTTAAACTGAGATGGAGATTTGGAGAAGAAAAGATATGTTATCTCCATTCTCTCCCAATGAGAAATAATTATCTAAAAGAGTGGGAAAGCAAACTTGCAGGACAGTGTTGCAAGTTCAAATTAAATGCATAATTATTAATATTAGCTTTGGTAAATTTCATGTCTTAGTTTCTTAGGGCTTATATCAGAGTACCATAATATGAGAAGCTCAAAATTTTAAAAAAAGTATTTATTCTCTCACAGTTCTGGAGCTCATAATTTTTTTTAAAAAAAGGATATTGGGTAGGAATGGTTCCTTATGTGAGCTCTGTAAGAGAAACTGTCCCATACCTTCCCCTTACTTTAGTGGTTACTGGCAATCTTTGTTATTAGGTGTTATTAGATACATCACTTCTACATCTGTCTCCACTTCCCTGTGTTACTCCTCCCTTTGTGTGTAAGCATCTGATTTTCCCTCTTATTATAGAAGTGCAAGTAGTAAGGGATTTAGGATTTGTGTCAATCCAATATGACCTTGTTCTACTTTAATTAGGTCAATAATGATCCACTTTCCAAGTAAGGTCTCATTCATGTTAATAGGTAAAAGGTAGACAGGAATTTGGGGAAACACTGCTCAACCCATCGCAGCCCAGTTGTCTGATTTATTTTACAAATGTTTAGCAGCTTGGGTCCAAATTCTAAGTAAGTAAGTGGATGACTGAGTTTAATCAGAATGATGTTTATTGAAAGTATTATGATATTGCTTCCTGTGTACACTAACTTTATGCACAAATGATTAATTTAATATTTTAGTGAGTTTTGCTAGGTGAACAAAATTTATTTTTTTGCAGGAATATTTATTTTAAACTTAGATTGTAAGATCTGCATGTTTCATGTAACTTTGAATAAAATATCAAAGCAAAACCTTGCTGTAGCTTAGCTCCTGATTTCAGATGTTTCAGTCGTGACAATCCAGGGGTGTCTAAGTATTCACTTCAATCCACCAGTGACCATAATCATTTACTTATTCTGTTAAAAAACCATCACTCTGTTAAATTTCAGAGACCTCATAGTTCAAAACAAATACATAAGTAGAAAAAAGAAGTACAAAATGGGTTAACTTATTTACCAAAGGTGATATCTTTAAATAGAGGTTTATTTGGTGGAACTCAATCTAGTATTGCTTTCTTCTGTCCCACAAAATTTATCTGAACTCTTTCTCCTAATTTATAAAATGACAATAATATATGTGGTCATACTCTTTAGGAGTTATATAGAATGGGAAATAAGCAAAAAAGAGAGAGAAAGATTTATAAATTGTAGATTCTATCCCCCTATAATGAGGACCAAATTCAGTAATTCCAGCTATGACATTTGGAGAGTAATTCTTAATTTCTTTGTTGTAATGTTATAAATGAAGTGAAGTGCATATAACTATGAAACTCGCACCTTGTTTTAAGTGTGTGAATATTGAAACATAATGTGGAATTTAGTACATTTCTTCTGATTTATCTGCTAACATAGCAATTCCTAATCATTAGATATTATTAGTTTCTACATAACTCTTTTCTTTCATTGTTCTAAATAACGTGTATCTAATTTTATAGATGTAATTGTAAAGCTATCAACTTGTCAGCCTAAAAGAGCATCAGGCACAATGTGTTTAACTACATTTCCAGTTTGTAAACAAGTTTTGGTTGGATAACTCTGTTTATGAAATGGAATTATGGTTCACAAACCCTTAGTCCCTACAGTCCACAGAAAAGGCTAAATCTGCTTCTGAGTTTTACATGATCAACTACATGAAATATTTACATAGCTAAGTGATGCGATGCTGTTGTCCATCTCTTTGTACTCAAATTTAACGTGTTTACAAATGGTTGTTGATTTGCAAGCAGATTTAATTGGTTATATATTAAAGTTTGTTGGGACAACAGATTAGAAAATATAAATTTATTTTCTGTTTCTCATATTTTTCATTATCATTCAGAATATGAACCTACTTTTTTTATTTTAGCTTCCTGTCTATTTCCTTTGCATTTTAAACTTGCTTCCTCATCCATTAATTTTCAGAGTTAAAAACCATAACTTAATTCTATTACATCTGTTGTATGCTCTCCAACAGTGCACACTCATGCCAGGCCATGGCAATATCATATGTGATCATTTGGTAGGAAAAAATGTGACATGTTGGTTATCAGCACAGTATCCAAATTCTTCATGAACATTAGTCCTTAAAGCTCAGCTTATCTGCAACAAGATAATTAGAAGAATTTTCTAATTAGCATCACCTCATTAATTTAGAGGAGGGAAACCTATTGATATCCTAGTCAGTTCCCAAAGGCTCTGCATTGTAGCTTTATACAACATGAACAACCCCTCCAGGGAGGGCCCATTAAAGAAAGAGTCATAATTCTGCACTGAAGCAGCTTCCTCTATGGTAGAATGTTTCACTCAGGCTTTTCTAGGAGAGTAGCTCTTTAGTGTTCACACTGCAAAACAAAGGTAACTATATAAGGAGATGGATATGCTAATTAGCTTCATTGTAGTAAACATTTTCCTATGTATGTGCGTATCATAATATCATCTTGTATGCTGCTGTGACCGTTAACCTTAATTATGTCAACTTGATTGACTTGGGTGGCTCATGGAGGTATAACCTTGGGTGCACACATGACCCCTGGTCCATTCCTCTTTGGCACTGTTCCCCTACTCTGTTTCCCAGCTGTCATGAACTGAGCAGCATTGCTTCACCATACCCTTCTGCCAGGTCATTTCTCCCTTGGAGCCAGATGACCATAGACTGAAACCTCTAAAACTGTTCAAAATAAACCACTTTCCCTTTAATTTGTGGTGTTTGGCATTGTTTCAGCAATCGGAAAGCTAACACAAAAAATTGGTACCAGAGAAGTGGAATTGTTGCTGTGACTGCATCTGACCATGTGGTTCAGAAACCTTTGGATATGTTTGGTGCAAAAATATTGGGCAGGGTTGGAGGATTGGTCTAGAGAAAACCAAAAATGCTGTAAGCAGAACATGAAGGGTGATTCTGGCAGAGCTCAGAAGACTGGAATGCTGATATAAATATGTACGATATAGGCCAGGTTCAGAAGCTTTCAGATGCGTCTGAGAATTTTATTGGAATTGGACTAGAGGCCATGATAAACTACAAAGGTTTGAACTCTAGTTCCCCTTTTACTAGATGCATACCCATGGTCAATTTACGAAACTTCTCTGTATTTTAGTTTTCTCTTCTTTATTTTTTTAATTAAAAAAATTATTTTTGGTCCTGGGAATTGAACTCAGAACCTTGCACTTGCCAGGCAGATGCAGTGCTACTAAGCTAAATCCCTGGCAGTTTTGTCATCTTTAAAAGGAAAATTTTGCAATTAATAGAACTGTGCAAAAATTTAATGTGGTATTTTATGGAAAAATGTGCCATATAAATTATAGTCTTCTCCCTCAAATCTTTGCATTAAACTTCCAAAACAGTAGAGACCATTCGTCAATGTTTCTGAAAATATGTATTTGGGTTCTAGCCAATTAGGCCCTGTGTTTTGAGGAAATATGTGCTTTTATCTTGTATGCCTTCCTACCCTACACAGAGTGAAGATTTTTTTATACTTTGCCATATTCCTAATAATCTTATTTGCTTCTTTCCTTCTTCATTGGTGGTAAAATGAGCAGTCCTGTACAAAGTATTTTCTGGTGCAGCATACCTCTCTGACAGATGCCACAGATTTGTGGTGTATCAGGACACTCTTGCTTTTTTGTCAGTGCTTTCTACAAAATGAGGAAGAAGAAAATCATTATCTTGGTAACAAAAGTTACCATATGTCCTTAGAAATATCATACAAAGTGTATTGTCCCTATTTTTTATGTATTATCCTATCTTCATTTTCCTGTATCACTGTAGTTATTCAGTAAATACTCGATAAAAGTATTGTGTGTAAATACCACATGGGAAATCCAAATTATAAATAAGCAGTAAAATAAGAGATGGATAATAAGGAGTAGGGAGATAGATCTTTCTCAGATGGGAAGGGGATCAAGGGATGGGGATAGGAAGGAAGGGAAAGGGGATGAAAAAGTGAATTAAGATGTGTTATATACATGAACCGACTCTACACAAGGAATATAATCATTATGCACTGAAAACATGTAGTAACATGAGAATAAAAATAAAAACGCGTGAGTCAAAGAGTTCTAAAAATACTTGCAAATAGAATAAATGTATTCGTTGGCAATTGAAATAAGACTTAAGCACGTAAGTAGGGGCAACAACAATGGAGTGGTTGAGGATAAACAGTGCAAAGGATTAAAATCTCGAGATCCTAAAGTTTTTTTGTTTTGTTTTGTTTTGTACCAGGGATTGAACTCGGGTCCTTGTGCTTGCACAGCAAGCGGCGAAACCACTGAGCTAAATCGCTGGCCCTAAAGTTTACACTGATAGGTGAGTGAGAGTCTTTGGAACATTTGAAGATTTGCCAGTTATAGAGATAGAGTGGACTTAATTGTTGGCTAAGAATCCAACAACATTTCACAATCTTTCATACTCTCATATTCCTAGATAAAAATGTCTCACTTTCTCTGTTCTCCTTAAATATCTAATACTTTCTTCCTTCTCAAGTCTCTCAGCTTGTTTTTCATTCCTATTTTATGAAGAAAAGACAAAGAACTACAAGAGGATCTTCTATCCTCTTTCTGTTCCTAGTTTTTTTCCTCCTCCCCACCCTTCTTAAAAAGTATGGTACTAAATCCATCAGTGGGACTAAGCAGAGCAACACCTGTAAGGGAGTTAAGATGTTGAGAGATGGAAAGTGGTATGGAAAGTGACTATGAAACAAAGCAGACCACATGGAGCATTGGGGCTCATTTCACAAAAGTAGATTCTCAACACCACACTTAGAAACCCATTGACATATACTTTGCCTATACTTGAGTATTTGGATTAGTGAGCCTTCTACTCGAAGGTAATCGTGTTTATACTTGAACCCATTATTTCTTGAGTAGTCAAGGATATCCATCCATTGATTGCATGCTTGTTATTACCTGGTATTTACTATCTTGTGTTTAAAAATAAAATCCTTTTTGCCTACATTGTCTTCTAGCTATAACCCCATTTATCTACTTCTCTAGGGAGAAAAATTTTTTGAAACCAGTGATTTTATTCTCCAGCTTAAATTCTTGTCCCCCTATTCTCTTATCAAATTATTTCACACTTGATTTAATCTCCAGTACCAGTCCAAGACTCCTGTCATCAAAGTTGGTTCTTCTATTTCAGTGGCTGCTATTTCTTTATCTCTTTTGACATTTCCTTCCCATCTCCTCAATGTATAAATTTTGGAGTTTTTCAGTGTTCAGTCATGAGAAATTTTTAGTTTCCTGCCCACAGTTATCTCCTAGATTATCTCACTTGCCTCATATCTCTCTCTGAGCTGATGATTGATAAATGTAATCTTTCCTCTGAACTCCAGATCCATGGTAGACCACTATCTAGATGTGCAACACATGTCACAAACTTAATATGTCCCAATCCATATTATTTATCTGACATCCTCCAAACCTTTTCTCCTGTAATTTTCTTTATCTCAATAAGTGATGACTATATTCCATAGTTACTCGGAATGAAAAAAAAACAAAACAAACTTTGGAGTCATTCTTCATCTGATGCAAATTGTCAGCTGTACTTTAAAAATGTATCTAGAATATGACCACATTTCATCATTTCTATGCCACTAACCTGGTCCCACTCTTATTACACTCTGATATGGATTTTTACAGTAGCTTCCCAGCTAGTTGACTTGCTTCTCTTCCTTCAACCTCTATTAAGCCCAGCCTACTCTTAATAGAGCAGCTAGCATGGTTCTTTCCATGTGTCACATTATATCTCTCTTCTAGTCAATTTTCCTTCATGGGTTCTGTTTTGACTTCAGAGAAAAATTCCACACTTTCCAGGACATGACCTTCTTTTCCTTCAAGACCTTTACACTTTCTATTTCCTCTACCAGGAAACTTCTTCCTCCTGTAACTTTCCCGGAGTTCTCCCAAGTTTCTACTCAAGTGTCAAATAATCAGGGAGATCTTCTTGCCCGCGCTCTATAAAATAATACCTTCCCCTACCACTTTCTTCCCAATAAACTACAATTGTTACTCTGCTTTATTTTTAATTCTCTTTGATAAATAACATCTTACGTATTTGCTTGCACATTTGTTTATTATCTATCTTCCTGCCACTAAATTGAAGACCTCATGAGTGCAAGGGTTTTGTCTAATTTGTTCATGGCTGCTTTGCTACTACTAGAACAATATGTGACATGTAGTATATACCAAATAAACATAGCAAGAGCTTTCAGAAATAAATAATAGATCACATCATTCAATAACAGACATTAATTATTCCTAGAGAAAAATCCCTGTAGGCAATTATAAGTTATTAACACCTCAGTATAATGTATGCCTAATTGTAGCTAAAAGGATCCGAGAGAATGGAAACAGGTAGAAATCAGGACACTTGGTCTATAGTCCTGGCACTACCCGTAAACCACTCTGAATCATAAGTCATTTTGATCTGTTATCCTCATTTTTAAAATGACATTTTTTGGACTAGATCTGGGATCTAAGAGTTCCTCCCCAACCACTAGACTTCAGGGTATCTGTGCATCTTCTATTAGTTGTCGTAGGCAAAACTTCAAGACCTCGTGCACATGTGTATGTTTTCTTTCTTTCTGAGCTATGGGAAACTTCTGTGAAACTGAAATGTCCTTGAAGCTTCCTTTAGTCTTCACTTCATATGTGACTAAACTTTGAATAGGAATGACAGAAGATAGCCTGCTGCTGCACTGAGCAGCTAGAAAGGAGCCTCAGTTCTGCCACATCCTGGACAAGTCACTCCTTTTCTCTCACTTTGATTTTTGTCACCTGCAAAATGAAGGCACTGGATGAGATGATCCAAGATAACATCTTCCAGGTCAGCATTCAGATCAACCCAGGCCGAAATGAACCAACCCCAGCAGTGAGCTTGGAAGTACACAGGGGTCCCTGCTGGGGCCTAAGGAGTTAGGATTCCACAGCTGGTAATGTGCTAAGAGTACTTTGAGACGTGAAAACAGAGGTCTGGGAGGTGCATCCTGCAGAAGACTATAGAAAAGGGGACTTACTGACCTTCTCAAACATGGAAGATTGTATTAGGGAGACTAGGAGGGTACAGAGAAAAATGTCATGGCTGCCCAGAAACAAATTGTGTTCCAAGTTTTTAAATGTTTAACCTTATAAATCCTGAAATAAATTATGAATATTATCTCTTTAGAGTATGGAAGAATATTTTGCAGAGTTGGATGTGTACACTCTAATGCTCTCTGGTTACTCCACTTTTCTCCAGATAATATTTGCTGTTGAAGACATGAATTTGTCAAAACATGCATAGTTTTGATTTGTTCCACTTTTCTCTCAGCTCTTTCCCCTTGTCCCCTTCTCCTTGCCCTTGCTAGGGCTTGTTGTACTTTTGTAAGTGTATCCAGTTTGTTTTGGAAAAGAAATCCAAAACTAGATTTTCTGATTACATACAGCACCAAAGCAGTTGCTTCATAAATCTCTCCTCAGATACTGCGTGGGCCTAGGGACAGCAGTGTGGAAGGCAGAAGGTATCACCATTCTTCTATTCACTTTCTGTATGCCTACTTCACCTATTACCTCCCTTTCCCTCAGCACCTACTTCATGCCAGACCATGTGCTAAACACCTTAAATAAAATTAGACACACTCCCTCTTCTACGCTCTCAGAATCACCAAGAAAACAAGGTGGATGCCTCCAACAAGGGATTTCCACTGGAATCTACTGTGTCAGATGTTTCTCTCCTCCTCCTTTCCCAAGGGGAGGGGGCCAGGGAGAGTCAGGGTGGCAAAGAAAGGGTCTTTGGCTCTAGACAAGTTGTCTTCATTACTCCCTTGGGGGAATGGGACTGAATAGGGCATTTTTTTCTGAGCCTGGCCTCAACTGGGCTGAGCTTGGAGGGCCCATTAGGCTGCAGGTCACAGCAGCTGGATCCCAGGCGCCTGGAGCCAGTCACGCGTCTGTGCTGCCCGCTCCAGGATTCACAAAGGAGTCATTGACTATTTATTTACTCGGTACAACAAGGCTGCTGTTGACTTAATTACGGGAACCTCCCAGCCACCCCCGGGATCTTTAAAAGACTAACGGACACTCCATCGCCTCTAACTCATTTCTCCTTAACCTAAGCCCTGGGTCTTCCTGGTCCAAGCCGGCGCAGTAGGCTTGCGGCCGGCGCCTAGAGCACTGCGCGGTGGTGATTCGTAGAGACCGGTGCTTTCGGTAGGACTGAGTTTCTGTATGATTCAGAGCTGCGCTGAGTCAGACACTACCCCAGACTGTGAAGGGAACACTGCCGTGCCAGAGTCCCGGGAAGGCTCAACACTAAGAGGGGAGGAGGCACAGGGGAGGGGGCCCCTGGAGGGGCGAGGAGGTAGCGAAGGACACCCGCTCCTCTCCGTCCCCCTGCTCCCCAGGGGTTCAGAGCCTTTCTGCTTCTGGGCCTTCCTTTGGCGGTGGAGACTGAAGTGCAGCCTGGGTGCTAAGGTACGGGGCCCCACAGTGCCTCGGAATCCCACCCGGCTCCCTCCCTGTACCACAGGTTTGAAACTTGCCTCCCGAGTCCAGCCAGCAGGGCCTGCCCTCAGCCTCACTTAAGCCTCCTCGCTAATCACAGCTCTCCAATGTACTCTGGAGGAAACTGTTAAGTCTCTGCTCTAGTTAATGTTGGAGGACTGAGGAGAAAATAGCGGCAACATTGAATAGATGTTGACTTTTCTGACCCAGAGGAGCGGGAATCCCGGATTGTTTGCAGAAGCTAATCGCTTCCACGGAGAAGCTGGAGGGAAGCTGCTGTGCCCTCTTCTGGGGTCCCTCCCTGGGAGCCTAGTTGCCAGAGGACTCTGGCACCCCAGCACCCCCTCCTCACATCTGGGCTTTAAAAAGTCCCTCGGAGAACTCGGATGAACTGCGGGCCACCGACTCAAATCGCTCCGGAGGCTCCTTTCCCATCCTTTGAGTCTGCGTCCTCGGGTTTGGAGCCTACCGGATCTCAACCTCAACTTCTTTCCCCCTGCAATGTGCTTGGGCTGTGCAGCCATGCCCTAGAGGGGAGAGAGGGGGGTCTGGTATTGAGACCCCACATATGTGCAAAGATGGCCCGCCAATCTTCTGGCACCCGGGAAGAGCTTATTTCCATGGATTTGTGCTCCTGAGTAAGGGAGGCAGGGAGAGAGGTGCTTTGACTCCGGTGCCCGTGGGAGCACTAGAAACAGGGCACGTTTCTGGTGTTGTGATCGGGGGAAGCGGGGTGGTGGTGGTGGTAGTGGTGGTGGATGGAAGCAAAGATCAAGATATTTCCCGCAAACGTCAAAGGAAAATGCAGTAGTTGAAGAGGGCCACTTTGGAGACTACCAGCTGCTCTCCAAATCCTGGCAGCAGAGAAGTTTCGTTGCTATGGTTTCGGAGAGGTATAAAAGCCACCACCCAGACCCGAACGTGGCGGGGCTACTGGGGCTGCGCGTAGTCACCACTCCGTGGAGGCAAATTCCTCGGGCTTTTTGCATCCCTCGCTGTCTGACCAAGCGTCTCGGTCCCAGTCCCCCACCCACCCTCGCCTTCCCAGGAGGCGGGTGTTCGAGCAGAGGGTGAAGTCTAGGGCGCAGGGCCCAGGACACCCTGATCTGGCAGCGCCCAAAAGGCTCTCGCTCTAGTTCTCGCAGCGCAGGGGCGGGCACTGCACCTGGGCAGCCCCTAGGCCAGGGGCGTGCACCCGCCGCGAGAAAGGAGCGCGGCTCCTTTAAAGCGGGAGTCGAGGAAGCCCAGGCGGGAGGCGTGTCCGTCTCCGCTCCCGCCGCCGCCGCCGCCGCCGCGCTCGCGGTCACCGTCCCCGCCGCCGCCGTCACTCGCGCTCGCTCCGCGCCCGCAGACACGCTGGGTCTGGGCGCCGCGCAGTCCCGCCCCGGCTCCTCCCGGAGGACCCCCACCCCCTCCTGCCCAGCGCTCCCGGCCCCAGGTAAGGACTGCCCGGCGGGGGCTGTGCTCGGCCCGAGGTGTCTGTGCCCACGAGGACGGGAGGAGCGCGGGTGGGGGCGAAGCGGTTCCTCAGGAGAGGAGGGAGAGAGCGGGCGGCGCGGAGCCCGGTTCGGCGCCCAGGCACCTGCTGAACCTGCTCGCGCCGGCCTGGTACCCTCGCCTCAGCCGCTCCGGCGAGGGTGCGAGCTGCTCCTCGGGCTGCAGGAGCTCGTGCTCTTCCCGCAAAATAATTTAATAAGTGGACGTGTCCGGAAGTGGCCTCAGCTGCGGGGACTCGGGAGAGGCGAAGAGTGAGACAGATGGCAAGAAGCCGCGAGTCTGCCTGCGGGTCTGACGGAAGTCTCCAGCTCCCCTCTCCCCCTTCCGTCCCTCCATCCTTCCTTTAACCCTGCCCTCAGCTCTGTGCTGAAGATGCACAGACAGTATTTCAACTGAGGCCAGTATTGAGCGCTCCTGGAAAAACTCCGAAGGCGTCCGATTAGGGTAAGGAGTGGGTC
The DNA here is from genome assembly GCF_000247695.1 of Heterocephalus glaber. Next base: position 3,406,757 of record NW_004624810.1, on the reverse strand, counting down.
CTGTCTCTGGGGTGGAACACAAACGTCAAGAACTTTTAATGAGCTGCGTCTTCTAATATTTTTATCCTAAAAGAGAGGAGTCTCTTTCTCTCTCTCCCTCTCACCCACCCCTCCCAACAAACACGTCTGGTCTGAGGCTTCTTAGATAATGTTTTCCAATGTAGAGAATAGGGAGTATGTATTAGAAAACGTACTATTATGGTCCTTTGGGTATTACACAGATTATCTTCTATCATGTCTTCGTCTTCATACTGTAAATATTCCACAATCAAGAATTACCTTATAGATTAATGATTATTTTAATTTCACAAGAGAAGATTGGTTCATTTGAAACTTAATCTGTAGTTTAGTTGCTGGATCTTAGTTCATTACATTATAACTTTTTGCAGAACACATTTCCGTAACAAGCAAGGCATCTTAGCAACTTCCTTTCTGTGGTCTTAGACATATATGAGTTAAACAAACAAAAAAACACACAGGAGGAAGGTGATAGAGAAATTGGAGATGCCTACAATTCTACCTGTTTGTTTTCTTCTATTGAAGGTTGCACAAGCTGAGGTTTTTTTTTAATGTTCCAGGACACATAAATCTATTCTAGTTCAATTTCTTAATTAAGATACATTTCTTTTCAGCATCTAAAATTAATTAAAATTCTAAGTGTCATTAATCATCAGTGCAGCAGAGTGGTTGTATTCAGAACCACAAGGGATGCCATAGCATTCATAGTTAGAAGACTGGATTTCAAGTATGCAACAGTGTAGTTTCAACAGATCTCAGCCCTGATTTTATTTTCTGGCCTCTTTAATGACATGGGTGAGCAGTTTGTTTGTTTTAGCTCACCTGTTATATACAATAGGCCACTTGCATTAAAGAACAGGTTGAGTGTTACTCTAAGATGAGGTTTCTCAAATGTCACATAGCAGCAAAACTTCATTAATGAGTGTAATCTTTAGTAAGAATTCCATGTGAAAAAATATAAATATAGTTCTGGTGTGGAAGAACCTTTGAAGCACTTTGGAAATTCAGATTGATCTGGGATATATATTTGCTGTTTCCAGCAAAAGCTATAGGCATTGTCTTTTTAAATGTTGTGCTATAAGGATTATTACACATTTGTTCATGCCCCAGCAGGTGGCAGCTAACTAGAATAAGATTCATTTTCACCAGGAGAATAGGAAACTAAAATTGCTTCTCAAGTAATAGTGCCCAAGAATAAGAGGTCATTACTGTCAGCAAATATAAAAATACAGTGAAAGATGAAGTTAATAGCTTTTTGTTGTTGTTGTTTGGAATATGCTTTGAATGAACATGACTTGTATTTTCTTCTTTTAGTATTTATCATAGACTTTTTATTTCCTCTCAGCCGTCTATAGTATTTTTGTCAAGTTTTACTTTTAGCACAACTCCTCACTGTGTGTGCACATGTGTTTGTTCCCAGTTTTTCATTTCTGCTTTGACCTTGAAACCTTCAGAGCCTTGACTCCTAGAAATAAAGGTTCTCATGTGGTTAAACTGGTAATGAAGCAAATGGAGATCATAGAATAAAGTATATAAATTTCAGTATTACTCAGTATAAATGGTCACCTGACATCTGTTTGCAGTGTTTTTTCCCCTTTATGAAAGGAGCAAACTATGGAACTGATACAATTTTTAAAAGTGTTAAATTTGGTTAGTGCAATATTGCATAATGATCTTATTCATCCTTATAACCACAGTACTATGCTTATCATGCTGGTATTGGACAAAAACTTACAATCATTCAAAATTGCCATACAATGAGGCATCTCCTACACCACCAAATCATTTTGTTGTATTGGGGAGGTGAATTTAGTAGGTTTTATTGTTGCTGTTCTGGGGAATGATTGAAGTTTAATTAGAAAGAATAAGCATTAATCTGATTACCCTAATAACAGATGGAAATCTGGAGGTGGAGAATTGAACATGATAACTATTTGTACATTTCAGAAATGTCTTTAGCCACTGGATCCCAATAGCAGTTTTAGAACCCTAAATTCTCTGTAGTTATATGGGCAGTTTTTTGTACTGAGAATCAAGTAGTTTAGTGCTCATGAGATATCTCACAGTGGCTTTTGCTGTAGTATGTCCTGGAAAGGGATGACAGCACATCCTATGTGTGTCAAGCAATCCCAGTTATTCATACTGAAAAATGTATACAACACAGTTGACAAATTGTCCTCTTACTATGTATTCTGCAATAATTCAAATTACTTGACTCTGTGTGGTAGAAATATGTACACTGTCACTTCAAATGGCATACTAGCCATTCATTGTACTAGTTTCAGTAACAACTGCCAAATAAATCCAGGCTGGGAGCGCTGTCCGCGGTCCTGAAGAAGGTCTTCCCTAGTTTTGATGAAGTCCATTAAGACAGGTGAAGTTGATGTCTCTTGTGTTAAAGGTTTTCAACTTAGTTAATGGATGTAAATGAACCTAATGTAGCATATGTGCAAATTTTGTTCTTTGGGGACCAATTAGTAGTAAGAAAAATTTATACTAGACATTTTTACTGTTTATTTTGTATGAACTTTGTAAATCTGGAAGATTGATCTTTTGCTTTTCTAACTAGATGTCCAACAAATAACCCCACACAAACTACAAGTTTAAAATGCTAGTTTTATGTAGATACATTCTAATCCTTATGACAAATACCATTATGTTAACAGAATACATGAACAAAGAGTTACAGTACATTTTTGTTTTCTCAGGTTTCACTAAAAGCCAGCTACACTGAAAAATTTGTAGTCTTTTGATTAGCCACAATAGAACATACTATTTCCAGGTAGTAGATATCAATTATATTGGGAGATTGAAAGACTAATAATATTTATTTTTCCCTGGCAGTCATTATTATCTCTGGTAGGATCAAAATAAAAAGAACAAGTAGAATGGAATAAATAAGACAGCAAATACAAGACAGAACATGTTGGGCTGTAAATGTTTTATGAGAGATATTTTAAACATGGACTGAAGGAGTCGCTAGATACCCTTGGTTTTAACAGTAGGTGTTCCTTTGAAACTGCTCAAATAGTCGAATTTGATTGAATTGCCTACTAGACTGCAGAACTAGCCATTCATGATAACTTATTTTTGACATTGCAGTTGTGCCTCCATCTTTAAAAAAATCAATGCCACTTAGTGCCTTTGTAAATGTAGATTTTCTTCAAATCAGCATTTCATAATATCTTAAGAAAATATAGATTAAAAATCACTATAATGGAAAGACTACATTAAAGTATTTACTCACTATTTGGAAGAAATATAACAAGAGCTAAATAATATTCCTATCATGTCTTATTTTAAAATTAGATTGTCTTTAAAAAGGACAGCTTATAAATTTTCATGTTTTAATCCTTTGTTAGTTGGCAATGAAAAAAGACTAATTGTAAAATACAAGTCCAACAGTTTGCCATTTGTACTGCTTAGTCAGTTTAAAAAATATTAACAGTTCTATATTTATTGCTATTCATTTTAGTTTTACTTACTAATGTGAAATATTAACATTGACTATTTTTAATCTATAGACAGTGTATTACCTATTTCAGCCATAAAAATAATTTCAATTTTAATGTTAAAATAAACATCTGTTTCTGCATTTTCCCCAGAATAAATTGCTACTTAGGAAAGCTCAGAGAGTGGATTCTAAATATTCTCACCAGAACACTGGCAAAATGATAATATTTTTGCAGACAAAGGTGTGATACTCATGTTGCTGAAGCTACAATCCCATATTCTTTTAAAGATTTTCTTTCCAAAAAACAAAGAAATATGAACATAAAAAGCCCTTGGTGTTTGATGCACCAATTCAAATACTGGGTTTGGTATAGGTGCAATTATTATAGATGAGCTAAAATGGGTAGGAAAATATGAGTCCCTCACTTAATTCAAAATTCTCCCTAAAAGTCCACTTGAAGAAATTTCTGATTACTCCTGGGTAGTAATCAAGGCATTCTTAAGGTTTTAAAGATTACAGTCACCTCTCCAACTGTATTTCCACTCTGTATTTATTCCTAGTCAAAATACAATAAAAAGGCATAAGTAAGAATTTCTTTCAGGCTAGCCACAAGTTAGATTTACAGTAAATTCCTCTGTCTTAGAGCATTTCCTTTTTTACAATCCCTAGGCAAAGTGACTTTGCCTTAACCAGTCATTTATTAAAATTCATCAGTTGATTGTAAGAAGTCTGCTTGTATACACCAGTCACTCTCAGCAGAGTCTTGAGAATCAAGACAGTTTTTATCACGTAAATAAATCTGACTTCTGTTTTACAACTCAGAGGGGACCAGGAGATCGGTTGCATAATAGATATTGGGAAGCTCGCTGGTAGTGAGCCTTCAGAGACGAGCAGCTAGCTATCTCAATTTTTCTCACTTAATCTTGGCTTCACGTCAGAAGCCGTGCAGCAGTGCAGTAGAATAGGGCCTGGCAAAACCTTTGCAAGCAAAGCGCCTTTTGTGCTGGGACGGTCGCTCTCTCTCACCTCATCCGTTTTCGAAGCTGGGTTTCCTATTGATTTCCCTCCTCTTTTGCCTCCTCAGGCTCGAGCTGCCGGAGGTTGTGGGTGTGCGAGCTGGATTTCTCCCGGATGCTCCCCGACTAACATGGATGTCCCACCATCCCTTGCAGTGGAAGGTTGCTCCTTGGCGCAGTGAGTGAAGAACATGCAGCGATTGCTAATGGGTTTGGGAAGCGGAGACTCCTTCCTCTTTCCGTGACCATGCCGTGATCGTGTCTGCGGCCACCACTCGACGCATTCTCATTCCTGCCCAAACCGGGAGCCTAACGCTAGATCGGGGAAGTGGGTGCCGCGCGTGTAGGCACGGAAACACCATGAAGATTATTTCCCCGATTCTAAGTAATCTAGTCTTCAGGCGCTCTATTAGACTCTTGTTCTGTTTACTGTGGATTGGATATTCGCAAGGAACCACACATGTGTTAAGATTTGGTAAGATTCCCCAAACCTCCCCATTGCCTGGTATCCGGCTCCAACGCAGCCGGATGTAAACAGGCGGCTTCGCTCTGCCTCGCGGTGGGCTCGGTTCCTCCCGAGCTGCTCTCTGCTCTGCTGCCTTCCTGGTTTTAAAGAACTCCCTGTGCTTGCATTTATTTTCTTCTTTATCTTTCTTTATTGTTTTTAAATGTGTAGCCGCGGGCGGGTGAAGGGAGTGTGAGTGAGTGTGTACCCCTGGCCCCTCCTATACCTCTCCACAGTAGCCAGTCGCCCAGACTGTGGTGACCCTGGGACTCCGCAGCCTTCCGGGCTTGGCAAGCTTGAGCCGGCCACCGAGCGAAAGTGAGAGCTGGGCTGCAAGCCTCTCAGCTAGCGCAGCTGATGAGTTAATATCGGATAAACTCTGGCGAGTTGCGCCTGTCCGCTTCCGCCCGACCGAGGCAAGTCCTCAAGTGCAAACGAAAGGCTTTAGCCCTATTGATTTCTTTTATCAGAATCTTTTCAGTTAACGCAATAGCTTCTTCGTTTTCTGGTACCCTTACAGGGATACAGAGTTTTTAAAAAAGTTGTTGTAAAATTCAAGAATTTACTTAATAAGGGGGAGGAGGATGCCCAGTGGGAGCGAAATGGTGTCATAATCAGGCAGGCTTCTTGTTTGTTTGTTTGTTTGTTTTTAACCTGCTGAATTCCTCTTTCATAGCTTTTTCTTTGAAAGTCCTGGGCTAAGTAGTAACTGTGGTGGTGGGGGACTGTATATGGGGGGTCTAAGTCTGCATCTTTATTTCAGTCTGGCATGGTAAAAGAACGGAGATAGTTGCATTTCAGGAGCATTTACTGCTTTATTAAGAATCAAGGTTGCATTGAAGCTTGAAGGAAAATCTAAACATGGGGCTCCAGTGGAATCCCTGGTCAGGAGACATGCCCTGAGAAGATGTAGCAAAGGACATGTTTAGCCCACTCCCTGGGGCCCATAGAGTTTTAGGAGCAGCAGAACTAGTCTTGAAAAGTTAGGTAGCAACAAGAGAGGACAACTGGGTAAATACTCCTACAGTAGGCCAGTCTTTTCTCAGTTCCAGTGCATTTAGAGGAAAGAGTGCAGAAAGCCAAATAACCCTGAGAATATGTCTTAGAGATAAAAGCAGATGCATTAAGTTATTCAGTCCAATTTAAAGCAAAGAGTAATTTGCTCATCTTCTATGACACCTATAGCATCTTCTATTTCCTCATGTGTGTTTTTTCTGTAATGCTAAAATTCACTTTCTCAGGCTTTTTGGAAATAAGGTAGTGATTCTTTTACATATATTTCAAAAGAGAACTCCACCCCTACGCCACACACACACACACACACACACACACACACACACACACACAACCAGAGACAATGGATTATAGCTGGAGTCCTACTGTAGTAGTTTTCCTGCTTCCTTCATGCCTTTATATGGTACTTAAACATGTTGCTCATAGCAACAAGAATCCACAGGAATGCTCACTTTTTTGGACAGGAGTAAACAGGTCCCTCTATATTACTGGAAACTGTGTGTGTGCACACGTGCGTGTGTGCATGCACGTGTGTTTTCAACAGTTTTGCTTCAAGCACGCTAAGTGTTACAGTATGGTGGTTTTGTCCACTCTTTTCAGTATTGAATGGAATCCCGAGATGGTTTCTAATATGTGTTTTCGAATGAGTGTGCATTAGTACATTTGTGGACTGGGTGGAAAAAAAAGACGACTTGGAGCAGGAAAACTGCCACCAATACTCTGAAGATTTAATTATTGCTGCTCTGGTCTTGAAGAACAATATTTGCTGAATCATTAGATTGTTACATTCGCTGATCATTTCATATCTTCATATTAAAAATCTTGGCGACTGTAGCACCGTGTGTAGCAGTTTTCCAAAAGAGCTGACACACACAAAAATACATTTTCCTAGACCAATTCTTACTAAGAACGTCCTTAAACATGATTCCATGCAAAGACCTCCACATTAGTCCCTCGGTCCTTAAACCAACAACCTACTTTCTAGATAACCTGTTATTTTTACATTAACTTCAAACAACTTCCACGTGGAGATCCATTTCCTCTTATATCTGACCTGAGTTCTGGGGAAGAACTGTGTACTTTGGAATCATTGCAACATTTTCCTCTTGGGACCATTTTGATGCAATAGTAGGCTTTTCGCTTTCTTCTGGGGTGAGCATATTCTGGGTGGACTGGATGTTTGGTTAAGCGCATATATACCACTCTTGAGAAAGACTGTTTTCAACTTTGGCTCTAAAGTCGAACCAGCGTTTCATCCCTGGCCCTGTGACTTGGTAGGGAAGGAGTTGGAATTCCTAGTGGAGCAGCTGCCCCTGAACAGTGTCTGGCTGCCTCTCCAGGGAAGGCAGCACAGAACGCCCGCCCCTCCATCCTCCACCTTCAGCGGGGCCAAGAGCTGGGAGCTTCAGCCGCGGCGCCATGGCAACCGCGAGCCCCGGCACCGACCCCTCCCCCTGCGGATGGTGGAATCCTCCTCGAGAGCTTTGTGCCATCCTCCCCCGCTCCTCTTAGAACGGACTCCACTCTGCTTCCTCCAACTGACCGCCGCGCGCCAGGCGTGGAATAGTCCCCGCTCTGGGTGTAGACCTTTGCCAGATGCCTTCCCTTCCTTCCCTGCCCATCTTCAGCCTGCGCCACCACTAACCCTTTCTCAGTCCATGTTCCCTTCCTCCTCCTCCTCCTCCTCCTCCTCCCCCCTCCTCCTCTCTCACACACACACACACACACACACACGTAAAGGCGCCCTCGCGAAGGAGGTCGCAGACTTCGCCACGGCGGCTCCTCTCCAGTGCCCAGGAAAACTTTGCTGCTGCACCCAGTGCCCCCGCCCCGCCCCAAGCCTGACTCCGGCGGGCCGCACTCGGGGCAGCTCTTTCAGCCACTCGGCACACATTTCCCGGCCGCTGACCCGGCTCGCAGTGGGGACAGCGCTAAGGGTCACTTCTGGTAGGCGCGGGTGTGGGCGCCTCGCCTTGGGTCGCAGGCATGTCCCCTCCTTCCATCCCTAGTTGGCACAACTTGCCATCATGGGGGCGCCCACCCAGCGGACATATTTTTGGAACATACTTTTGATGACACAAGGTGCATTTTAGAAAGTCCTGCCCCAGGTCCAGTTAGAGGTTTCCGGGCCAACGTTTCTGCTGCAGAGCTCGTGACGCCCCGGGCAGGCCTCGGGGAGGCCGAGGCGCTGGCAGAGCGGTGGTCCCTCCACAGTGGCAACGAGGCACCTCTTTCTCTGCAGCCGCGTCGCTGTCCTAGTAGCTGCTGGACAGGGCGAAGGCCAGATCCTTCCGTCCGCGGGGGCGTGGCCCTGAATTCCGCCCTTCCAGAAGAGCTGAGGCCACAGGACTGGAATGTTGCTCGTTTTGTTTCTTTAGCGCGTCTTTCTCTTGCTGCTTCTAAATCTGTCCAGCCCCCCAGTACAAGAAGCTCCAGTAAACTTAGATGTCCGCCAGGCTTCCAGCTCTCAGTCTGGGGCTTTGGCAGGTTTAAGCATCTTCTTTTAGGAGACAGTCTCTAAGCTACTACTGTTTCAGATTTTCTAGGTTCGGTGATTATTCAGTCTTTACCTGATTTGGAATTTAGGATGCTTGGAGCAAAGACATCCACTCAAAACTTTCTTTCAAACTCCTAGACAGCTTCTGCAAGATAGTGTTTTCCTTTCCTAGGACCTGAGCTGAGAATAGGCCACTTCTTACCTTCTGATGTTTAGCCCTAACTCTTCTCTTAAGCAAACCGGGAGAGCGGCTTTCTTAAAAGCCTTGAGGTCTTCCCTCCTAGAAGCACTCGGTGTCTTTGGTACTCCACACTGCTCGTCCGTCCTTGCACAGCGTGCTCTCGTCTCCCAGAGCACACCTGGAAGGTGAAGGCAGCCAGCTGGCTCAGGAGTGGCCCACAAAATAAAACCCACGGTGAGAGGAAGGGAGAGGGTTCTTAATGGAAACTCTCCATTACCCTAAGCATCCCATGTGGTTCAGATAGAATCATTGGTAACAGATGTACTGCACCATGGAAAAAGGAGTGAATTGACTGAGCTTGGAAGCTGGCACTCTTAGAGAAGGTCTTTCAAAGAGATTTTTCTTCCTTTGGGAGGTGAGGTGGGCGGGCGGGAGGAGTGGCCTTATATCTGGAAGCATGAAAACCTACTCTTGGGAGGCGGGGATGGGAGAATGATAAAGGCTACTATCAGCCATAGATAAAACCAGAAGAACACCTGCTCGGCTGAGAGGAAAGCGAGTGAAAAATCTTTTCAAGAATCACCAACACAACAGACACCCTTTTTAAAAAATCAGTTTTTCTCATAAGTTCTTGCTTATTCTTAAAGCTTCAAAGAATAACTTCATGTGATCCATCAACATCAACGGAGGCACAATCATTTCAGAAAATGACTTTGAAAAATGATCTTTCTGTCCTTGCACTTTTCCACCCAGGCACATGAAACTCAACATATTTTCTGGCTATGTGTAAGGGGATATAAGTCAGTGGACATTTCTTCCCACAAATTTTGCTTTTTTATTTAATGCAAGTGATCGTTATGGTGTGTTCATTCCCTGAATTCTCAAATGACACTGTTTCAACATTCACTCAGCACAGGAAAGTTAATGTGAATTGCTTTCACACAAAGGAGGAAAATACCATAGATCAAAGGAGGATACAACATTGATTATCAGAGCCTTTTTAAAGTCTACTTACTAGAAAGTGTTGTCTATGATATGATGACAATATTTTATGTCATTTAGTTATACTTTCTCATAAAATGGCGTGGTCTTTTGTGGTAGGAATTAACATTCATATGAGAGAAATTACTCCCTTTTTTCCTTTTGCTTTTTAAGGATTTTACTGCCTTATTGTAGCCTCAATAACATTTCCTTCCTGGAAATTGCCCTAGCCTGTTTTTACCCATCGAAGTCAACAGTAGCTCACATTCTTTCAAGTGTAATATAGTTAAATCCTTAATCTACTTCATGCTTGGTATTAGGGTATGGAAAAGATCTCCTCAATAACATGGTATGATATGTTGAAATGTAAGTCCTCATTGCTTTTCACTTGGGTGGTGAGGCTTTATCTTCTAAAACCTTTCAATTTGTAGTCCACTTATCAAAGTATTAGAAGTGCTCCAAGTGAATCGTAAACCCTAACTCTGCTTGAAAGGGAAGGTCAAAAACCCCTGAAAGGGAAAGAAGTAGGTACACCTCATCATTATTGACTAGCCTTTAGATTAAACATCAAAGAGGAAGATTTCAATCTGATAACGTCATAGGGCTTCCTGTTTTTCTTTGCTGCTTTTGCTGACAATTTTGTAAGGTAATTAAATTGGCTGATTGAAGTCACAGTGGTCATGGGGCGATAAAGACCATTTGGATTTAATGGAATTTAAAACAACAGAGCACTGAACACAACTCTTACGGAACAAGAATTTTAATGGACCATTCAGGGTGCTGACTAAATAGAACGCCCTTAACAAGTTTAATTGAAAGGGCAAGGCAGATTAGTACTATATAGTCTTTATGGTTGAAGATGGGGGAATTAAAATTATCTCCTTAAAAGACTCATTAATGCATTATCAAGATTTAATGTAGGTTAAATAAGCCTTCTTCAGACCTTCATCGTGTACTGTGAACCTGGGTTTAGGACCAAGTTTCAATAAGGAAATAATTTTAAAAGCTGACTTAATAAGTGGAACTGTAGGTCTCATTTCAAAAGCAAAAGATATTTTAAATTCTTTGAATATATACAGTGTGTAGGGAAAGTGTTGATAATGGATCCTTTTTTTTTCCGGAAGTGAAAAAACCCATGAAATCTGACTTTTCTTCTGAGGTTTTGATATTAGAATATTTCTTATAAAAAATTGTTTTAGTAGAGAAACTGCAGAGGAAAGGAATGTTCTCTTTCTGCATTTTCAATGCAATTGTAAGTATCAATCTATTTTATGTTCTCTTTGTAACCCTGACTTTTTATTTCTTGCAGAAACTTTTGCAATCATGTTATAATAGTGTATTCAAGTTCCTTTACCCCCTGAAAAAAAAGAGCAATTCCTTGATTTAAGTTGCAAACACTCAGGTATGTTCAGTTTGGAGGTAAATGTCAAGCCTCAGTTGCTTGTGAGATGATTCATCCTATGTCTTGTCACTGGGAATTGCTTATTTGGAGTTGTGACTTCCTATGAAATTTGCAGACAAACTTGAAACTCAAATTTTCATGTGAAATTCTCCTAAATTTTAATTGTACACAAACTAGCTTGCATTTAGCAAGTAGGATGTGGCCTGAAGGTCTCCTGTTTTCACTTTACATCAGGTTCACTAAGGCTCACAGGTTTTCTCAATTGTCCTTGATCCATAAATGGGCAAACCATACTTTCTCTTTCTTCACACCCTTAGAACCAAATATTTTATGCTTTTGTATTTTGAAAATGACAATTAGTTAATCTGATAAAAGTAATACAGGATAATATGAGTGGGAGGTTAAAGACTCTCAAGACCTTTCTGTGGGAATTTTTTATTTTTCATTTTAGTTTTGCATTTGAGCTTTGAGACTCCTGTTCCAAAACAACCATATTCAAATATATCACTTGGTGGTTAGGTTTCTGCCTGAAGATTAATTTATAACCTTATTTTCTTAATTAAAAACTGAAGACTCTCTTTTGGATTATGTAGAGCCAGGTCACTTGACAGCATGACCATGTGTGAAGATCAAGGACCCAGCGAGGTTGGATCTTTCAGATTTTGAGGGGGATTAAATATTTGCTGTCTCCAATGGCCTTACTTTCAGGCAAGTATATTCTGGATGAGAGAGCACATAGTCCCAAGATTGTAGAGTTAGAATGAGTTTATTAAATCAATTGATTCTGTGACAGAGATGCTCAGATACAAAGGAGAATCCTGGGTACCTAAGGGAGGGCCCAGTGATTAGCACTGATGTGAATGGGAGGCAAAGAGAGAGGGAGAAGCTAAATAACAGTCTTTTCTAGGTTTACCCTTAGCCATCTCAATGGCTATGTGAATTGATCATTTTTCTTGTATTAGTCAAAATCTTTGATTTATGTCATTATTTTTTTTAGAAACACCAATGATATTTTTACATTGTCATATTTCCTCCCAGTTGATTGGATCTTTAGTGCTTTTCACCTTTTGAACCAATCAGCTAATTTCCCATCATTAAAATAAACAAGTATTTGGAAGGTGTTTGCCCCTAGCTTTCTTTTCTGTTTTTTATCTTAGGTTCGTTCTAATTTCTTGACCCATCACACAGGGAATATTGCATGGCTAAAACAATCAACTAAGTAAAACAGATTTTAAAGAAATCTTCTGCATCTGAAGTTTCACTGTATTCATAGATAATTTGGTGCATGTAATGTTATCTTTTTACTTCAGCCTTTCTTTTTACTCATGGAAGCTTTTGCATTTAGTGTAGCATAGCTTTTAGTGCATTCAAGTCCCTTCTTCCCCAGAAGAAATGAAATGGGAATTCTCAAGATGAATAAAAACTATAAAATTCTAGATTATCTGAACCAAAGAATATTGTAGAGATCATCAAGTCAAATCCTAGATTGAGAGATGAATTTCCAAGGGCAGTTAAGTGTCTTTTTCTTAGTCACAACTGTTTAGTGTCAGATTTGAGACCAAAACATAAGTACCTTGACTGACAATCTAGTGATGTTTTTCATTGAATTGCATTACTTTTCAGGGTAGCCCCTAGCTCCCTATGCTTTATTGAATTACACTGTTTTTCAAGGTAGCCTTTAACTTCCTGTGCTTCATACCAGTTTTAGTAAGAGCCATAGATGTTGTTATTCCCACCTTTCCTCAAACACTTGTCTGTTTCCTCAACTTTACTGTCACGGAGTATTATCTCATAGGTTATCCCACTTTACTCTTGTTCTTCTGTAGCTTTCTCCACATACCTCTCCTATAACTGTTTGGGTCCTTCTTGTCCCAATGTCCAAAGCTTCTGCCATATCCATTCATTCAACAAATAGTACTTGAGTACATACTATGTGTCAGGCATTAAAAACAATAAAATTCTAAGACTCAATTTTTGACCTCAAAGAATTTATGCTCCAATTAAAGAGATGAGAGATAATTATTAATTGTATGATATAGAAAGTATATATGGTAGTTTTTAAAAAATTCAGTACTGAGCATTAAATTTAGGGTTTTGTGCATGCAGACAAGTGCCCAATCACTGAGCTATACTCCCATTGCTATATAGGACTTCTTTGAGGATTATCATAGGAATTGTCTCTTATGTCTTTATAAGAGAGAATGGGACTCTGGGGCCTGAGTAAACTTTGTGATAGGAAAGAAGAGGAGAAAACACCATTGGTGGAAGACTCAGCACAAGAAAATGAATTCAGGCATTAATTAAGAAAGAGGGATTCAGGACAGTTAATGGATCAGTTCTGTAGGGAGATAAATAAGACCTCAATTTTATAGAGCCTTAATATCTAAGTTGCAGTACGTAGCTCCTGGGAATTCACTGAAAGTGAAAGGATAGGCTTGACTTGCAATAAGCAGTCAAATTTGTAGTCTGTTGCTAGCACTTTATGAAGAACAAGGGTGATCTTCTCTCTATATATTCCTGAAATGAAAACAAATGACCATTTTTATTTCTTGATCATTACAACCTGTAAGAAGTTCTTAAGGGCTGGGCATGGTTCACTGGTTCAGTGCTTGCCTAGCTTGTGGCAGGCCCTGGGTTTGATTGCCATTAAAACATAAAAAAGGAAAAAGAAAAAAAAAAGGTCTTGGTATGGAATTAGAGTGTATTAGTCACAGTCTCCACAGAAACAGAACTACATTAGGGAGGGAAATCTGCTTTCTTCAGTCTATGATTCAAACGCTAATTTCACCCAGAGGCACCTTCACACACACTCAAAATGTTTGACCAAATGTCTGGGAACCCCATGGTCCAGTCAAGTCGACACATCCACCACACAGATACTTCATAAACAAAATTCTGAAAGGAAAGAAAGGAATGTGTTAGCACAGAATCAGACCAAATGATTACACAAGGAAAATGTCAGTTAACTTCAAGAAAAATACATTGGAGAACAATTTAAAAGTACTATCTGCTTTCAGTTTTACAGGGTATACAGAGGGATATAGTAAACTGTCTCCAGTGAATAATCATTGTCTGCTCCCTAGTTCTAAAAGGGCTGTATAACCTGAAACATTATCCATATATTTGGATATATAGTTAATAATTATATATATAACTTTATGTGTAATTTTATGCTATATCATAAAACTCTTGATTAGAATTTAAAATTAAACCAAGAACAATTTTAGTAGAATGGGCTCATTATTAGTAGTATTTTTTTATTTTGCATGAGCTCAGTATCCTAGACACTAAATGTAGTTGAATCATAGATGTTACTCTTAACTTTGTCACATAGTGGTCATAAATGAGGAAAAATTAATCTCACTGGGCCTTGACTTCCTTTTCTGAAGAATGAGTATTATTTGTCACCTGTTTAATGTCTTAAGGATAATGTTGGAATTAATAGAAAAACGTATAGAGCTCCAAGTTTGTTTGCAGAAAAAGTTCTTTTGGAGTTAAAATTGTAGTTGTTTACTCTGTGTTGAATATAATAATATTAATTATCACTCATGAATTTTTGTTCAGTTTCTTAAACTGTGCATAAACAGTTGAGATAATCTGCTTTTCTAAATTATTCTTGAGTCGTCTTCTTTAGAATGCACCTGAAGCTATAATAAGTTGAAAAGGATTTCTTGACTAATAGAACAGACTTTTTTTTGATTGCGTAGTTTTCTAGAAGAGTGGTTTATTGGTGTGTTTTTCTTTTTTAAATATCAAGAATTTGGTATTCTCAACTGTCCAGAAAATAATTAGGAAACAAACCAAAACTAAAAGCAAAAATAATGAGCAAAGTGATGAGGATAAGACTTGTGGTTTAAGATTTTTCACTTTTTCACAAGTGCATAGTTTATGTAAAAACATTTTCTGAAAATCTGTACCCGATTTCACATATATCTATCTGTATATAATGAATTTTTGTTTGTGACTAAAGATATAATTACATGAAAGTAACTGTACTTGGGCCATTTGTGTTGCTTTAAGAAAATTTCAGAAATAATCAGAGATGCTACAGTTGTTTGAGGTAGATAAGTGGAACCTTTCCATGTTATATTAGCTACTTCCTCCAAAAAGTTTACTCTTTAACACAAAATAGACGATTTTAGACCACTGACTGTACCATTCATCCCTGACTCCTCTGAACTGCTTTTGGTTTTTCTTCTTTTAAAGATCCAAGCTAGAGGACTCTTACTTTCCCACAACAAATGGCATCACATCAGAGAATCCAAGGGACCATTTGGGAAAAACGTGTTCTACTTATAATACAGTTTTATATTTGAAAATCACTTTTTTAATTAAAGTATTTAGAATATGAAGTGTATTAGAAAATTTCCTACCTCTTGAAGATATTTAGGTTTTAAATAATAAGGCAATTTGCAGAGATGTGGGACAGAGAGGAGCCAGTATTAAGAGTTTTACTTTAGAGGAAATGGTCTAAATGCTGGTTGAAAGCCATTGTCCTATTCTGAGCTTATGTCTAGGATTTTTGTTGTTACTGTTTCTTTTCATGGAAACAGCTGGATTCATGGCAGAACTGAAATTAGAGTATGTAGAGTGTTGAGTGGGTGGAGGCCAGAGTAGTATCTTACTCAGTCATCCTTCTCTGAGGATCCTGGTTGAGGCCTAAAGAACCTTCCTGGAGATTAGAGTTGATGTGTAAATCATGTATCCTCAGCTTGTTCTTTTAAATCCATTTCTCTTCCTCTTACTGTTCTATAAATCAATGTTTTAAATCTAGATGAAGTTATTCCTCCTCCCAAAGTTCAACTTTAGATAGCTATACTGTCGCATAAATTCAGGTGCTGACTAGAGAAGTTGATTAGGTCAGTGGTTCTCAAATTTTGTTTTACTCTAGAAGGTTTTAAATAATTTAAACTTCTGGTCCCCTCAGATGGAGATTTTCTTGTTTAAAATGTTTCACTTTTCCATGAAAATGAGATATCTTTCTATTTGTTCGTGTTCTCTTCAATTTCTTTCATCAGTGTTTTGTGATCTTTGGTGTAGGGCTCTTTTTATGTGGTTAAATTTATTGCTAAATATTTTATAAAAACTTCATAGTTTTAGGCTAGAACACAGTTCTTTTATTCATTTATTTATTGGAAACTCTTATGCAACTCTAGCTAAACAAAATAAAACAAAACTTCCAGACAGTTTGAGAATGAATTAAAATGACTGAATTAGATAATCCTAAGGAGTTTTTAATGTTTCAATTTACATGTCCTCTATACTAGGCAAGTATATCATCTTTTTCAGCTGACAATTGATGGTCATGACTAGCTTATGCAAAACCATGAGTAAGTTTTATAGATAATGGTTGGGGGTTGGATGGTTTATTATTCCTCAAAGAACACACAGTGTTAGGCTAGCAGTACATCACTGAAGGGTTAACAGATTCTGTCACCCTAAGGATATGGAATATTCATATTCACATAACCAAACCCATAGCCCAGAGGGATCTTAAACAGGTGTTGTTATACAAATAATGTCTAAGATGATGTATGATGTGGGACTTTTCCCTTTCAGCCTCCCACTAAAGGAATCCCTAATCACTCATTGTAAAATTTGTTTCCCTAAACTTGATCAGAAAGAAATTTTAGTAGATATTTGCTGCAATTAGGAAGACTACAGTTGGCAAGAATACATGTGAATGGCCCAAAGCCAAGGGTAAAAGTAGTGCCCACCTTAGGTAGTATTCTTTAGACACCTCTTGGACAATATCTTGGTCACTCCCACCCCCATCTTCAATAGTTTGATTATGTTTGCTGGGGCATTGTTTTGTCATGGTTCCAAAAGATGAAATTTGTACACTGCATTTGGAATTAAAGCCAAATGCTCATATATTTGTTTGGGGTGTATATTGTCTATAATTTTCTATTCTGTATTGGTATTTTTGTTAGGTGATGTTTATATAAATGCATACACTGTGTGGAATTAGTACATATATATCATATCTTGAATATACTGCTTTAATATTAAAAAATAACATATTTATTCATCCAAATTATTGATCAGTGTTTTACATATTGATTATTAGGGGAGTTATATAATATTCTTACAATTTATTATATTCTTACAGTTTAACTTGCCATCTGGGAGATTTTACATCTCATTATGTATAGGAGATGTCTTATTGACATTACAAATAAAAGTAGCATGATTATAGATTAGAGATTTTCAATGTCATAAAATAATCATAACTACATGGTAGTATAAATTTTAAGGTAAATGTTGATGAAACTCATCAAGTTTTTATTATTCTTCAGAAATTTTCTTATTTGGGGACATCTATGGTTAGCAATATGTATCTAACTACTTTCAGTTCTTCTAATAATGAATAGCTCATAAGGAATTAGCAATTGATAGCATGTAAATATGTAATTTCAAGAAAATATATCAAGTGGCATATATATTTCTCTGCAAGATGAACTATGCAAAATTCTTCTATATGTTGTGGATTTTACAAAGAGTTTCATTCATGTATATTCATCCAATTATATGTCTCTAAACTATAGATTTGACCTTTCTATTGATGTGGGATATATTTATAAATACATGTAGCATATGAGAAAATATTCTCTATTGAGTTTCCCATAGTTCTTTTAACTTCCTACATCTTTTACTTCCTAGCAAGTAGCCAGAAAATATCATTTTTTTAAAAATATAAACCACAATAGAATCTTAACCTCAGATTTCAAAGTGTTATATTTTGAAGTAAACTGTAGAGAGACTTTCAATTGTCAAATTTGTTTATTGTTTTACACTAAGTAGAAAGTCACAAATTAATAGGAAAATGTGACTATATATCAATCAGTAAAAAACTATATAGTGTAAGTAGTTTCTTGTCATTTTTTAAGAAAGACAGATAAAGCTAAATTTATTCATTATAAAATAAGGCAATACTTTACGTTATCGTTATGAAGTCAGATACTGAAAGCTTCTTATCAGTTGTCAATTTTGAATTCATTTTCATCTTAAATTCCCATTAAATTCACCAAATATTTATTCACTATTGGTGTCTTGCCCTGTTCCTGGATTACTGGAATAATATAGTAACTTCAAAGCAGAATATAATTAAAGCTTCCATTGAATATAAAAACATTTGCTAAAATATGGTTGATTACTTTTAGAAATATATCAGAAAATCCAGTGATATCCTGCCCAATGATACCTTAATTGTTTTCTTCTGACAGGCATCAAAATGTATGTGTTTCAATTCCATTATTGAGGTTCTGTTCCAATATTTAACTTCAGTTCCTTATTAGAATTGAATAATCATCTTACTTTTACTTTAAGACATTTATATTTAGATGAGTATAATTTATCAATATATATTTATACTTGGAGATGATTATTGTAAAAATATTCAGAGTTAATGCTGTTACATACACACATCTGTTACATGTTCATATCTAAGTTTGTACAAGCAACCAATATTCTGATTTATTATTCTTTATTTGTTTATTCTTTAAATCATTCACTTAACAAATATTTAATTGCTTACTGTTATGGTTTGGGTCTAGATGTCCCCCCAAAGCCTCATGTGGTCATAGGTGGCTTTTTCAGAAGTGGCTCAATCCAGAGTCTGTGATGCTGGGATTAAGGGTGTGTGATTACTAGTACACTGATTGGTTTGGCACAGCCCTAATCCTGGTAGTCTGGATAAGATAAAAGATGCAGAAAGATACTTTGATGGTTCCCTTGTTGCTTTTGATACAATGTGGGCACCATGAACTGTTTCTCATCCTCGAAGACACCCTTCTGCTATGTGCCACTCTGCCTTGGGGCCAGATGATTATGGACTGAAACCTCTACAAACTGTAAGCCAAATAAACCTTTATCCCTTTAACTTTAAGTGTCAGGTATTTTGTCTCAGCAACGAGAGAAAAGTAACTAACACATTTACTGTGTTCCAGATAGTAGGCTGAGCTCTACTAAAGACTTGTAATCCACTGAGGATTCACTCAGAAATCCAGTTTTTTACACCACATAATGACTGAGCTGTCTGTGTTCTTTCTCTCTACTGCTGCTGGCCCCAGAAGTTCTCAGCTGGGCCTCTCATCCCACTGCTGTAATACCATTAATGTAGTTCATCTACATCACATGCATACATTTTTATGTGTACCATGTAAAATACTTTCCTACAGAAAATTAGTCCAATTTTTTTGCATGTTTAGATACAATATTAGGATGTAGATTCAATGACATGTCACAGATCCTGCCAAACAAAAACAAGGTAAATGATGAATTCTCTTTCTATATTTGGAGAGTTGAGGTAGATCAGCAGCCTCCTAGTGTTCATGATGCTTCTTGCTGTCTATTCCTTAGGTTGTGTCCTTTCAAGATCTAAAATGAATTCCAGCGATCTCATCTACCTTGCAGGCAGTGGGACCAACAGTTTTCATTCAGCACACAGGTGGCTGGGAAGTGAGTCCCCTGTTATGGGAAATGTGTCCAGTTGATAATGTCAGGGCCTATTCTCATAGAAAACATGAAGAATGTGTAATAAAGGACCTCTGGTTGTCTCTGCCATAGTCATCTAATTAAACAATTCAGAAAGGAGCTTCTTAACTCTTTTAAACATTGTGTGTGTGTGTGTATGTGTGTGTGTGTATGTGTGTTTTGGCTTACAAAATAAGGCTTTGTAGCCCATTTGTGAAATATGAAGAAGAGTGAAAATGAAAATAAAACTTCTAATAATTATATCATTCAACCATAATAACTTTTATTATTTTGTTTCTTTTCATTACTTTAAAAAACAAAACAAAAAACTTTGTTTTATTATGAAAATAATACGTATTTATTGTACAAAATGGAAAGCATATAGAAAATTATAAACAGTCAGTGTATTAGTCAGCTTCCCCATCGCCGAGACAAAATACTGGACATCCACAATTTAACGGAAAGGTTTAGTTTGGCTCATCTTCTCAGAAGTTTCATTACATGATTGGCTATCTCCAAGGCAGAAATATCATGGGAGAGCAAAGCTGCTCACTTCACGGTGGCCCAGAAAGCAGAGCAAGAGCAGCATCCTCCAAAGGCATCTCTTCCAACTGAACCCCTAACAGCACATTCAGCTATAAACATCAGTGAACTAATCCCCTTGATGATACATTATCCATATTATCCAGTTACATCTCTGGGAGTCTCCTAAGCCACTCAAGTTGGTAATTAAGATTAACTGGTATACTCCAGTATCTTACAATATGTAATATTTTAATAACTGTTCCTGATTCTTACTGTACATATTTTGTTAATTTTTTATTTAATACTTTATTATAATTTAATGCTTTATTGTAAAATCTTTTGTGGCATTAACTATTTTTCTGTAACACTTTTTAACAGTGTCTGATTTTCCATTTTATAGATGCTTATCATTTATTCTCCAGTCCCTCTAGTATCAAGTCTTAAGCTTGAGTTTTAGAGTCAAACATACCTGAATTTGAACTTTACTCTTGCTACCTTTGAGCTATATGGTTCAAATATGCTTTTGAGTCATCTTAAACTTTAGTTTCCTTATGTGTGAAATGAAAATGATAATTTTATCAACTTTGTATAGGTATTGTGGAATTAAAAGATAATATGAATAAAATACTTATTGAATTATCTAGCACATAAGTACATAATAAGTGTTAGCGTAATAATTCAAATAATAAAGTATTTTGCGTCACAAAATACTTGATTTATGTAATTGGTTCTAAGTTAATTTAAATAAGATATTTCCAGATCTTACACTGTTCCAGTCCTTTATGATCTGTGGGGATAGGAACAGATTTTTAGACAGGGACATCAGAGCAGAATGTAGATGTCTGAGAGTCTGTACAATTACAGGCTAAGTATGATCAGTTTTAGAAGAGGGAAAAACAACTTTTGAATTCCTAGGTATTTGCCATGTGAGGCTTTGGAGCAAGGCCCACCCTTCTCTGCCTACTGCCTCCTGTCGGTACTAATGAGATGGGACAAGGCAGGGACAGCAGCAGCTTGAATAGCAGTCTCCTCTTTGCTCTCTGATTTGCTAAGCAAATTCTAGATGTCTTACTTGCTAATCACATTATCATCCTCCATGCTTAATTATTTTCTGTAGGGAAATAGAATCATTTGAGGCTTTCAGGAAATTTAATTGAACTTCAAAAGCCACTTCCACATAACAATTAACATTTTGAAATGGGTAATTCCTTAGGGTTTCTCACTAGATGAGTTTACCCAGTTTTTTCTTTAAGAAGCGTTCTAATTTTAAATAGGGAATATATTTGTTCTATTAATTTGAGATTACATTTTTAAAGTTAGCCACACTGAAGCTTTACAAGTGTAGTAAAATGGTATGATGTATGTGACTAGAGCCTTTGAGGTAGACCAACACTGTCATTATGGAGTAGGGAATTAGAGGTGATTATACTGGGTTCTATATTTGAAAAGAGCCTGTGTCATTGGAAGGAGATGTTCTCCTACTCATTTAGAAGTAAGTGGTCTCAATATCAATACAGGAAAAACAACTGAGGGTGACTTATATGTGTGTAAGAAGATGAATGTCCATGTAGCTTGTGGACACCATTCTCATTTTCTAAAATGGTCTGTATAACCTCAGTACAAATGTTTTCAGTTCCATTTTAATAAGGTAGAAATTCTAGAAATTCTGTATGTTCACACACTGTGTCCATCCAAACATTCTAGTTATTCTTATTTGTTCTTTTTAACCCTTTTTAAGTTGTCTTTAAGTGTCATATTTTCCAATTTGCCTGCACATGGATATAGCACTGCATCTCTGCCTAAAAATGATGTCGGTAGAGAATCTTTCTTTAAATATTGCATGCATTGGCTTTTGAGAGGCCTTTCCAAATTATGAGAACCACAACCACTTGTTAATAACCTAGTTCTGTTGGAAGCCATTAGTCTAACCTAGAAAAGGCAAGGATGATGTGATCAGAATCAGTGGGCTTGCAGGACCAATTCTATCACTTACAGTGTCTAACCTTAGACAGTTTACTCAACTTTGGGCAACTTTGAGAAATCAGAATTATAATGCCCCACTTCTCTAGTTGTTTTAAGGATTAAATGAAATACACCATTTTTTATTGTCCTGAAAATTTGGTTGTGGAGGAGCTGTTGAACAATAAATAGGTTAGCTCTACAGTCTACAAGAACCTTTCTGTCTAACGCAGCGTTCTATGCATTTATTGACTCTTAGTTTTGGCTTCTGCACAGCTGAGATACAAATGCAGCCTTAGGGTTTCATCCAGAGATCTGAGAGGAGGAAAGCAGGCAGGCACCTGTAATTATAGTGCCTGTGAGGAGTTGGGGCTGAATTGCATAGTGTGTTAAGGCTTTTCTGTGCTGCCTGGCTTGAATATTACTATAGAGATTCTGGAAGTAACAGACAATATTTTATCAAGTGTTTGTCTTTCTTTTTTTTTTATTTGTTTTTTTTAAGTGTTTGTCTTTCTATTATTCATCTTAACATAATCCTAGAATCTCCACAGATAGACAGGTGTTCTTTTCTTGCAGGTAAAAGGGCCCATTTTTTAGAAAGTAATCTGTGCTGAGTTTAACATCCCTTTTATGGACTGGAACTAGGTTACATGTGAGGGGTGGACTGAAGATAGTTTTGCTATTGACATTTCAAAATCTTAGATTCAGCTTTCCATAGATAAAGATACTACTTTGCAGATGCCTAAGTCTCTAGCTTTGCAAGTGATTGTCTCTTGTTCCATCAGTTCCTTTTTTCATATTGGTTGTGAAGGTGTCTGTGTACTTCATCTAAGGGGGCATTGTGGGAGTGTTTGGGCTTTCTTTGAGGCTGATCATTGGGCAGTTAAGAGAAGATGGGGGAAGAAATGTAAATGTTTTGTATACCTAAAATGTACCAATAAAAGAATTAAAAAAAAAAAAGAATGCACCCTTCCAGGTTACACCCCCAGTGACTGGCCCCTTCCAACTAGGCCCCATATCTGAACACTTGAGGGTCTAGGGGACATTTTAGGTTTAAACTATAATCCCCAGCATTTCTCTTCTTTGGAAAAAAAAATTTTCTCTCTGTTAAACCCCTTTAATCAATTGTTATGTTCCTCTTTCCCTAAGTTCTTATAACAGAAGGATTGTAAAAGCCAAGATCAATTGAGTGAGAAATAGATATTCTAAACAGTATCAGCAAAATAGCATTTATGATATCTAAAAGAAACCCTTCAATCCATGCTGTTTTCATGTTCCTTCATTGATTTGACAGCTCCAGTAACAGGGTCACCTAACATACAAAAAAATGGATCTAAGATCTTTGCTGGAACAATTTTGGGGTGCTAGTTCTAATATATGTCTAATATATGACTTCCTTATCCTTTAGAGCAGATATGAATCTAACCAGTTGTAGCAAGAAGGAAGATAGGAAGGGGAAAGACTTTTTATACATTTTACAGTGTTCTTTCCCTAACTTAGCTCTTCTGATTCAGGTTGATGGACAGTTATGGTGCTTTTTCTTCTTCTTTCTCAAGCTGGACACCAAGCTGTTTTACTCACTCCTCTTACTTTGGTTTAGCATGAAACCCATTCTACAAACCTATATGGTTGTAAAATCAGTTCTCATCACCCCTCTTTCTTCCCAGTATCCACTTCTACTTCTTTCTGTCTATAACCACCCTTTTCTCAACATGCTCTTTTCCTTTTTGTGTAGCTAGTAGCTTTACTCAACAACCCAAATCTCAGGCAGGCCTGTGCAGAGGCCAGGAAAGCATTTGGGCCTTCTTGTGATACACAAGGATAGCTGAGGTCTTGAGGGAGAGATTCTCTGCAGCTGCAATGACCATTTTTTGTAGACTAACTCAACACACAGGTTCAACAGGGATGGGTGGATTTAGAGGGACAGTGGAATATTTGTTTGTACTACCTCACAGGAAAGGTAAATAATAGTTGAGTAGTGTTTTGCATTTTTTATACATTTGTATGCAGTATCTATTTATTCTCTATAATCATCCTACAAAGTAATTGCTGTTAATCTCCTTTCATAAGTGACAGAAGAGGGAGTGAGAAAGGACAAGAAATTCATTCCAAAGGTCCCAAATATTGGCATTTGAAGTTGGTTTAGACTTCTGACACTGTGTTATGCTCCTTTCACTGTGGCAACTTTGAGTTCAACTTAGTTGAATCTCACTTCTGTTCCATCAGAGTGCAGCTATGGAAATGAGCATGGGTGTTGCATGCAGTACCAAGAACATCTTCCTCAGCAGGAAGAGCCATTCTTCTTGAAGTAGCTCTCAAAAAGCCTTCCCAGTTCTGGTTTACTTCATACAAGGAGGAAACAGGTAGAAGAATATGAAATATTTTAATCTCTAGAGAGTAGCTCAGTGCAAGGAGAACACTAATGAAGTTAATAATAATAATAATTGATACTCCTTGTTGAGTATAGGCCAAATACCCAGTGCTATGAAGGTGTTTTCATACATTATTTCATTCAGCCCTTAAAGCAAGTCCATCATTCCCACTTCATGTGGAAGAAAATTTAGTCTTCAGGAAAGTAATTGATTTTCTTGGGGCTTCACATCTGGAAAGTACCAGAGTGAGAATTTAAATGCAGGACTGCTTAGCTGTAGAGCCCATTTTTCTCTAGCCTACCATGTGTACTTATTCTGGCTTTGGATAAGAGTCAGCTCAAGAAAGAGAATAAATGTCTACCTTTTTGTTATGGCTTGTGTCTAGATGTCCCCCAAGCCTCATGTGGTTACAGATGGGGCTTCTTCAGAGGTGGCTGGATCTAGAGTGTGTGACATTGGAACTGATTCATGGTGTAATGCTAGGCTCAAGGGCACCAAGATTAAGGGTGTGAGTGCTACCTGCCCTAAGTAGCCTGGATAAGATAAAAGAGGCAGAAAGACACTGTTAAGGTCCTTTGTTGCTTTGCTACCTTTTGTCTGTCATCAAATGTTTCTCCTCTGCAACCCCTGTCTGCTGTGCCACTCTGCCTTGGAGCCAGCCGATTATGGACTGAAACCTCTACAAATTGTGAACAAAATTGTAAACCGTTCCCCCTTTATCTTTGGGTGTAGGGTATTTTGTCTCAGCAATGGGAAAAGTAACTGAGACACTTATATTTAACCATTCATTCAGAACTTTCAATTCATAAACATATTACTTTGAAGAATATGCAAAATGCTAGTGTTTGACTATTTGGGGCCAAGAAGTATGACATGATAGTTTTCAAATGTGGTCCCTGGAGGAGCAGCATCAACACTACAGTGTTGAAGGAACTTGTTAGAAATATAGATTCTTAGGCCCCTTCCAGACCCAGTGCATCAGAAACTGATTGTGGGTAGGCAGGTAGCCATCAAACTCAGACTTCTGTTCATCAGTTGATGTATTAACAAGGCTTGGTTCTGACAGTGACCAGCCTGGGGACTGTCAGCTCCATATATTTATGAGAGGGCAGTGTGCGTGTCCTCTGTGCCACTTGCTGTGTCAGCCACTGGGATTAAGGTATGAGCAGAGATGGCCATGCTTCTTGCCCTCAGAGAATTTATGCTGGCCAAGAAAAGGGCAAGCTTTGAGAAGTACGCATATGGAGACATTATTTTTCTTGGTTATGTACAGATGTTTCTCAGCTTGTAATAGGAGCTACACCTAGGTAAGCTTTCATCAGTTAAAAACATCGTAAATTGAAACTGTTTAATGCAGCTAACCTGTTGAGGATCACAGTTCAGCAGTATGGTAGCCATGCATCATCAGTGACTGTGTGGCTGGCTGGGAGAAGCAGCTCACTATTGCTGCCTAGCACATATTCTTACCACATATTGTTAGCCAGGGAAAGATCAAAATTCAAAATTTGTGTACATTTTCTACTGTGTTCATACACGTCTTTGCACTATCAGTTAGTTAAAAAAGTTAAGTTGAACTATCATTAAGTCAGTTACCATCTGCATATTTTATTAGAATTTTTAGCTCTCTGCCAAAAGACTGAAATCTTCAGGAGCAAAATTACAGTGAAGAAAGAATTATCTTCTGGTCACCCAAGTGGGCACAAACCATGAATAACAACACAGATCTAGGGTCTGGGATGTGGGAGTAGAGGTGGAGTTGGGGCTCAAGGCTCAGTGCCATCAAACCCAGACTTCTGCTCCTCTTCCCTTGCCTTCCCCATCCTGCCTGCATGCATTGCTCTTTGATGACATGGTGGGGTAAAAAGGGTGAAATGAGTCTATATCTCTGCATGAGAAGGTAAGGAGTGTTGAGTGGAGGGGTTGGTCAGTCTTTACCAGCTGGCTTAATGAGGCGTTAATCTCCTGCTACTCCCTGCTCTGAGGAGCTCCATTTTTCTGAACAGATGGCCAGGACACAGAGCGCACTTCATTCCAGAACTTTGTCTTTTTCCCTTTGGTAAGCTGTTCAGCATGGCATGGAGGATTTATATATCTGCCTTCAGCAATGTAGAGGTTTCTCTAAGGTTTAGTCACATGGATGGAAGAGGAGGCAGCAGGAGTGAATGAGTATAAAGGGCAGCATGCAGCCTTACCATTGTCTGGTATTCCCAGCCTCAAGTGTGGTGCTCTTTAATATATATTCATTAATCCTGTATCGTCCCCAAGGGGGAAAGGGAGATGCTCCTAATATTCTTTTCACTGAAGCACATCAGTCCTGAAGGTTTAAAGAATACTGCTACTTTAGCTGAGTAGTATTTTGAAGTCAGAATCATCTTGGTTCATATTTTCCTAATTCTTTAGCAGACAACTTTTTCAAAATAACATTTGAATACAAGTTATGCAGCTTGATAAAACCTAGCTTGTTTGAAAGAATCACCAGGCTTTTATGCTACCAAGTTTCCAAAGAAGAGGGAATAAACATCTGTTTTAAAACTACAACAGGATCCTTATGCAATGTTCAGTAAGTATGGAAACTCATTTAGGTTCCCTTCCTAATATTAGTAACAACTTAGAAAATAAGTTGACAGAAAATTTACTGATGGGATTAGAGTTGAAAGTGTGGAAGAAGAGGGAGAATGGTTTGGGACAATTTACCCTTTAAGTACTGATGAGACTTTTTTATGACAATAAAATGTTACTCCTATTATTAACACTTAATTTGAATTAAATTCCCAAGTGTATTTCTGGCCTTGTTATAGGAGAACTGATTCACATATATAAAGTGTACTAGTTGTGTACTTTGTAAAGGCAAGCCAGATGCTTATTATGCATTAGGAGTAGAAGTCCCACCTCTGAGGACTGAGTAGAGTGTTCACATAATCAGCACAGGTTTTCTTTCATTTAGTTGAATTAACTATATTTCCTCTGATTTTAACTGAGGAGGGGAAATTCTAAAGGTTATGAAATCAATACAAGCTGCTCTTGGCTTGTATTATTTGCTTGAATTCAGGATCCAGGTTCTTCTCATTGCCTGAAAGACAAATCATTTTTTTCCTGGAGTCCTTCAGGAATTTGCAGAGTATGCTCAAGCATTACATACATAATTCATTTTACTCACTACACATTACAGCAGTTAAAAAAGGCTCTGGCCAGAATCCCCTCCTCAGGGAAGCTAATTTGGACCATCATTATGGTTTTGATTTCACAATGTTGAGGAGTTTTGTGACTTATCTGATAATGTCCACCTCTTTTCTTCAGATCTTTTAGCCAAGCACTTCAAATGTAAAATTTCATTGAATTTATTTTTGGAAGGAAATAGCTCTAGGCTTTCACACTTATTCCAGCATTACTCTTGAGTTAAAAAAAGGAAAATCAGAAAATTTTGAATATAAATTAAATTTCCTGCTCATCAGTATCTCATTATTAAAAATCAAATGAAATTATTTCAGTTGTTTCAAGTATTTTCCCTGAATTACTCCATTTCAACTTAACCAAGAAAAGAAATTATATGAAGATATGTGTGGATGTCACCCAGAGCTCTGTAAAGATACTTTTGTATATTTTTTTGATTCAGCGTACATTTTTCCTTATGGTTCTTATGGGAATTCGCATGAGTCTTCATGTTGCCGTCATCCCTCAGTGTTCTTCAGTTATAATTCATTACCATATGGGATGTGTCCCACCACAGAGCAGATGGCTTGTGCACTTTAGTACATGGAGAGATAGAAAAGTTTTAAGGCAGTGCTGACTATTCAGCTGACTCCCTCAATGAATTTTCATCTTTGTCTTACTCTGTATCTCTCCATCAACAACTCACCAAGACAAACTGTTGAGCCAGTTGAACACTCTGAGATGTATTGTGTGGAGCACTCTTAGAGCTTATTCTTAGATATATTTGAGCAAGCCCTAATTGTAATTTTTGTAGGAATTTCCATAGTTTTTTCTTCTATGGCTGCATTATTTTACAGTCCCACCAACATTATGCAAGCATTCCAGTTTCTACACATCCTTAACATTGTTTCGTTCCTCTCTCCTTCTCCTTCTTTTCCTCCTCCTCTTCCTCTCCTTCCTCCTCCTCCTTTTTTCTTCTTTTTTTGAGACACAGTCATCCTAAATAGTCCAGGCTGGCCTTGAACTCACTCTGGAGCTGAGCCTGGCCTCAAACTCACAGAGAACCTCCTGTATCAGTTTCTCAAGTGCTGGGATTACAGGCATGTGTATCTTTTTGATAAAAGCATGATGTGTGAAATGATATTTTATTTTAATTTTTATTTGCATTAATTATGTTGATTATCTTTTCATGCACCTGTTGGTCATTTACGCATCTTCTTTGGAGAAATGTCTTTTGTCCATTTTAATTGGATTAGGATTATTGTTATTGTGTTGTAGGAGTTGCTTATATATGTTAGATTTTAATACTTGATAATATTACCATATGAAAAATCTATCTTAGCTCTGAGTATTTATCCAAAGTATTAAAAGCAGAATATCCAAGAAATATTTACACTCCCATGTTAATCAAAGCATTATCGTGATATCCAAAATATAGAAATAAACTAAGTATCTGTGGAGAGATATATAAAGAAAATGTAGAATAATATGTAATGGAATATTATTTGGCCTTAAAAAGAAGAAAATCCTGCTGTCTATGACAGCATGGATAAATGTTGAGGACATTATCCTAAGTGAAATACAACAGTCACAGAGGGACAAATACTGCATGATTGCACTTCTGGAAGGTATCTAAAATAGTCAAACTCATGAAAGCAGAGAATAGAATGGTGATTTCCAGGAACTGAGGAACTGAGGAAATGTGGAGCTGCTTGCTATTCAACAAGTGCAAAGTTTCAATTATACGAGACAACTTGCTTCTACAAATCTACTGTACAGCATTATGCTTATAGTTAACAGTATTATATTATGCATTTAAAATTTTGTTAAGAGGATACACCTCATGTTAAATGTTCTTATCACCACAATAAAAAAAAGAAAAAATGAAGGCCTAGGAGGATATGCATAAAAGGAGAAAAAGATGAACTTCATTTTTCACAGCACTTGGGCAACTTGCATACGAAAAGATGCTCAGTGTTTACTAGCAGCCAGGGAAAGGTAAATTGAAAACAACCAATGTGTCACTTCATATTCACTAGCTGGTGGAAAGAGAATGGAAGTGTGGCATCTATTGCTGTACAGGAAGTGGACAAAGAGTACTTTCATACATTGCTGGTGGAAATGTGAAGCAATACAGCCTTTTTGGAAAGCAATCTGACAATATTTATTAAAATTAAATATACACGTGCAAACAATATATTCATAAGATCCTATCCCATAAGTACAAAAGCACTACATATAAAGGTACAAGTAAGTGGATGTTTATTTTAGTGTTGCTTGTTGTAGAAAAAATATGGTAAATTTCCGTTAAGAGAACAATAACTGAATAGGTTCTGATATGTCATACTAAAAGGAGCAAATTAGGATTATACAAGATGAGTTGAAGGGCTTTCCAAAATATATTATTCAATTAGTAAAGACAAGAAGTAATATATATAATATTTTATATATAATGTGTTATATTTCATATATACTATATGTATTATATATGTATTGTATGGTATAATCTTCCTTTTTTGTACAGCAATTGCAAAATCCTGTGTAAATATATATGCATATATATGTGTACACAGTGTGAGTCTGTGTGTGTATGCATGATCATTATCTAGTAAGTATAGATCATCATAAAATTTTCTAAATGTGGAGAAAAACTCATTGATTACTGAGATGGATATCTGGAATGGAAGGGATATGGATATATGTGAGGAATTTAAGTGTATATGGGAAAACTAAAAGGAAAAATGAAATAAAAGGAAAAGGCGGGGGGAGAAAATCCCCATGACCAAACTTATCTATCTATGTATATATATATTATAGAGTATATAATATCAAGATACATATATATATATAAAACTTTACATATATATGGTGTCATTACATGCAAAAATAAGTAAATTAGCCAGGTGTGGTGGTGCACAACCTGTAATCTCAGCACTAGGGAGGCTGAAGCAGAAGGATCCCTGCAAGTTTCAGGCCAGCCTGGGCTACATAGTGAGTTCAAGGCCAGACTGAACTACACAGTGAGATCATATCTCAGAAAAAAAGTTAATTAAAAAATACAAGGAGGAAAAATTAGAAATGAAAATATTCCTAGAATGACTTCCTCTTGTTCAAAACTTGTCATATTAGCTTAATCTGACTGCTTTCTTCTGATTTTGACAGAGGTTAGTGGAGAAAGAAGAGGGCATTTCCAGGCATGGAACATCAGGAACAGTAAGAATAGGTCATGGGACTGTGGAAACAGATGGATTTGTGAAACCTGGAGAGATTGTTCAGTGGGAGAGCCCGGAGAAATTTTCTCTTTTGACATTGCCCCCACTAGGAATGGAGATGAGATGGCTCCAAAGTGAATTGAAGAAATTCTGATTTATACAGTTAGTCTATGGGTAGAACCACCCTTGGCATTTACAGGGAATGGAGCTCTTTACAAATTTGGCCAGATCTTTAGTTTTAATGAGTAATCATTAAAGCTTTCAATTCTTAGTCTGGATCCCTGTCCTTGCAGAGTTTCCCCAAATTTAGGATGCAGCTAGATGTGGGAGTGGTACCTGTTCAGAGTCAGAAGAAAAATTGTAATGATTACGCATGATTTCTCCTATGGAAAACAAGTGAAGTTGGGTGTTATTACTATTTTCTGAAAAGAATTGGGATACTAAAACTGCAATAAAGTATTTAGTATAGAAAACATTATGAATCTTATTCTACCCAAATTTTTATAAGTCAAGCATAAAAATTAGTAGGGACATTAGGTGCAATCAACACTGTAGAAAAGTTAGTTATATTAATGTTAACAGTACTGTGTTGTGCTCATTTAACAATGTTTTAACAAATGCATTTTATTATAAATTTGTATAATTGTATTGCATAAAATGAAGAAAATTGAAATAGTAACACATCACTCAGAAAAGTGATACCACATATAACTGTTGATAGTATTTTAGAATACTCTTTTCCATTTTTCTCAATATGCAGCTTTTTAAAATTTTTACCATGAGTATAGAAAATTTTATTCTACTTTTTCCAGTTTGTATTATATTATAAATTTAAAGCATTATTAATATGAAGGACAAGATTAAAACTTTAAATAAAGCACCCTATATTTATTTTTAAATAATTAAGTTTTTAACAACCCAATGTATCACAGGAAAATTCAAATTTACGACAGATTCATTTTCACTGGCTTTGTTCACTTCTTCTCTAGGCCTTCAAATCTAAGTATTTCTAGAGTTGACAGCTCTGCTGTCCACATGGGCACCACAACCAGGCTACTTGACACACCTCGGAGGTTATTCCTGAAGTGTTCACTCCTATCTTCTGAGCATCAGTGGCCTTTCTGAAGTCAGAAATGTGTACGAACAATCATAAAGTCATCATCTGTTATTCTCAACCTAGCTTTTCCCAGTGGACTTGCTTCTTCTTTTTTTTTTCTTCATGTTGCTGCTGATGGGCTTTTCATTCTTTTAGATTTGAAAGTTCAGAGGCATTTCTCTCTCTCTTCTTCATTGACATCCATTGAGAGATGGCAGTAATGTGATCACTAATTATTTTCTTTAAATATTCTAATGTCTAATTCAAGTCTTTCAAATTTTCCACTTTGTCTATTTGACCTGCAATAAGCACTGTGCTCTGAAGCTTGATCATTTGCGTAAAACCTCAGCTTTTTCTGCCAGATATTAACTATGTCACCTTGGGTGAGATTCTTCATATTTTTCCTTGACCTTTGTTTGTACAATGAGTAATACAATAATACTTAACTCACAAGATTGTGGTGAGGGTTAGAGTATCTAACATATGCTAAGCACTCTAAAAGTAGAGCATTCATCACATTTGCTTTCTCTCTCTCTTTCTCCCCCCTCCCCCCTCTGTCTCTCTCTCTCCCCTATCTTGTGCACTGCTTCCAGATTAATTTTCCTAAAATACCATTTTACTCCTATGAATTCTCTTTTTTCCTTCTTACTCTCAAGCTCCTGTGTTTCTGTTTGCTGAATGAAACCCAAACTCCCCGTCTTGGCCTTTCAAGTCCTACATAATCAGATTTCAAGACCCATTTCCAATGTCCCCTATGCTCTAGACACTTCAGACAGAAGGCTTTTTTCCCCCTTAAAAGCCCTAGTTTAAAGATGACACACAACATATTTAATACCCCGTAAAGAACCAGTATAGTCCAAGTTGGAGCAAGGGTTTAGGGAACCATGCATTAACATCTTAGTTGCTTCATTGTGGGGCCCATGAAAACGGCCTGTGCAGCTGGGATGGAGAAACACCCTTGGGAAGGTGGAAGCAGAGGCCAGTGACCAATTAGTATGGCTGGAAATATCTCAATATTGTAACAACTTCTGTGGCTGAACTGAGGCACACTGACTAAATGTCAGCCCAGGAAGGTTCCTCTTGACTCTCCTCCTGCTGCTCATTGGACTCTTGTTGAAATTGCTGCACATTCAGGAAGACTAAGATGAGATGCCACTTTCATTCTTATTGCTTTACCTTTCTGAAATCCCATAGCACTTCCAGATAACCCTGTGTTAGAAGTTACACATTTGTCTGCCTTTTTTGTTGATATTTTTACACATAAACACACCTAGTTATATATGGCTAAGTAGCTAGAAAACCTGCTTGAAGGCAGACTGCACACCTCTCATTTCTGCACCCATACCCTGGTTCTCCTATCCTAGTGAACAACCAGTCAATATTTGTTGAGATACAAATACATACGTATTTGTTGAGATAGCAATCCATCCTTTTTGTTTTTTTCTCTTTTACAGGCAGAGAAGGTTCTTGTTCTCCCCAGTACTTTTGCATATGGATTGCTAGTTATCAGTTTTGGATTATGGCAGTATTTTACATTTGTGGACTCTGTGAAGAAATGAAAGTCTGAAATGTGTAGCAAAGTTAAATGATTAATTTCAGTGAACTGATAATTCAGCCTGTCAGTGGGTCATTCTGTCCTTAGTCTGCTTCTCTATTATTCACCCAGTCATTTACTCATTAATTTAATGAACACCAGAAATGCAGTTAAAAAATACTTATGGTCTCTGTTGTTGTGGAGTGTGTGAGATGATGTGGTCACACAGGCAACATAATTTCTTTCTAATTTCTACCCTTCTGTGTTATCTACTTAGGAAATAGTTCTGGAATCATCTTTGCACCACACTTCCTCTTCTGAGACGTTCTTTAATCAGTTCACCAGAAGTTGGTGTATTGTACCTGTATTGGAAGTAGTTCACATTTTATTCTCTATAAATAAATACCTCAGTGATTTTCTTTGATGTGATGGAGACACAATGATTTCTGAATATGAATCACTGACATGAAAAATAAAAACAAAACTTCAGTGTTCTCTTGAGCTTGGTGATTGCCTTGTTATCAATTATGTTGACTAGCCATGCTCTAAGTTCTTTAGTGCAACTTTGTTACCATACACCTCTTTTATACTGTCCTCCTATCAAAGTGAGAAAAGTGCATTTATGCCATTTGTAGCTATTTTCACAGCATTAAATGAGAACAACGTAGTTTGTCAGTCACTTACCAACAGAGAAGAAAAAGCTTAAAGCTTTGGCATTTAAAAAACTTCAATATTTTAATACAATTTAAAAATTCTGGTAGAATATTTCTTATTTGACTTTTAAAAGACTCATGGAAATTTTGATAATAGATAAGAAAATCAATATCAATTAGAAAAGAAAATTACATAAATTATATATGGAAATTGCTAATTTTAAGCAGTTAAATCTCTACTTTTATAAAGCTTCAATGAAAATCTATGTGCTAGTTTAAAAAAAAAAGAACAAATATAATGCCTATAAAATCATAGTTTAAAAGCCAAAGAGCACCTTAAAAATAATTATTTTCAATGATCATTTTCTCCCTCAGGAATGTAGGTGTCCAACTAATTAATCTTTCAGTATAGTCTGCAGGTGGGTGGCACGGAATAGATTCCTGCCCACGACTCCCAGCTCCCAATCCTGTTCTCTTTCACTGCAGCGCACTGCCATTCTTTTAAACTCATTTTGTGATTCTTTCTTCTCCTTGTTCATTCTCTTCTTCCTTCTTTTCCTTCTCTTCCTGTTCCTCCTCTTCTTCTCCCTCTTCCTCTCCTCACCCTCTCTCCTGCTGAGAATTGAATTTCAGGCTTTCCTACGCTAACCACTTATGAGAATTGATGATACTGAAATTCTTAGATAAAACTTTATTGAAAGGTTAAGTGCTTTTTTAAAATTAGCAACAATTTTTTAAAATGCTGGTATTTATACCTCAACCCTAGTTTATACTACTAAATTATTAGTGTGTTGCTGTTTCATCCTAAGTTGTCTTAGGGACGGCAAAAGTCATGGTGTCTTCCAGGTCCCCAACAACATCTAGTAGAAGTGGGATATGTGAATGGAACCAAATCTTCTTCAGTCAAAATATGGCACAAATAGCTATTTACTTTTTATTGCTAACTCAAGCAGCACAAAAACCTTGATTTGTAATTAGCATGGTAAGAAGAGAATCATATTTGCAGATGAATGAGTGAATTCATACAAGACCCAGGAAAATCATACTCTTGTCACTCTTCAATGTTTCATTTACTTGTAACTAGACAGAGATGTGGCTCACTTACTATGTATGCACTGTCCTTCTCTTGTACAGTACTTAGAGCAGGATAATTCACAGCTGTGAATCAGAATGGTAGCATAAGGGCTTCAGAGCTTTGATAACAGACTGAGAATTACCTTGGCACAGAAACTAAGATCAGTTAGTACTGAAAGCCAGAGAAAAAGTACTAACTGGATAATTAACATCTTTTCTCTCAGTGGCAACCTGGAAAAGTTCTTGGTGTGGAGCCATAAAAAAGTCACAGGCCTCTCAGAAGACAGTAGAAGGAAACAGACTTGCTTACAGAAAGGAAGGCTTTACATTAGGTGTGAGCTTGGGATGTCTGTGCACATGTAGAGAGGAATGTATGACCAAAACAAAGTTAACTTATGATATTCACTTTAGGATAAAACTGGGCTTCATATTAAATTGGCCATGTGGAAAATAGGAATATTAATTTTTACATTGTGATATGGCCTCCATGGATAGAACATACTTTATCAAGAAAACAGTCCAACTTTCTTATATAAAAAACTGTTGATTTCAAAGATTTCAAATTCTTTGTGAAGAAATGCCCAACACTGAATTAGGTTGAGGGCCTAAAACTTCTTGCCCATAATAACCCTATTGTGTAGTGCAGTCCCATGCATAGTTTTGTTCAGA
Organism: Heterocephalus glaber; assembly: GCF_000247695.1. The sequence goes on along the minus strand of NW_004624810.1, from coordinate 3,370,970 downwards.
TGTGGACGGATTATCTCAAACTCCAGAGGAATGCTCCAGTAAAATGTAGTTCCTCATTAAAAAGCAGAATCTGTTTTCTCTTACTGTCGAAAGATAAGAAGTTAATAACCCATTTTGAGAAAACTTTAAGGAAATTAATACTCTGGCACACAGTAAGATTCTTGGGGCTGTTTAATTGGTGCTCTTCTCAGTAGAATCTGTCCTGCTCCTTCCCAGATACTTTAGGGCCTTCTCTTGGGGCTACCTACCATACTTTAATCAGGCTCCTTTTCCAATATTTATCATAGTTGAGATTTTTTTCTTTTGCTTCTCCTAGGAAAAGTTGCTTCTTATTCCCCCTACCACTCCCCGCCCCACCCAGTACCAGGGATGAAACTCAGGACCTTGTACTTTCAAGGCAGGCACAGTGCCACTGAGCTAAATCCCAGCCCAAAAGTTGCTTCTTGAGTCATTCATTCAACTCATTTTTACTGGAATACTATTCTGGCCTGAACCTGTCCAATGTGCTTGCTAGAAAGGCGTTCCTATGCCATCTTTCTAATTCTTTGTACCTTTCTTGATGAATTTTCCTCTCAGGGGCACAGTGCTTGGCCTCTCCAGACTTTTTCTAAAATTTGAGAGGAAGCCTTCCTGACCCCACAGCTCTTGAATTCTACATACCTACAAAAGCAGCACCTCGTGAGTGATGCCAACATGGGCCACTGACTCCAGCAGTAGCCAGACATTTTTGTCTCATGATTGCAGGGGCCTCTGAGTGCTGAGCACTATGAACTAAACCCAGGAACCTGATTTTCTATTCAGCCTTTCTAGAGGATGGTAGCCTGGGGCTCTCTTCTCAAAGCAAAAATCTTTCCCTTTTGGATCCTTGAGTCTGTGAAAGGGATGGTAGGGGGTTGCTGATTCCTGAAATGCCTGTGCCCTCAAGACATTTGTACTATCATCTTCATCCAAAGTACTTGGCTTCTTTTTAATGCTAATCTTTTCAGCAACCAAACTCTCCTCTCTCCATGTTTGTGGATATTTTCTTTCTGGAAAAGTGAAAACTTTTAAAGTGAGCTTTTTGCTCCTATTTTCTAATGAAGAGTTGGCTAAAAGCCCTCAACAGTACCCATGCCACAATTTGCATTCTGGGCTGCATTGAAATTTCCTCTGCCAAATTAATTAGTCAAGCTCTCAGTATTCCACAAATCTCAGGACATCACCAAAACGTAGACAGATTTTCATTCTGAGCACACTTAATGGCCTGGGGTCCAAATGTCAATAGCGTCCTTACGTACATCTGAAACCTTCTGCACCTGTGATTTCCCAGCAGGATTTTCTATCAGCATTCTAGTCTTCTGAGCTCTGGCCAGGATCTCCCATCAAGCTCCACTCACAGTATTTCAGGACTGCTTCTCCAACTGGCATTTCTAGATCTTTCCAAACTCTTCTTAAGAACCATTTTCAAAGGCACCAGAACTATATGAGCAGTTAAGTGTCTAGCAATGACTCCACATCTCTGGTATGGAAAACTGTCTTAGTTACTTTCCTTGTTGCTGGAACAAAATACCCAACACCTACCATTTAATGGAGGAGAGGTTTATTTTGGCTTATGTTTTTTAGTCCATAGTTGGCTGGCTCCTAGTTAGGAAGGAATGGGGTAAGAGCCTGGGTAGAGGAAAGCTACTCACCTAATGGCAGACAGCAAGGAAAAAAAATAAAACAAGGAGCTCAGAAGAGAGATACAGCATTCTAGGTCATGCCTTCAGTGGCCCACCTCTTCCAACCAGACCCTACCTCCTAGCAGCAAGTTACCTATATTGCCATATAATCCAATCACTTTCCAAAAGCCCCACTAATGAGTGCATGTGGATTTGAGGGACTTTTTAGATCTAAACCATAATATGCCTGGGCAGATTAGTGAAACCCATCTCAAGATAAAAAATAAAAAGTGCTGGGGATGTAGCTCAATGGTTGAGTGCTCCTGAGTTTGGTCTCCAGTACCATGCTAAACAAAACAAACAATCAAACAAAAAACAGAGAAAGAAAAGCCTGTTCTTCTATCCATTTGTAGACCCTGTGATTGTAAGGAGGAAGAAGAGGAGTGAAATTTAGATAACACAGTGCAGTTAGGGCACTTGGACACTTGGAGATTGAGTGACTGATACACACCTGCTAACTAGTTGAGAGCTGTGGGTCACTCATGGCAAGATGAGGTGATCTAATATAGAGGCTATACAGGGCTTCAGGATAGACAGGATTCTTAGAGATTTTTTCTGTAAATTGGAGGTAATAATGACTACTCTTGGTACTTCCATGAGAATCATACAACAAAAGATATGCAAAGTGTCCACTAAAAGGTTTGATATATAGAAAATGCTATGCAGTTGCAAGTTACCACTTGTCTTTTTAGTTTGCCTTCTGGCACAACTGAAATAACTTCTTCAAGGTTGAAGTGATTGCTTGGCTTGCTGCTTTTATAGCTGTATAACCTTGAGCAAATTGTTTAACCTCTTTGAGCCTCAATTTCTTAATCTATAAAATGAAGATAATATTAGTAACTACTTTGTAGGATGATTATGAGAACAAAAAGAGATAACATATGTAATAGGCTTAATCCAGTGCCTTAGATTTGGTAGAAGTACAATAAATGTTTTTATTATATGTGAAAATAGAAATTTACATTTTTACTCCTTCCTCTTCTGCTATCTCGTGTGTTTAAAAATTATCTTCGATTTTTTTCCTCATCAAAAGTTACCTACCTCAAGTGTTCAGTGCTTTTCCTTATTGTTCCAGTTCTACCTACTTTATACTCAGGAGCAAGATATACAATGTGTTTAAAACTCCACAATAGAGCAAATGACCCATGGAGATGAAAACTTTATTCTGAATCCAGAGGTGAGCAGTTTAATAAAAAGAGAAGGCTCTACATTTACCTCCTATTTGCTCACATTTGTAGTCACTCAAATAATGATCACCAGTTGCCTATGCAAATTAGTCCCAAGAATAGATTAAGGAGCACTTTGTGAGTCTTCCAAGCCAGGAATAGATCTTAAAGTGTGACTGGAGATTTGAAATCCCTCTTTACTGTGCTAGAATAAACAGTGCATGACCAATCACAGAGCAATAGTGGTCCCCAATTTTACTGTAGATCATGGACATAAGGTTCTACAGGTGGCTTAAAGGTTACCCTTAAATACAGAAAAACTTTTGGCCATTGAGGTTTTTAGACAATAACAGACAAATAGTATAAACAAGGCTTTTATGCTTGCTGTTATTCCTGTGGGAAAGGTGGGCCAGCAGCAGAATTCTAGAACATTCTGTGGAAGCTCTACCTGGAGGTGAAAAATAGCTAAACAATGGAGCACATGTGCTGGAGCCATTTGTGAGGAAATCTTAAAGGGTGGCATGACCCAGCTCATCTCCTTAGAGAAGAGTTCTTGTAAAAGTGTCCCTGTCCTCAGGTAAACTCAATAGTAGAATCTCAGTTGGGAGGATTTTTGAGCAATGAATATCTAGTTGAAACTTTAAGATGACTTATAGGTGTCTGACTTAGGGAACAGAAAGCTCTGACATGCAGAATTTTTTCACTAATTTGTCTTTTTTTAATTAGAAGAGGCAAGAAAAAAGATCATTTATATATATATATTTTTCTTTCTGACAAGTTTGTGAATCTTGGGTAAAACTTCATGCCTATATTGAGTTTAAATTAATGGTTTGAATGTCACTTTCTAGATACAGAGACTTAAAATATTATCTTACGCTGTCAGTTTATGAAAAGAGTCAAAGCATTTTACACTTGTGGGGAATTTTCCATCAGCTCTTCTGTAGAATCTCATCTATCACAAACCTGGCCCCTGGTGGTGGGCTGCCTTTCTTGCCAAGGTTGAACATGTCAGTGGAGACACCGGTATGAACCATACACTTCTCTCCTCAACTGGTGATCATGATTCCTGAAGAAGAAACAAAAACCATAAGAAATAGAGTATTTGCTTTTTTCCCTGCAGGTACTCTAGGGGAACCCTGGGTACTTGGCACATCTGTTTTTGCTCCTGAGGCCAAAACCAAATTCTGTCCAGTGAAATTTAGGCTCTTCAAACTGAGCCTGTATTTTCAAAGATAATAGATCTAGTTCTTAGAGTTAAAATTATTTTCCTTTCTTTTTCATTGATGCCACACCCCCACTAACAGTTTTTAGATCAGATTTTTGAGTTCTTTCATTCAAAATTGTTGAGCGTAGTTTCTGTTTGTCTTTTTAAACATAGTGTGACTCAGCAGCAGTCATAATGTCTTGTAGCTGTTATGAACTATGGGATAACTCTTACCTTTGTTGGATGCTGACCTTTTCTGTCGTTCAGAGCCAGATAATATTCGTGCAGACTCAATCTCTCCTGTTTGAACCACACCAAGCATTAGACAATTCTCCTTGTTACATTATGAAGGCATGCAGCAATAATTTTTGGTATTTGAAAAATATGTAAGATAGACATTTTAAAGCAGGGTATCACAATCTCCTTATCTCCTTGTCCCAAATATTTTACTCTTTTCACTTTCTCATTATGGTCCAGAAACCATCTATCTCCCACTTCACAGGTGACATGTCTAAGCTTTTCTTTTCTCCATTGCCTTTATACCAATGGCTCAAGACATTTCCTTTGCGCACTTGATTCGTAAATCTCTATCTCTATAAATACATATAAACACATGCTTTCTAAATCTCTAGTCTCTTCTGTACCATAAAAATTTCCCGATCTTGCCACGTGTTGTGGTGCACACCTGTAATCCCTGTAACTGAAGAGGGTAACACAGGAGGATCACTGGGAGTTTGAGGCCAGCCTGGGCTACATAGTAAGCTCAAGTACAGCTTGGACTACATAGCAGGACCCTACCTCAAGAAACAAAACAAAACTCCTGATTCAAAATCAATATGCACAAACAGCACTTGTTCTGTTCTTCCTAGATTCCAATTTTTTATGCTTACTAATTACACAGGCATTCTCTATTGACTTAACTCAGAATCTTGGGTTTATTTTTGAGTTTTTCTTTTCCTTACCCTCATGTCTAAATATTTTCCAGCCTTGAAGTTGCTTCATTTTCAATGCTTCCTGGTTCTAGCTTGCCTTCACACAAATAGCCAATTTTCTAGTTTCTTTTATAAGGACGATTGTAGTGGTCTCCTAATCCTCTTGCTGTCTCTCTGTCTCTCTGTGTCTCTGTCTCTCTTTCTCTCCTGGTGATTAAACCTGCGTCTCACATTAAGCTATGTATGTCCCTGGCACTTTTTATTATTCTTTTCCTTTAGGAATTATATGTTGCACAGATTGATTTCAAACTGGAGGTCTCTATCAGCCAGTGCTTACTAGAAAACAGATTTAGTGCAAGATATACAAATATATTAGAATTTACACGATTGGCTTACAATGACTGCCCACAGAGTCAGATGTGGAAGAGTACAAAAGGGCTGTCTGTGCACTGGAAACCTGAAGGATGCAGCTGAAGGCCTGGAGCTCACTGTAGTGAGTCCATATCCAAAGGTTTTGAGCTGATACCTGAAGAGTCTCTACTGGAAGGCTGAAGAGGACATTCAAGGTGAAAGTAAAGACTGGAGCTCCTCCAAAGAAACAGAAGCGAGCCTTCTTTCTTCATTTCCCTTTTACTCCATTCAGGTGACAAGCCTATTACATGGTGTCACTCACACCCACACCCAGGGAAGGTCTTCTTCCATAAATCCCGTCAACCACATCCAGAACTATGCCAGTGTAGTTTAGTTGAGCATTTCTCACTTAACTGTCACATGATCTCTTCCCTCAGCCTCCAGAGTACTTGTAATTACAGACCTGCACCACTAATTTGTTTCTTTAGCTTCATTCCTGGCTTCTTTTATTTCATGTGGAAATATTAAAATCTACATATACAGTATATGTATGTTTTAAAAGGATCTATTGTTATCCTTTTCAAAATTCAATCTAAGGTTATCTATAAGTATAATCTTGCCTACTGCATTTAAAATAGGATTTGACTATTAAGCTAAATATTTAGCTGCATTTTAATGAGATAAACAGATGATAAATTCAACCTATTTTTCCAGTGATAGTCTTGGAAGTTTGTGCACATTGTATTCCTACAGTATTTTATTATTTCAGAATATTCTACAAAACAGAAAGCTTGACTGAGGTAATTTTTTTTCCTTATGCTGAACTCTTGGTGACATTGTTAAATTTTTTTTTTTTTTCAGCTACAAGGCCATGTACTGAAACATTTAGCATTTGCCTTGTGAGAAAAATGTTCTGTGATAAAGCTTGAATAGCGTGGGGGTGTGGCAGATAATTAGGTTTTTTCCATATTTAGATCCTATGATTTATGTTATCATTGCTCTTATTGGAGCAAGTTTTTCTTTTTCTTTTTCTTTTTTTTAATGTGGGAGCGAGTACAGATAAAGAATATGTAATTTAGGCAATTGGTATTTTCTGCAAATTTTCAGATTTTTCACAGTTCATTTCATGTATAATTTTTTCCTAGAACTAAATCATCTGATGTAAGATCTTATAGTTTTCCTTTCTTATTTTTATAAGTAGAGTTTTTACATAATCAATAATGACAAAGTTAAAAAATGTCCTAGATAATTTAAAATTATATTTTATTTTTTTTCTAGGTTAAAATTAGATATAGTCTATATCATACTGTTTAAAATAAACATTTGATCCAACTTATAATTCTGTGATAATTGCATAAATCATTGAAATAATTTTAGATTTAAATATAATTTTATGCTTATAGATTATATTTTACTAATAGCAGAAACCTCTCAGTGTCCTTATTGTAGCCAACAGTTGGCAAAAAACAAATATCCCCACTTTTATTAAGGGGTGAAGGAGAGACATAAAGCTTGTAAATTCAAGCAATCTACAGGGCATGGTGATGACTTATTTTCATATTCAAAAAAACCTTCAGTTTTCCATTACTATAAGGGGAAAGGCATTAGCAAAATAATGTCCTTTTGCATTCCTTCATGAGACTTCTTTACTTAATGGAAATCTTAGCAAATATGTTCTCCCTTTTATTGATAATGGTCTAGCTACATAATAGAAACATAATGTGGCAAGCATCGAATGTAATCCAAAACTGCCAACAATGATGCCAATTAAGACAAAAAGGGTTGTTCCATTTCCATTTATTTCAAAGACCTTTTCTGATATTCTTTGTTGATATACAGTAAATATTACCATTAAAAATTTTCTACTCTATTCCTCTATTATTACCTTTTTAAGAACTTATAATTTCACAGGACATTTCTTAAGAATAAGAAACTGTTATAAATAAATAGGAATACATTCCTAACACTTTAGGGAGTGGGAGTAGCATATTGATTTTCTTGTAGTGCATATGGTACATATGGTAGTTATATTTCCCAAAGGAGCCAGACTCTCCAACTTGTCATCGGAGTGGCCTTGAGCAATAAACAATCTCTGGGTCTCGAATCCTCACCTATGAAATAGGGTGAAATACAAGTTTACTATAATAAATAGAATAAATTATATATGTAAAACATCTTACTGGGATGCCCACTACTTTCCTGTATGTACATTTCCCAGCTCACCTCCAACACACCATCCTTTTTTCTTCAAAGAACTTGTGTGTTGATTTGTGTCTGTAGTCTCAGCTCTCTGGGAGGCTGAGGCAAGAGGATCTCACGTTTGAGCTCATCGTGGGCAACTTAGCAACTTAAAGAGACCCTGTCTCAAAAATAAATAAAAGAGGCTGTGGATACAACTCAGTGCAAAGGCCCTGGTTCAACTGGTTCAATCCTCAGTATTTGTATACACACACACACACACACACACACACACACACACACACACACAGCTTATGTTTATGAGAGCTTATGTTTATGTTGTATATATAATACATAAGAAAGAAAAGTATATAGTAAGAAAAAGAACATGGCAAGAAACCCCCTAAATTCTAGGAAGTCAAGTTTTGCCACCAAATAGCTTTGATTTGATCACAAAGTCTTCCTGTGTTTCCATTTATCCATCAGCTGAAGCTTGAGTTGGATATTCTTTAAGGTCAAATGTGAACAGGCAGTAAACCTTCCAATTCTAATGTTAAGTGGTCCTTGTGGATGGAAATTCCTTGTTAAGGGAAGTTAATACAGAAAATGTGGGAAATGACATGGACTTTAGAAACTGATTGGAGTTTGGTTAGCTCAAGAGAAGACATTTATTTGTTGCTGTTTTCAGTGTTTTGAACTTAGCCACTGAAAGTTTTAATTTTTCACAAAAATCACATAATTGACGATAATAATTTGTTCCAAAGTGACACTGGCCATTAATGTAATTGCTTTAATTCTTTCAGTGAGTTTTAAGAGATTTAAAATTAAAAATGGTCATGTATCCTGTGAATAGCATTATTATTATTACCCTTATCAGTAAATATTTATGTGGAATTCTTGAATGGAACATAGATCTTTCAAATAGAGTCCGCTGGAAAGACCAAAATAATGTAGCCACATTGTGAGATCACCATTAACGAACACATACTCAACATCTATAAGTACAGATAAGTATATAGGTAGAATAATACATAAAAGTGACACATCAAATGTGATTAGTATTTTTCTCAGTGAACTGATAGGGGACAATATGCCTGAAAAAAAAGGAGGGGCCATTAAGAATTATCATCACATGGATGGCCATTGAATTCCTGAGAACAGATTGGATTGTGTCAGTACAGATCTATGTTTAGTATAAGACAATAAGTGCCTTTGTAAGCTGTAGTGATTTTTTGTGACAATTAGAACATGATTATTGAGGTTGTTATAAATTTATAGCACTAAGAGGATTAAATGTATTTTAGTTACCTTGAATCTCAATTTTATCTTAGAGTTCCTAGACCTACAAGTAAAATAGATTACATAGGTATCTTAAACAATTGCACATTTGCTTTCAGTGTACAGATAGATCTTGCTGAACACCTGGCTGGAGCACTGAGTATTCTTTTTTTTAAAAAATTAATTTTAGGTATACAATATAATGACATTCATCCTTGGAAACTTGCACTTTTACATAATCTCTCTTGGTACTTATTTTTTCCCCATTCCCCTGCCCTCCCTTCAACCCCTCCATCCCTCCCTATTTACAAAGACTTTGTTTCCATTTTTTCCATTTCTCATCATTTTTTCTTTCCCTTCATTCCTTTCCTCTGCCCCTCCCACTTCCCCTACCCCTTTGGACCTTTTCTTCCTATTTCACATTATCAATTATTCATTCTAATCATCAGTACATTTTAGGTATACAATATAATGACATTCATCCTTGGAAACTTGCACTTTTACATAATCTCTCTTGGTACTTATTTTTTCCCCATTCCCCTGCCCACCCCTCCATCCATCCCTATTTACAAAGACTTTGTTTCCATTTTTTCGTTTTCTCATATTAATTCCATTCCCTTCTTTCCTTTCCCCTACCCCTCCTACTTCCCCTTTCCCTTTGCCCCTTTTCTTCCTGTGAATGTAAGTCTTATTAGGTCTGTGTGTGTTTATACCATAAACACACAATATGTTTATACAATATTATCATCAAATATGTATACAATATGTTTACATTTATCATTGGGTGTTTGTACCTGCTCATGATGTATCTTGATTCTTATTTTTTCCCATTACCTGTGTGCCCTTCCCTATTTACATAGACATCATTTCCATTTTTTTTCTTTTCTCATAATTTTTCCTTTCCCTTCTTTCTTTTCCCCTTCCTCTCCCTTCACCCGTACCTCTTTGGACCTTTTTCCTATTTCAAATTATCAATTATTCGTTTTAATCATTTTAACCCTTATTTACACTTTCAGTTTCTCATACTAGAGAAACTATTTGGTATTTACATCCCTACTGTTCATTGTTCCATGAAATCCATCTCAGACATGAGCTTAGATTTATCCATAGATGGACAAGAATACTTTAGCCAATTAATTTTGCCTTAGGAAGGAGCAGGAATGGTGTCACTGAGAGCCTATACATCAAAGTATAGAAAGAGCATTTGGGCAACTTCAGCCTCAGAAGGTAGGCACAATTGTAACCATCATTGTCTGCTTCATAGGCTCCATGATTCTCAATATACTCATTTAACTGATGAAATTAACTTTGAAATCCAAGTAAATTACAAAACTTCTCACAAATAAGCATTTGAATCCAGAATTTTATGACTCCAAAGACATGAGGACTTTTCATTTTATAAGCCTGATTCCAGTAATATTCTTCTTATCTTCAACTTCCTTAATTATTATACATGTGAATATGTATACCGAACATTAAACAAAAAGTAGAAATATGATTCACTGTGGTTAAAATAACAAAACAAGAAACTACCTCTATGAAATGCAGGTATTATAAGTCATCATTCTATCTACTGTGAGATTATGTTAAGATAAACATCTGGTTTGAGTTTTGGTATATGGGCATACCTAGTCACTCTGAACTTAAATACAATTAAAAAAAATAAGCAATGTTTTGGCTTAGCGAGTCATGCAAAAGAATCCTGAAGACACTCCTGAGGGAATATTCATCCTAGTGACAATCTGGGTTTAAAATCACAACTCTGGCAATCATGTTTCTATTGACAAGTGGCCCTTTAATGATGGTATGAAAATGCTTATGAGAAAAATAAAAGTTAGTGTCAGGAGAAACTTTCCAAGACATGTATATAAGATCATACATATGGAGCTATAGAAAAAATATTAAGATATCAAAGAAAAATAACCTTTTCATAGAAAAATACTTGAAAAAAGAATCTACTAAAACAAAAAAAACACTATGAAATCATCAAGGTGAAATTAGACAAAAATTCAACAGAATTTGGTATAAGACACAGACTGGAAAAATCTTACTTGACAAGGGTCAACTGATGTCAGAAAAACTGGAGAGAAATACTACATCTTATGAAGAAATGAATAATTTTGTAATTTAACTCAGTACATTAAGCTTACCAGTAGTTAAGATCATCATGCTGAGGTACTTGAATTTCTATTTCTTTACTCCATGGTTTGAAGCCACAAGAACCCTAAGACAAATGCCTGTACAGTCAATTTGGTTAGCCAGCAAATTCTAAGTCTAGTCAACTTTGAAGGAAAATCATTTGAAGAAGATTATTATGCCCAGTTGGAAGTAACAGGTGGAGGACTGAAAGCTGCACATCTTTCTGCTTGTGTAATGGAACCTACATCCATGAAGCCTGACTAGCAACTTCACTTCCTAGGCTTTTTTTTTTCAATTAACTATAATAATTGAAATTGATGATGATTGAATTCTAACTGAGGCCCTTTTATGCCCTCAGTATGACACATTTCCTTCTACTTTCATTTGAGGTCCTATAACAAGTCAAAGCTTTTTCCTAGTTTTACAACAGTTACCTTCCTATGCCCCCCCCCCCATATGCGAATACCTTGAGAACATGGTCCTCCTCAGTCTCAGACCTAAAGGCTCATGATTCTCTGGTAGACTCCACAAGAAAGAATGTCTTAAAAAAAAGCTATTGAAGAGTCATGGAGGGGGGAGCATTCAACTGCAGATGGGCTATCTTCTGTCTTGCAAGCCTTCAATTTTATGTCCTCTCCAAGTTTAACCTTTTCCAAAAGCCCATGTTCCCACACATGCTGCTTCCCACTCTGTCATACTTCCTGAAGAGTCTAGTATCTACCTCCTGTTCTCACAGTGTTACTGCTTTTGAAGGGAAAGGTCCTTCTAGACCGATCTGTATTTCTATTAGTGAATAAAATTCTATTTTGGTATCATATTATCGAGAAAAAAAGTAATCATAATTTTCCATTTTCCTAAAAAATTTGTAAGTTTTCCATGTATCTAGTGAGGTTAGAAGGTTTTTACTTGTTTGTCTTATCTCTGAGTAAGCTTGTGTTACTCAGAACATGGTATTACTATTACCCAGTTTAGGATGTGATTTACTCACTTGAGACAATGGAACATCAATAATTCTACCTTAATCATCTTGAAGATCTGGAAAGTCCTTCATGAAATAAGGAGCCTGTATGGTTTCATTATGCTCCTGGAGCTATCAAGTACAAAGAAGTGGCCGGCGAAACTTCTTTTAATGAAAAGATGTATCTGGTTGTTATTTGAAAGCTGTGAGACAAGGATGGGAAGAGCAGTTTTAACAGTTTTGGGGGGAAACTTCATGGGATAAGAATGTGGAGATAATTTTAAAGAGAGAAGAAATGCTGTCTGAGATTGTAAATCTTCTGGAAGAGAAAAAAATGATTGTATGAAGCACTAGCATTGGCCATAGATGAGTCCGGAAGCTTGCTGCTTGCCTGACCTGATACCAAATGCCTTGAAAGGCATGAAACACGTTTTCTAAATGCTGACATAGGGTTTGGAAGTGTGAGACACACAAGTAACAAAAGCACAGATTAACAGAGAGATCCTTTGATCCTAGAACTGGTGGACGTGGCACACTTTTTCTATAAGGGGCAGATAATTTTTTTCAGCTGTGAGGAATATGGTTTCTGTTTCAAGAATTTGGCTCCACCTTTCTAGCATGAAATAAGTCATAGCCAATACATAAATGAATGGGCACAGCTTAGATTCAGTCTCTCTCTCTCTTTTTTTTCTTTCTTTGTTTCTTTCTCTCTGTTTTTTCTTTCATTAATGCATGTTTGTGATACATAAAAGCTATATTCATTTTGGGGAACTGATATTTATATATAACATATGTCAATGATTTTCAGTCCATTTACCGCCATTCATAAAAAGGTCTGTCTTATTGTTTCCTACCATCTCTTCTTTATTTTACTCTTTTTATTTATTTCTATTTAGTTTTCTCATATAAAAGAAACCACATGATATTTTACTCTGTCTGACTTATTTGATTTAACATTATGGTCTTAAGTTCCATCTAGTTTCCTAAAAATAAAATGATTTCATTCTTTATAGCTGAATATTACTCCTTTGTATACACAAACAGCATTGTTTTATCCATTTGTCTATTCATGGGCATCTATGCTGTTTCTAGAATTAGGTATTGCAAAGTGACCTACTATAAATATGAGTGTGCATGTGTCAATATAGTATGATGTCTTTATTTCTTTTGGGAATATACCAAGGGAAGATGTAGCTGGGTCAAATGAAATTTCTATTTTTAGTTTTTTGAGAAATCTTCTTACTTATTTCTGTAGTGGTTATGCTAGTTTATATTACTTCAACAATGTAGAAGAGTTCCTTCCCCTCCACATTCTCTCTAGCTTTGTTGCTTTTTTGTATTCTTGATGGTAGCTATTCTGACTGGTGTAAGACTGAATCTCAGAGTTGTCTTGATTTGCATTTCCCCAGTGAACAAAGATGATAAATATTTACTGTCATGTATTTCTTTTAAGAAGTGTCTGTGCAGTTCATTTGAACGTTTTTGATTGGGTCATTTGGGGGTAAATTTTTTGAGTTCTTTATATAGTCTTTATAGACTACATAATAGTCTATATCACAAGAGTAGCTGGAATTTTTTTTTTCAATTCTGTAGGTTGTGGTTTCACAGTGTTGATTGTTTCCTTTGCTGTTCACCAGCTTTGAAATGTAATGTAACCATTTGTTGATTATTTATATTGTTTCCTATGCTATTAGAATTCTGTTCAGGAATTCTTTGCCTTTTCCAAGGACTTCAAGTCTTTTCCCTCTGTTATCTTTAACTATTTTAAAGTTTCTGGTTTTATTTGTAGGTTTTTGATCCTAGAAATAGTACAGGATAATAGGTATGGATCTATTTTCAATCATCTGAGAGAAGATAACCAGATTTTCTCACACCATTTGTTAAAGAGGCTATCTTTTCTCCAATGTATGTTTTTGCCCCTTTGTTAAAAATCAGATGGCCAAAGATTCATGGAGTTGTCTCTGTGTGTTCTGTTCTGTTCTATTAGTCTACGTGTTTATTTTTGTGCTAGTACCATACTGTTACTGTTGCAGTGCAGTGTAACTTGAAATTCAGAAATGCGAGGCCTTCCACTTTGCTCTTTTTGTTCAGGGTTGCTTTGGCTATTAGGGGTCTTTTCTGGTTTCATATAAATTTTAGAATTGTTATTTCTATTCCTGTGAAGAATGTTGTTGGTATTTGAATAGAGATTGCATTAAACCTGTAGGTAGGATTAAAAACTTTTTTTATGTCCATCCAAGATCAGGGAATGCCTTTCCATTTTCTAATATTCTCTTCAATTTCTTTCCTCAGAGTTCTATAGTTTCATTATAGAGGTCTTTGACCCTTTTGGGTTGACTGATTCCTAGGTTTTTTAAAGCTATAATGAAGGGAACTGTTTTCCTAATTTCTTTTTCAGTGAGGTCGTTATTGGGGTACAGGAATGCTATTGATTATTGTGTGTTGATTTTATATCCTGCCACTTTGCTGAATTTACCAGCTTTAAGAGTATTCCAGTGGAGATTATTGAGTGTTCTACGCAAAAAATCATACCATCTGAAAGTAAAGATTATTTGACTTCTTTAATTAAAGATCCCTTTAATTTTTTTCTCTTGCTGGATCGTTTTGGCCAAAGGTTTGAGCACTGTATTGAACGAAATACTCCTATTTTCCTGATTTTTAGAGGAAATGTTTTCAATTTCCCCCATTCGTTACATTGTTGGCATCTATGGCTTTTATCAGTTTGAGGTAAGGTTCTTCTGTGTCTATTTTCATCAGGGTTTTTAATAGAAATGGATGTTGAATTTTTATCACAGGTTTTTTTCTGCATCTATATTGAAATGATCATGTGATTTTTGTCCTTGCTTTTATTTATTCATTTATGTATGTTGAATCACCCTTACATCACTGGATAAAGCCAATTTGATCATGATTATGTGATTCTTTTAATGATTTGTTGAATTCCCTTGGAAGTATCCTATTGAGGTTTTGTTTTGCATTTATGTTAATCAAATATTTCAGCATATAGGTTTTTTTTTTCTCTGTTGAGTCCTTACCTGGTTTTAATATAATGATAATACTGGCTTCATGGAATGAATTTAGAAGCACTTCTTCCCTTTTGAGGAGAATTGTCATTTTTTTCTAAAGTTCTGGTCATATTTAACAGTGAATCTATGGGTCCTGGACATTTCTCAGCTGGTGGAGTATTGATTATTACCACAATTTTATTGCTTGTTATTGGTCTATTCTGGATTTTTATATCTTCTGGGTTCAGCTTTGGTATGCTATATGTGCCTAGGAATTTATCCATTTCTTTCAGGTTCTCCAATTAATTAAAATGTAAATTTAAAAAATAATTTCTAATGATCCTTTGGATTTCAGTGATGTCATAATTTCACCATTTTCATTTCTAATTTTATTGATGTGGATTTGGTAACAGATTTATTAATTTTATTTATTATCTTAAAGAACCACGTCTTTTATTCATCAATCCTTTGAATTGTTTTTTTATGTAGGCAACTGTAGCTATAACCTTCCCTTGTAGGACTACTTTAATTGTGTTCCACAGATACTGATATAGTTTCATTGTCTTGTGATTCTAGGAATTTTTAAACTTCTCCCCAATTTCCTCTGATTGTTCAAGAGTATATTATTCCTCTGATTGTTTTCCATTGATTGTTGAAGAGTATATTATTCAATCTGTTTGTGTTTGTGTTGTTTCTGTCGTTTCTTCTCCTGTAGATTTTTAGTTTTATTCTATTGTCATCTGATAGGATGTATGATATCATTTTTGTGTTTTTAAAGATGTGTTTTTTGGCTTAAAATATGATCTATTTTGGGGATAGTTCCATGGGCTGCTGAAAAAAGTGTGTACTCTGCTATTATTACGTGGAACACTGTAGATATCTGTTAAAATAATTTTATTTACAAAAGTAGGTGATGGATAAATTTGGCCTAACTATGGTAATTTTTGTTCCCTGATTAGATTGTCTTCCCACTTATCTATGAACCAGCATATTTACTATGTCCTGTGTTAGCTAGATGTAGACTTGTAGCAACACATATACAATTACCATGTCTCATGAATCAGCAAAGAAACAACAGAAGATAATTTTCTAGTTTGACTCATATTTACAGTAGAATTGGAAATGAATACATATGATTGTACTGCTCCATTTGCATTATATTTTTCATTTTTATCACTTTTCTCAATGTGATAGAACCATCACAGAGTGATTATCTTGGGATAGGCTGATTCCTGTTTTTAAATATCCAAACTATGAAAGAAGCCTTCAAGAAAAGGCACCCATAATAAAAGAAATATATCCTTAAGAAACTAGGAAAGCTAATAATATCCTAGAGTATCACTTTTTCTTTTCATGAATCAAACAGATCATGTGTGAAAAAATGAAAAAGGAAATGTCTTTAAACAAAAAATATCTCAAAAACTGAATAAAATTTAATTCCAGTGTTGATGAAAATACTATCATATAGAAAAGCACTAAAAATAATCATTGATTGGTATAAAAAGCATAAAATGTTAAATAACAAAGTGAATTATGTTGTTGTTTTGTGAATATTTCTTAAGAGAAATAAGTGGGTACATGTTTTGAATTTTAATTATGTAAGTCAATTTTGTTTAGCCATATAGTCTGAAACAAAAAGAAATGTGAAGTGGGGCAATTTAACTTGAATTGAATGGAAATATTTTTTAAAAGCATTTTAAAGATTATCATTATTTTGTATGAATGAAAGTTATTTTTATATTTTAATAAGATAGAGCTTTTGAATAAGTGCACATATTTGGAAGATTCCAAACTAAAACCAAATAACACTTCTCTTTTTCTTGATTTCTTACTCTAGGAATATGTTTCCTACCTGAAAATGTTTGCACTATAATAAAGTAATTTTATTTACCTCAACCTAAAATTTTATTCATTTTAAAATTATTGTTTTCCTTTCCTAGGGAAGAATGTTTCAATATGGTGAGGCAAAGTCCGGATGGAAGTTATACTTGTATTAAACAAGTATACTTGTTAATCTAATAATTTAAAAAATATTTTAGGCTTATAGTAAGTAATATATTTAATAAAAATGTTTCATCTTTAAGCCTTTGCTATACGACAATATGATTTTTAAAATACTATTTTTAAAATTCATTATGGTTTCGGAATTAGAACAGAAAACTTTTTGAAGAAAATGTCCTGTGATGACTGCTGGATCTTAGTTTCCTTTTAAAGGTCAAGATGATCCAAATTCACAAAATCCTTTCAATTTATATGCAAAGTACACCTTAACTGCATTTTGTCAGAGGACCATACAATTTGTTCACTGGGTAAAAATTTCAAATTTGAGAATTGTGGTCCATCTTACTTATTGAAAATCTGTTCTTTTTCCACATTGAAAAAAATTATCTACTTGTCCCACATGATTAATGGAGCTTAAAGTTTCTTCATTAAATTCTCCCAGTCGAATCACTACTCTCTGTCTCATTCTTGAACTGAGAGCACTTTTTTGTGTGCCTTGTATAAAAAAGCTTCTCTGTTTTACTATTATCTTGTTTTCTTATACTTTTGTCAGCTAAGGCCTGCAGGCCCCTCACTACCACTCTATCCCATCTGGTATTTACAGTTTCCTCTATTTTACCTGCATGCATGTTATATTCTATTGGGAACAAGCTAATCCTAGCATTGAACTTTTTCTCAGATGCCCCCCCGCCTTATATTACCCTTCATGTGACCATATCCCTGGAATTCCTCTCCTATGCGGGCTGCTTCTCCATCAATTCTCAGATAATCTTAGAACTAAGAGGAAGGCTCAAAATAGTCCTTTCTCTCCACTATCTTACTCTCTTCTTGAAGGATTTTGTTCAGTCTTCTTCAATAGCCATTCTGTTATAGATTTAGTATTCATGTTGATGATTCATGCCTCTCATTATTTGTAACTTTTAAGACACTTTGGCATCTGACTCTATGCAGTCTCAGCCAGTATGAGCTTTGCATCATTGTGATCACATTCTCACACTAGAACATATCCATTTCTAAGATTTCTATCTCAGCGCATTTTCTCTGAATACTATATCTTACCACGGATTCCATAAGGAACTTCTCATTTATGACTTTCTCTGAGTCCTGTTGTTCTCATATGCCCTCTATATCTTATTCATTCTGGTTCATCTGCTTCAGTGTTCAGCTTGTACTCTAGGGACAGCCATTTCAAAAGCATACATGCAACCTCTTTAGACTCTATTGTCCCTTTGATCTTCTACCAGTTTCCTTTTATCCTTCCATAACCCAAATTATTCTCCTGTGCCTTTCTCTTTCATAATGGGCCAACAAATTTAATTGACATGGGCTGTGAACTCAAATCAGTGCTGCCTGACTAACTCTACAGCAAATTTTTATATGTTTATTGTAGTTGAGTAATAGCTACTTTCCCGATTTCTAGTCGACTGATCAGTATTTTGACTGTAGTGAGCTTTTCCAGATTATGGGGCTTGCAGAATTTTTTCTTGTCAATGACACATAGAAACTATTGCTGTATGATTCTTTATCTAAACAGAGGATGAAATACTTGTTTTGTTTACACTTGTGAATAGTGTAAGGACTTAGTGATATATATATATATATTATATGACATTAATATTGTCATTCTATGAAACATCTCATGCTTTACTAGCTCTGTCTTTTATTCATCTTGATCTGTATAATAACATTCCACAACCTTTAAGACTTAGTTTAAATACTAGTTTCTTCTTTGTGACCTCTCCACACTCAACACTAAGCATAATTCTTTCTCTCTCTCTCTCTCTCTGACATATAGGGTGGGGGTTGAACCCAGTCCTTCACATTGAGCTACATGCTCAGACTTTTTTTACTTTTTATTTTGAGCTAAGTCACTACATTACTGAGGCTGAATTTGAACTTGTGATCCTCCTGCCTCAGTCTTCTATAGTGCTGGAATGCAGGCATGTGCCAACACATGTGGCTTCCTGTTGGCCTTGATGAGTAGAAATATTTATCTTTAATCATCTTGGTAACCCTGGTAGTACTTAGTTCAATATTCTGTATCTGTCTGAGCAGAATAAATTTTTTGCTGAACCAAGTTGAGTAAGTTTTGAAAATTTAGAATCATGTACCTGATAGCAAAAGTTTCAATGAGTTTATTAGTCATAGGACTTTTATGATTTTTTTTAGTTATACAGTTCATCATATATTTAATTATAAGGAATGAACTTAACATTTATAGAATAAAATCATACCATATGCTGTTAAAAGAAACAGATTTAAAGTGGTATAAATGCCTCTACTATTTACAATAATTTTCTTTACAAAGAAAGATCCTTGCAGTTTTAGTAGAATGAGATAGTAATCTTATAAAAGAGCTTGATAATGTCAAATAATCTTTTGCTAGTTAAGTCATTATTTTTGAACAAGCTGTGAGAAAGGATTGATCACTTTTCTCATCACCTCTTTGAAAGAGTAATTTCATTCGCACTAACCATATGTCATGCTCATGAGTAAGAGCTGTGCATTTAGAATGAGAAGGACTCAGATCATTTTCTGAAACTGCCATTTGTATCATGAGGGTGTTGAAATACTGCAGTTGAGGTCGCAGCTCTGGTAGAATGATCTAAGTACCAAAATCCAGAATTTTTACAGAGCCGGTGTTCTTCCCTCTCTACTATGAGCCCTTTATAATTAAAAAAAAAGAAAAAGAAAAAGAAATTTCATGTTAGATTTCTGATTGATTCATTCTAATTGATATTTTTATTTAATTGCTCTAACTGATAATGGGTGAATTATGATTCTTTGCATATCATGAATGGTATCTGTTTGCATCATAATTATTTTAGTCAGATTTCCATCACTGTGACAACATACCTAAGATAATGAATTTAAAAGGGAAAATATTTATTTCAGCTCAGTATTTCAGAAGTTTCAGTCTATGGTCATTTTCCTTAGCACTGTGGATATGACATAAGAGGGGAAAAGACTGATGATAGGTTAACTATGGAATAGAAGTTTATGAATTCTGAGCTTATTTTCCTTGTTAACGGGAATTATCATGTCTTTAATACATTAGTGTAGTCACAACCTTTATATCCCCACATGATACAGTAATTATAGAAGTGATTAATATAGCTGGACATGGTGGTGGACACCTGAAATCCCAGAAGTCAGGAGACTGAGGTAGAAGGAAAAAAGAAAGAGACTGTGAGTTTGAGGCCAGCCTGAGCTACATAAAGTTCAAGGCTGGCCTGAACTACAAAGCAAGGCCATCTCCCCCACCCACAAAAGTAAAAAGTAGAAAAAAAAAGTAAAAAAAAAGTAATTAATATAAACATATTTTTAAAGTTCTTGGCAAATAAATATTGAAGTCTTGACAATAAATATAGTGATATTTAAGATATTAAATATATTTTAACATATTTAAGCAATATATTAAGATATTAAATATATAATTAATATATTAAGATATATAATTTATCTTAATAAAATATTGTTATGTGAATTCATTTATTTAAATTACCTAAAAATAATTTTATGGCACTGTGTATTTTGTGGCACTGGGGATTGAACCAAGGGCTTCTGCATTGAGTTATATTCCCAGCCCTTTTTAAATTTTTTTTTTTTTGAGACAGCGTCTTGCTAAGTTGTTTTGACTGAGTTTGAATTTATGACCCTCCTGCCTCAGCTTCCCAGAGCGTTGGGATTACAGGTATGCATCATTGTGCCTGCCTATAATAATTTTAAGTAAAAATAAACATTAAAAATTGTCTAGAAAATAAAATGAACAAATATTCTAACCATTCATATTCACATAATTATGAAAATTAAATATTTGATTTACAACTAAGTTGAATAGAAAGGCAAAAGTGATCTTAGTTTTAGAAAAAAATTATAAGGTATAAAAATATTTTATCATATATTTATTAATGAAAAGGAGACTGGTTTATTAAATAATTATACATGGGACATTTGAATGACAGAAAAGATAAAGGGCAAGAAGAGAAAATACTGGAAAGAAACATATCAAATGCTATTACTAAATGTAGAGCTGTTATATGTTTATAAGGAAAATCATCAAATATTAATAGAAAAATTGACAAAGGACATTAAAAAGAAGTAATTTATCTACCAAGAAATGCAAGTTCTTCTAATGAGAGGAAAATATGTAGTTGTTTAACAAAATATTAATAGGTGTGTTTCTTGTCTGTAAAATATGTGACTTTTACTTTTTATTTTCTATTAATCTGTACTTTAAATTCTTTTAAACCAAATATATTACTTTATAATTGTTGTCAATGTGAAACATAACTCGATTTCTTAAAAATCAGGACAATACGAAACACCTAACAAGTATATATATTTTAAAAGGAACAAATACGTTTTTATGCCCGTTACTAGGTTCATGTTTGAACAAAAAAAAACCAGACTAATATGACAAAGTGTACAAATTTACATAATACATCTTTTACTTGACATATAATCCTTCAGAAATTCAGAAACAAGAAAACTTGTACGTATTTATAGTTAGGTTTGATGAAGACTTGGTTAGTTGTATCAAAATATGATTAGAAAAAGAGAAAATTGATATACAATTTAACAATAATAACCTGAAGGAAATTGGTAAGGTCTGATTAGTTGAATTGTTCTCTGTGTCTCTGGGTCTTGAGAGGTTATAATGCTTCTTTTCTCATATATAAGGTAGACGTGTCTCATGTGAGCATCATGTGACCTGCTTCAGGGAAAGCCAAAGGAACTTTTTCTAGGTCTTATGACCTGATCTGGGGAGAAAGTGTAGAAGGCCAGAGATTTCTTTCTATTTCAGCAGTCTTCTCAAACAGCAAGGTGCTGTGTGTCTAGGATGTCCTAACACCTGGTTAACCTTGATCTCATAAAAGAAGATTTCAGGGGGGATATGTGTAAAGGGTTTCCATAAGATACAGTAGGCACAGAATGGACAATGTCCATAACAGTGGCTTTATTAGGAACACTTTTACTTATTTCTAGATCTTTTGGGGATTTTTTCAAACTTTTATTTTTTTATTAGTGTATGTTTGCAGTACATAGCAATTACATTCCCCATGAGGAGTTGGTACATGTGCATAACATATGTTCATTCTTTTTTCATCCCCTTCCCCTCTGCCCACTCCCCTCTCTCTTCATCTCTAGGTACCCTTCCCTTTTTCAAAAAAATCTATCTCCTTATTTCATTTATCAATCAAAAGGTGGCAGGCCCCTTTGACAAAGCCTGAATAGTAATCAATTTAAGGATAAATCTTGTGATTGCATAGAGTACAGATTTTCTGATGCAGGTAAGTTTTTGAGAAGAATGAAGGAGTTTTGATTCCATTATGATTGTGAGGGGACTGACATATTCTGTCTGGTTCTACATGATGCATTTGTATTCATTTATGCACAAATGTATTTTCTAACAAGATGGCAAAAATATTTGAAAATAGTTTTGAAATTATGTACTAAGTGTGTGTGCATAGTGGATTTTATGTGTAATTATTCAAAATTTCTCAATACTTATATCAAAAAAGATTTGCTATATGTCCAAATTTTTCCAAATATTTTTCAACATGCTATCTCATATTCAAATATTTTCAGCTTATTGGGTGGCTGAATTTCTGTTTTTATTTTTTTCCTGGATAACTAGCATACCAACAGTGCTCAAATGAGGAAATTTAAGTAATTATATTATTTAATAACAGTGACTATGATGTAGTTTAAATTTAGAATAAATAATTTTAACCAATATTTTTTAAATTAATCAAAATATCAATAAATTTTCTTCAAATATGATAAATCTATAAAAACAGCACTTTTTAAATTAAATTATTTATACCTAGAATCTTTTACAGTACTGTATTTAGTTGTAAAGTTTATATTGCTTAATGTCAATGGTAGAATAGTTTGAGTATATTTATGTCTTATGTATCTCTCTTTTTGGTGCTGTGGGTTAAACCTAGAGCTTCAAGCAAGCTAGGCAAGAACTGTACTACTGAGTAAATTTGTTAATCAGTCTTTCCTAGATATTCAGATGCCTTTAATAAATATTTCAGCATATAAAAGGAATATCAGATGAAGAGAATTTGTATATGATATTTTTGAAATACAGAAATTAACAAAACAAATAAATAACTTCAGAAAAAAATTGGAAAATGGGGACATTTTCCAGTTTGGAAAAACCTGAAGAAAATTAAAGAACGTTATTACTTCTTAATGTACAAAATTTTCATTCTTTGTATAAAACTTTTCTGAACATTGAGGAGTAGACTCCAAAATATTACTAAGTTTATTCAAAGCCATCCTGGTACTCACGGAAAGTATCTAATTCTCCTCAAGACCATTAGTTTGTAGCCTAGTAAAAGATATCTAGATAGCAAAAGAAATCTAGAGAATCACAAATCATATCCAGATGGCTTAAAATTTTATAGCTCTAGTTACAGCAAGTGTAAGGAGTGAATGTACAAAAAAAATCACGGGAGACATCATATAGTTTTTCCATTCACAAATTGAGGAAAGAACATTCTTAAAATGTGGTAATGTATTATTACCAAGTCATTGACCCTTTTGTTACTAAATTGTTTAAATATCATTTTAAAAAACATTCTCATATTTTATTGGTACATTTTAGGCATAAAATATAATGACATTCATCATTGGAAATTTACACCTTTACTTAATCTCTCTTGGTTCTTAATTTTTTCCCCCCTCCCCTGCCCTCCCTTCAACCCCTCCATCCCTCCCTATTTACAAAGACTTTGTTTCCATGTTTTCATTTTCTCATATTAATTCCAATCCCGTCTTTCCTTTCCCCTACCCCTCCCACTTCCCCTTCCCCTTTGCCACTTTTCTTCCTATTTCACATTATCTATTATACCTTTTAGTCCTTATTTACACTTTCAGTTTCTCGCACTAGAGAAACTATTCATCATTTACACGTGTGTCCTATTGATTTCACTTAAGAGCATTGCCTCAATGTGCATCCATTTATCTATAAATGTCTCTAGTTTTTCATTTTTTATGGCTGAGTCCCACTCCATTTTATTAAAAAACCAAATTTTCTTAATCCAGTCTCTAAATTGTTGATTCCTTGAAGTTTCAGAAATGTGGTCATTTCTGAAATGAATTGAATTTATTGAATGTGACAGAAATTTTGAATGCTCAAAACCTACCTCATGAAGCATGTGATTTAGGGCCAAAAACAATTTCAGGATCTGTGTCCTTAACCCAGGTCCTTAATCTGGTCCTTAACCTAGTTGGCTTAATGTCTTTTACACAGAAGGAAATAGTTTGTTTTGCCAGGAAATGGCACCTGTGAGTGTGGCAGTGACTACTCAGTGTTCTTACTGCCTACACCATTAAGTTCAGCCTTCTCATTGTGATGTTTAATATTCTGTATCTGTGTGCAAAATACACTCTTAACTTCTCTGAAAATGAGACAGAGAGAGACAGAAGGAGAAGAAGGAGAAGCAGAAGAGAAGAAAGAAGGAGAAAGAAGAAGAGGAGGAGAGGAGGGGAGGAAGAGAAGGAAGAACTGAAGAATGAAGGAAAATGAAAGAGAAAAGAAAGCAAAATAAAAGTAAAATAGAGAAGAAAAATGAGGAGGAAGAAGGGGTAGAGGAAGGAACTGAGGGAACAAGAGTAAGCAATTTATTTCTTATGTTTAGCTCTGACAGTTATTACCAATGGGGAATTTGGTGAAACATTAAACATAGCTGGGCTTCAGTTTCCTCAGTGTAAAATTAGAGGACACCCTGATAACCTGTAAGGTGGCTTCCAGGTCTTTTGATTTGATATCATGATGAGATTGCAGCGTCCTTTCTCACACCATCTTTTCATGTGTTCTGGACATCAGCCAGATGCCACTGCTTCATACTGCTGTCTAACCATTCTTCTTCCTTTTTATATTAATGGCTTCTCACAATCTGTAACCTCAGGAAGGGTAAAATCAATTGCTCTTCATTGTTGAGCTTAATTTTGTCATCACTATACCCTCTTCAATTTATAATGGTAAAATTAACTTTTCCTCCCTCTGGTCTACTTTAGCAGTCCTTCTGTTATATCTCTTTTGTAAGATGTAATATATTTTTTCATCAAACTGTGTAATGTCTTTGAAGTCAGGAATCGTATGGTTAGATTTCTTGTATTTTTCATACCCACTAGTAGCCATTGATTGCTTTGGGAAATCAAAACATGGGTTGAATAGAACTAAACTAATTATTAACTTTCTTTCAATATATTTATTTCTATTGTCTTATGAAAGTAAATCATACAAAAGTTCCTTTTTATGGAGACAGCATGGAATGATGGGAAAAATGCAAAGTGAGATTAGGAATGGCACTCCATTTTTAAACTTCATAATTTTTTGAACCTGAACTTTTTAAGAGTTCCCAGTATTCAACTTTGATGAGAAGAGGTTCCAGTTTTTTTTTTTTAAGGTTAAGTAATATATTTAATGTGACTGACCAGACCATGGCCAAATGTCAATTTCTTTTTCTTTATTCTTTTAGTAAAATTTAAGAACTCTTTTTTTTGTACTACTTATTTTATGTTTTATTCTTCCTGTGGAAACACTATTGATAGCCAACATTAAGATCTATTTCATTTTTTCTTCTCATTTCTTTTTCTTTCCCTTCTTTCCTTTCCCCCCAAACCCCTCCCTAGTTCCTCTTCCTCTTTGAACATTATCTTCTTATTTCATACTATCTATTATGCATTTTGATCCTCATTTACACTTTCAGCTTCTCACACCAGAGAAATAATTCAGAGGGGTTGAAGGAAGGGAAGGGTAATGGGAAAAAATAAGAACCAAGGTATGTCACGTACAGGTATAAATTCTCAATGATGAATGTGATCATGATGTGTACCTAAATGTACCAATAAACTTAATGAATAAAATATTTTTAAAAAGATCCACTTATATGTGTTAAAATATAAACAAAGTATTCACAAATATCCAAACAATAGCCAATATTCTATCCAAGTTAATAGTTTCCCATGAGTTATGGCTCTAAATAATATTTTATTAATTCTAAATCATGGTATACATAAATTCAATACTAACCTATTAATCAACTCATAAAATATGGGTGATGTGTTTCTTATGAAAGTGATATAAAGGCTAAAATGAAGTTTTGAGAAACATATGTAGAAACAGAGCTTATGGGTAGTCAACAAAAGCATATGGACCTCTGTATGTTAAACACTTTCTTCAAGAATCATGGCTATAGTGTTGATAATCAGCATAGTATGGGACCCTCATCTAATTAAAGACTATAGTCCTTCATTTGTAATAAGTAAAAACCCTAATAACCTTTTAAATGAAAAATTTACCCCTAAAACATTATATCTCAAGCTTGACTGTATATTAGAATCATTGGAGAACTTTAAAACATTACTAGACAAAAAGTGAAAATAGAAGGAAAAAAATACAAACTAAGCTTTTGTACACAAGAGGGAAGGGGGGAATGGGATAAAATAAAATTAGAATTAAAAAAAAACATTACTAGTGCCTGAAGTTTCGCCCAAAGACATTGTCATTGAATTGATCTGGGCCTCAGCACGTGCAGTTTTGCTGTATAACCAGGGCTGAGAGCTATTGCTTTCAAAGTATCAGATTGACATTCCTTTCAAGTTCCTCCAGAACTACTTGACACCATGATTGTTTTCCCACAAAAACGATAGTATGAATGATCTTTGCTCAACACTTAAGTCAGTTTGAGGCATCCAAAACTGAAGTGCTTTCAAGCAGAAACTAAATAATGAAAACACTTTTTATTGGAGAGAAAGTTAGTATTCCATTTCAATGTACTTCTTTATTGCTTTCCCATTTAGGAAAAAAAAGAACAAGCAGTATCATCCCCATGTAAATCAAAATGAATTGAACAGGGTTTGTGAAACATTGAAAATACTCTCTGAATATGGTCCATAGAAACATCTCAGCACTTAATTGTCTCAGCTTCTACAAGTGATCAAATTCAAACCACATGATTATTAATGATAAAAAGAAAATGGCTTCGTTATTTTTGCAATCAATTTGTGTCTTTCAGTTACTGTAAAATGCAGTTTTCTGTAACAAGATTGTGATTAAAAAAACACCTTCCTGCTTGTGAAGATGATGTACTGACTTTTTACATATTAAAGATTTCAAAATGTATTTCCCTCCCTACAGTTCAGTGACCTCCAATATATAATGTTATGTTTCAACTGTAACCTGCTACTAAGAATAGAATAAGAAATGGCAACTTTAGATTTTCCACCTTTTTTTTGTTTCTGTTCCCTTCCCAGTAATTTCTTTTTTTTAAATTCATCTTCAGATTTATCCATCCTTGGCAATTTCAAGCTAGGAGAAACAAATTAAGAAAAAAATTAATTGCCTTTATTTGTTTTAATGCTGCAATCCCATATTACCTGCTTTTCAAATGAGTTTGCAATTGCCAGCTTTGAGGGTATTACACCACATTTTGGGTTGCTGCTAGCATATCCTAAGCAAATATATTTAAATCAAAGCTAAGCTGCTTAAATATTCATGTTATGTTCTTATTATGGTTTAGAAAAATGTGAAACTATTTAAGATTTGCAAACATGCTACATGACCAAAAATGTATGTGAATTGTCAGAAATATACTTTAAATTGATAGTGGTAACTTAGTTTAATAAGGAAAGGTTTACACAGTCTTATTAGTTGTGATGCATTCAAAATATCTAATTTGTTTGTGATTATCCAGTCAGTAGGGTAATACAAATGTAACCTTTTCTTCTGAAATGTGTACTGGAAATAATAACCCAGTATGTTTTGTTATTAAGTGTTGTAGACTCTCCAGTTCCATGTGTGTTATGGCTGAATTTTGATTATATAAATAACCCCTTTTCATATACACATTATGTTTTATTATATTAATTTTCCTTTCTTTTTTCACTGGCATGTTTCTTCAAAATTATACAGTTTTAAATATCAGAGAAAACTTTTACTTAATGTCCAGTGGTAGGATTTTATGATTCTCACTTTTTGTACAAAGCATAAAATATTTAGGAAAATAAATGATCAAGAAATGCTAAAGACCAAATTATCATGACACAAAGAAAACAAAGGAATAGAGGCTTTGTGTAGCGGGGAAACCGAATTATTCTTCCTCTACATTGCAGCCAGAGGGCCAGTTTTCCTGTTGCCTCCTCTTCCTACCCTCCCCCCTTTCTTGTTGGTCTTCTCTCATTAAGAGCATAACCTATTACATATTTAAAGCATATGATTTGGTACAAAATAGGTTTATTCCTTTTGTTTTCCTTCTACACAAAGACACTATTCAGAATGTATAAATTGCAGAATACCCAAAGCTGTTTGTTTATAATCATAAATTCTAATAGTAGAATGATCTACGATTTGTGAGATAAAGAATTTTTAGTACGTTCTGAGAAATTCAATATAAATTCATGAGATGCTGTGAGACTTGCCACTCTCCCACCTCTTGTTCTCACATGAATATGACCAAGCAGGGACAGAACCTGGGAGCGTAGTACAGCTGTCTCAAATGAGCCTCTGGTGCTGTCTTATACCTTGCAGTTAAATGTCCTGATTTCAACCTAGGAGATTGTTTATAGCAGTAGGTTAAGATGTGAGACTGCTGTCCTGAACTCCTTGCAGAAGTTTTTTTCCTTTTTGGTTTTTGGTCTCACTATGTGCTTCAGGCTGGCCTCAATCCTCCCAAGTGCTAGGATTACAGAAATATGCCACCTTGTCTGACTCCTTTTAGAATTCTTAAAACTAAACCCTTTAAGGGTTCAATCTAACCATTAGATTTCATTGAATTCTATAGTGTAAAAGAGAAGTTCCAATAAATTTCAATGTAGGGAAACTATGAGGTGGTTTTTTTGCTTCAGTGAGACATAAAACTTAGTGGAGCAAGGCCCTCAAGGATTATATGAGCACCCGTTTTAGTGTTCAGCTAATAAGAGGAATTTAAGTTTATCATTATAAGTTTGGTTGGTTCTTGAAATTATCAGGCACTGTTCTTGAACATTTATTATATCCATGTAACTGAACATTCCCACAATTTCATATGTAGCAGATGTATTAGCTTAATCTGCTAGACTTAGTTATAACAGAACAAAAACTATTATTTTTTAGGAATTTTTGTGATACTGGCCAAAGGCACAGGGCTTGATGGCGTGTGGCAATTGGTGAAATAGGGAAGGAAAACCAAGGCTTTGGCTGGGAAAGTGGGTTGATTTGTTTGGTTTTGTTGTCTGTGTTTTGTGCATATTAAAAAAGAAGAAAGATTAAAAGCAAAGTGTTTAGGAATTTTGACTCTTGTTTCCAATGATTTTCCTAATATATGATATGATATGATATATGAGATAATATATTTTGAGGCCTATATATCCTAGCAAAATTCCTTAATTCAAGAAAATGTTTATCAGTTGACCAGAATGGGAGGAAGGAAAAGATACCAGGAGATTGGGATTGGTGGTAGAAAGTCATTCTTTTAAAATTCAATTTATTTTATAATTGCTTCAATTCATTTCTAAAATGTGCCTATATCCCTGCTTCTAGAATATCATGGGCCCAGGTAAATTATTATAACAGTGTTGTAGATGCTTCTCATAAATTAATTAGACCTAGGCAATACTTATACTTTCCAAATTAATGTTAATGAAATGTGGATATTTGAGGGAGTTCTTATACATTGAGTGTTCAGTATTCTGAATTCTTGTTTAATAATTTGCTTTGGAAATCATCAAAAAACACAACAGAAGGCCATATTAGTCATAAAGCCTTATTTAAATATGTCATGGGGCTGGAGATTTAGCTCAGTGGTTCCGCCACCTGCCTCGCAAGCACAGGGTCCCGAGTTTGATCCCTGGTACCAAAAAAAACCAAAACCAAAAAACCCCAGATATGTCATGGATTACATGATATGATGTAGTAGGAGACATAAGAATGCTACTTCTGATTTGACAGGATAACTTGCTTTACCTCCATGTATGATCGTATTGCATTGTACTATTTCTGATGGTGAATGTCATCAGAATCAGAATTACAGTTTTGTTAGCATAAGGTCTGCTTAGTGTATAATTGGATTAAATAGCTGGTAGTTTGTCCTGAATTGAGGGAAGAAAACTCAAAAGGCTGGCTGGGTACAAGAAAACTAGAGCTTACATGTAGTTTTTTCTAATTTTTGTATTATTAAGTTTATTGGTACTATTTAGATATACATAATGATCACATTCAGCATAAGGAATTTGTATCTGTACATGATATATCTTATTCATATTTTTCCAGAAGAACTAGATGTAAGGTTTTAAAGAGATTGTGAAACAATTTGGGATTCATTTTCCATATCTGTGAATGATTGAGTTTGGCTCGATGGTCCTGAATGT
Organism: Heterocephalus glaber; assembly: GCF_000247695.1. Next base: position 3,340,690 of record NW_004624810.1, on the reverse strand, counting down.
CCATTCCAGGTTTGAAATGAACCTTAAATGTAGGCTTGTCCTGCTGCCTGAAATTTCAAGTATTTCAATAATTCCGCAGTTTAGGGTCCAGTCTCCAGGAAGCTCTTATTAACACGTAATACATTACTGTGAAAAGTAATCCATTATCCCAGTAGGACCTACTAACACATTAGCACAGCTTTTCAGATAAGCTGGCTGCTGTCATCAGGGAAGGCATTCCACAGGGGAGATGATGCTGGGCCTGATCCAGAGCAGACCCTCAGTAAATGCTCAGGTTACTTCAAAGGGCAGGTAATATGACATGTATGGCTTAGGAACTTGGTCTGGAATATGAAATGCTTCTAGTATAAGGCACATCTTGAGGGCCTCAGAGACCTTTGGGTTGTTAGACATTAGCTAGAATCTGGACACTTATTTTTTTAAAGTAGAGAAACATAAGGTCCACTAGTTGGAGTTCTGAAAATCAAAATCTAAAGCTCAGAGTAATAAGTTCAATCAAATATCCAGTAATTATTTTAAATAAATATTTTCTATATCTAGAAAACGATATATGGCTCATAGTAAGTGCTCAAAAATTTTGTTGAAAAAATGGAAATAATTTTAACTCAACTTAAAATGTGCTCATGATATGTGTACATATGTGCATTTGTGTGTGAATGCTACCTTAATTTGATAAAAAAAAAGAAGAGGTTAAAGAATGTAAGCTATTTTCTGTAGTTTTTATTTTATAAATATTTTACAGCTATTTTATTTAATATTTTTACTTTTTTAATAAGGCAAGAAAAAATATGACTTTCCTAAATTTAAAATACTTAGACAAATAATGCTAGGGAACAAATCCAAATGATGGGTAATTATTTCCAGATTCTTTGAGGGAGCTCCTAAAACAGAGTGAAGATAGTTGACTAATTGAAGCAGGCTATGACAAAAAGTATAACATTTGATTTAGTTGAATTGTTGGAATGATGGCTAGACAACTCTAGAAGGAACACCATGGCTTTTTGCATATCTGTTTATTCTTAGGCAAAGGTTAGAATATGAGTAATATGCTTATTAAGCTGAAGATATGTAACTGTCAATAATCAAGTCATTGCATGGTAATATATGAACAAACTCTAAGTGTGTCTGTTCTTTTCTTGTGTACATAATTTTAATATCAACAACAATATTATAAAGTAGAAAATCATAAGAGGTATACTAAATTTGGAAAAACGTAGCATCCATTAATAAACTAGCACCTCTTACGGTCACCTATTGATTGCAAACAAAGCTTATTATCTTTGATGTACATTTTTTGAAATAATTGCTTGGGGAAATTATAGGTACCAAATGTAAATTAACAGTATGACACTTAGCATACATGGGGTTTCAATATTATTCATGTCTTTACATAAACTTTATTAGCCAAGATAGTCTATTCACATTTTGCTCTTACAGAATATTTTTTCATAGCTAAACCTGCCTTTAACATTTCTACTTCTAAAAATAAATGTCATTATTTTTGTCTCTAAACATAATCTCCTGTCCATTCAAATTATACCTTCTTGTTAAAAGCTCCAAGGGTCCTTTAGTCCTCTTTTATTGAATTAGAAATTTTTACTACATTAATATTAAGGGCACAGGGGATTTACAGAAGATTATTTCTTTGAATATTTTCTGTGCACAGTAAAGTTGACCAGAAATTAGAAATTATGACTAGATATGCCTGATTGAGTAACTCATTGGATGCCCTTAAAGAAAATGTGAAGGGCATTCAATTGTGTAGAAAAACATTTTAGAGTAAATTTAAAACCATTAATCTTTCTTTAGTACTTTCATATAAAATGATGTAATATCATTTTTAGAACTTGACAGTAAATTACTGTGAAAAGCTAAGAGCAGAAGGTCACTTAAACCATTATTTTAAAAGAGTCTTGTGGAAAGTAATATTTTCTAAATATTTACAGCATGTTTTTATAGGAACATTTAAGAGAGATTTCTGTTACTTTAATAGACAGCATTATTGTTGCTTGGCGGCCAGATTAAATTATTTTATTTTTGCTGCAATTATGTATTTTTTCCATTTGAGAAGGTACCTAACATTTCAAATATTGTTCATGCTGTTATTTCAAGAGTTTTCTGCAATGGATTTATTTATTGCATCATAATATGTTTTCGAAAGGTTGTGAACCAATTTTTTGACTAGTATTTTTTCTATTTCCTTATGGGGATATTCAGTCTTTTCCTTTAGTTCTCCAGTTGCTTTTTATTTTGACGCACATATCAGATTCCTAAGAACCACTGGGACAAATAGGACAGTGCTGGCAGCTGGAAGCTGCCCTCCCAGGTCTTGGCTGCTCCAGCCTCAGCAGTGCACACCCTAGCCTTGAGCCTGTTGAGAAACTGTGCTGCACTCACTTGGCCTCTCTTTAAGGCAACACAAGTGCAAAGCACCATCAGAGAGGGTCATGATCCTTTCTGTATCTTGTGTTTGGTACAAAAGTGTTCACTGGGGAAAGCCAGCCCACTCTTCTCACCGTGACTCACCATTCCATGCTCTGTCCTCTTTAGAAAGAAGAACTTCCACCACTGTGAAGTCTTCTCCTGAAGGGGTTTATTTATGCACACAGCATATTTATTGTTCCACTTAATGTCTTTGAAAACATAGGATCTCTCATTCCAATAGATCTAAAATTTCTTGAATTAAAATTAATTTTAATCCATGAAAATGTGGTTAATATAGGTTTAAAACAGTTTGACTTTTAAAAATAATTGTGTGTGATTATAACACTCAATTTTCATGACTTCAATATTGTCAAAAACTAAAAATTTCAAAAATCAAAATTTTTATTTTTTTGAAGTTGGAGTCCTAATAACAAGAAACATGAAGTCTTCCTAATCTGTCGCTTTCTGATTCTGTCCTACGCTGGGGCTACGACTAAGGGGCTAAGGTAGCCAGCACAACTTCTTTGCAGGAATGCGATTTTATTGACCTGAAGCAGAATCTGTTTGCTCATGTGTAATGGAAAACTATCCATGCATGATTCCTAGCCCAATTTGGCAGACTCCAAGGGTACTGTAAAAGGCAGCTGACATTTCTGTTGATTGCTGAAACTGAACTCAACCTTTGAATGTTGTCATTTTGAAACATGTAAGACTCAGTCCAAAGAAGAAAGAGCAATAGCCGTACATTACAGTATTTGTTGATGTGGAAGAAGCCATTTAAATCTTCCATTTAGAGGTACAAACATATTTACTATTCATGTTCAGAAAATCCATCATGACATATGTTTATTGAAATCACTTTCTCAGTGTTTATTAGATTCACAAGATAATTCTGGTCAGAGACAGAGGAAGTATTTCTTTTAAAGAATATACCAATACACCACTTACTTGGGATTGATAGTCAAGATTCTTGCTACATGTAAACCTTAACTATGCAAAAAGAAACTTAATAGGAAGTTCTAGGTTAACGTTTTATCTATGTAGGTGGTATGATAAAATACACAGCAAGTGTCAAAGTTTTTTAAATTGGTACAGCCAAAGACACATTGCCATTAATTCTACTGAAAATATTTCCCCTTTCTTCAAACATACTTTCCCATTGTTCTTTCCTCTTTCTGTAACAGTTCTGGAATTCCTCTTTCCTGAGTGTCTTCAATTACTCTGTTGTGGCTGCTTCAATATCTTCGATCAGCTCAAAATGTTTACCTTTACCTTTCATGGTCATTTTCACTTTGGGGAAGAACCAGAAAGCCACATAATGCCAAATCCCATGAAACTAGATGAGAACACATCATATTTCTATGAGGCTGCCTTTTTGTTGGATGGCACTCAGCATCAGTTTTCACCATCTTTTTTTAAATCACACCTTATAAAGACGCCCTAAAGGACACCCAGGAATGCTTCATAAAGTGGAAGGAATGATGGGATACTTATGTTCAACATGAGAGGGAGTATTCTGAAGGGGATTAATAGGAATATGTCTTATTGCAATTTTTAAAATTTAAACATTCACAGTATACTATGATCATCGTTGTATTTAACTATTCATAGCAGCCCATTAGACAGCCCCCAATTAGAAAGGTTTATGTAGTATAGTTGATGTATACCTCTTACTTTTTGTAATCTAGGAAATATTTTGCTTTGGATTATAAAAGTTGCACATCAGTAGCTCCTATCCAGAGTCATGACCTCCAAATTCTGCCTCTATTTTTTTTCTGTCTCTTCATTCCATGTCTACCAGTTTTCAGGATAAATCATGTCTATGTCAGAGCCACACTTGAGTATCATCTCCTGTGTTTAAACACTTCTTAGATTCTTTCCAGCTTTATTGTCATTCAGTTACTCAAGTATTATGTCACTGTGCTTTCCCTGGGGTCATGTAGGTCTGCTTATACTTGGAAAATTTTGAAAAGAGAAAAAGCACTCCTCTAGAATAACTGTTCTATAAACCTGAGAGCCATTGTGCAATATTATGATGGAATTATGTGGCAAATAAATGTCATTTCTCAATTGGAAGCCTGTTTCTTCTTGAATAGAAAACTAGGTCTTAATCTTATGCTAATAATGTAACACAAATTTATAATCTAATTTGTAGCAGCATGCATTCTTATCAGTGACAGGAACTGTGGCAGATAAGCTAGGATAGTACTTTGCAGTTTGGATTACTTGACTAATAATAGGAAGAATGATACCGTACACTACCATACTGGCTTATTTCATATGGACAGAGAGGATATGTGCAGCTTCATCCTGGAAAATTTTGCACATAGTCGTTTAATACCAGCGGCTTATCTGCATATACAGAAACTTCAATTTCCATTCTGCAACCCCTTAATTTTCTCTGGAAGGACACTTGAAATAATTAAACACAGGCTGTTCAATATCAAATTTTGTGTTCTTAGAAGCCTGAAGGAAAGCAGAAAGAAGAAGGAACATTTATGAGGAGTCATTTTTTTCTTTGATTAGAAGTCATCTGTCTTTTTTATTTGATTTAACAACAAATTGACCCCTTGTAATGGAGTTTATGCAGCTAGTCATTTTACGACAAGACTTAGAGGTGACATAACATTTTTCAACAATAATATTTTTAGTACTGGGGTGTGTGTGCCTAAGGTGTATAGCATTATCCTAGGCAGCACCAAATAGAGATATAACAGGATGATACACTATACAGATAAAGTCAGAGGTCTTTTAATATTTTTAATTAAGACAAGAGTTAACTAATTTCCTGATTCCTAAATACTGAAGTCATTAAGACATTTACAAATGTTGACTCTAGGTATTGTATTAGTTTTCTATTGCTGGCATAATGAATTAACACACACTTAAAGTCTTCAAACAACATAAATTTATTATCTTAATGTACCAAACTTGGGAAGTTAGATATAGGTCTCAGAGGAATAAAATTGAAATATCGAAAGGGGCAGGGATGCATTCCTTCTCAAGTTTTTTCAGGGGAATCTTTTTCCTAGTTTTCCTGGTTATCAGTGATATTCTGTCTAGAAGTCCAATGCGCTATCCATTGCTCCACAGAGCCAGACTTAGTGATATTCTGTTCCTTGTGATTGAAGCCCTGAAATCCTGTTTGTTTATTGGCTGTCAGCTAAGAATTGTCTCAGGTTCTAGATGCCACCACACTCTTTGTCTCATTTAAAACAATGTGGATAAAGCTGAAGGTCATTACATTAAGTGAAATAACTCAGGAAGAGAAAGACAAGTACTGGATAATCTCACTGATATGTGCACTCTACAAAAGTTAGTCTCACAGAACCAGGGGCATGGTAATTAGTAAGGCAGGAGAGCTGGGAAGATGTTGGTCAAAGTAGAATTATTGTTAAATAGGAGAAATATTTTTAAATGTCCAGAATAGGCAAATATATAGAGACAGAAGTAGATTGGTGGTTGTTGATGAGATGAGGGTTTATATGAGTGGTGGTAGCATGGAGAGAAACAAAGAATGATTATTGTGAGAAAACAAAGAATGATTACTGTGGTCACAGAGTTTATCTTTTGGATGATGAAAATGTTTTAAAATTGATTGTGATCAAGTTGCTTAGCCCAGTGAACAAGATAAAAAAAATTGGATTGTATACTTTAAATAGGTGAATAGGGATTTATATATCCATAAAGCTGTTTAAAAATAAAAATAAAGTGGCAAGTTCTCACATCCTATTTCTCTGACACAGCCAGGAGAAGTTTTCTGCTTTGAAGGATTCATATGATTAGTATGCCAGGATAAACTGTGGTAATCTCCACACCTCCATGCTTATATGCTTGGTCACATCTGCAATGTCTCCTTGTCATGTACGCATATATTCATAGGGATTAAGATGTGCACACTCGAGGGCCTATTTTTCTGGCTAAGGCAATGCTGAAGAAAGTGATTTTCATAGTTCTCAGTTGCTTACAACAGTTTAGCATTAGAGATTGCCAGGAGAATATCAGTATGGGCTAAATTAGGCCAAAAGTGGGGGACTAAGTTTCGTAAATTCTAAGGGCCAATTCTATGACATCTAATAGTTTATTTTTAGTTTTTACAGAACTAGAATGTTAAAATGGTAAATGTTCCCTGATATTCTTAGCTATTCTTGAGATACATGAAGCTGAGAATTGATTCATAAGGCTCCCTGGTTATGAATCTAGTTCTGACTTACTTGGTTTTGAATAACTTTATGTGATTTGGGGGAATTTATATGGCCTATCTATGCCTAACTTTGCTCAGATAAAATTTGAGATGCTAGTTGTACTTTTTTTTCTCAGAATGCTAAATGTTAGTATGCTAATGCATTGTTCAGGTGGAAATATTAGAGCCTTACATGGTATGAGTTATGTATTATTGCAGAAGCATACATTGCTACTAAGTGACCCAATGCCCCTTACTTAATAAATCTTTTCCTGATACAAGAGTCTGCTCTGTATGAAATTAGACTCAAGCATTTTTTAAAATTGATGATGGATAGAAGGAGGTCATGTGAGAAATGATTATTCTATAAGGGACAGAACATTTTCTGTCCCTCAAAGTTTTAATTTGTCTATGAGGGCACAGTGTCTTTTTGTTTTTGGGAAAAAAATGTCCCTAGGATTTTTCCTTTCAGTGAAAGGAAAGTCAAGATGCTGTTTTAAAGTACTGTATATGTTCACAGTATTGGGGAACACATTTTTTTTCTGCTTTACAGTGTATTGTTGCAAAGAATATTCAATTAACATAATCATAGTGACATTTTATAGGCAGTGTTTTAGAGTCAAACTGTTCAATCTGTATAAAGCCACACAAAATGTATGTATTGGAAAAAATACATTACGATCTATTCATACATATATTATTTTTATCATAATATTACTTATTAAATTCCTTCATGAGGTGTTTTGTTTCTATTATTTCTTTGAAGAATCTGTGGTGACTAAAGTAATTTTTTTTAATCAGAGTTATCAGCTGTCTTGATGCCAGACATAATGGTTGAAATGGGATTGAAATGGAAAGAATATAAATTGTATTTCATGTACTACATTCATTGTCCTCATATCAAACTAGGATAATCAGTTGGATTGGTAATATATTGCCGGATTTTCTGGGGGTAGTTTTTAAAATCATTTGTGAAAGAATAGCTGAAATTGCCAGAACTCTCAGGGAGCTACTTTACATTCACCTGATGTAAGACTACTCTCTTCAGGAAGACTTTGCCTCCTGTGGAAGACAACTCCAGGGCTTTTATCTCCGTCACCCAGTGAAAGTCAGAGAAGGCAAAGGAGGCAAAGTGACTCAACATATGGAGTACAGCATTTTCACAGCCAGTTCTGAGAAGCACTAGTAAATATGGTTGTGGTAATCCAAAAGAAGACTCATTTAGAAAAATGGGCTAGTATGTGTTGCACACTTTTCAATACTGTAAGAATTCTCAGCTCCTGCCGTGTACTAATGTACATAGTAAATCCCTTAGAAAAGGTGAAATGAAATGTACATAGCATTTTCCAAAATAACTTGATTACATGAAGCCCCCTGTTTTTGACATATCTTCTTTACTACTGGTAACTCTCTTAGGTGAAGTGTCTGTGGGTAGGATAACCAAGGAGAATGAGTGGGTCAGCAAGGACAGGAAGCAGTGATTTAGATAAGAAGAAGAAATGAGAATTACAGGAAAATGACTATCCTCTATAACGTAGCTGAAAGAGAACACCAATATCCTTATCAAGGATGGAGTTCAGGAAGTGATGTACTTCAGAGGGATAAATGCATAAAGATTGAAGAAAATGTGATTAATAAGGCCAACTATTACTTGAGATTTTAGGCATATTTTGTGGTTCCTCTTGAGCAGAAGGAAAGCTCAGTGGAACAGTTATGTACCTTGCTCTTGGTTGTTGATCATTGCATTATACTCCATTATAATTTTCACAACACCTTCATAGAAAAAGACTGGTGGATGCTTTAGACTGATACCTGCCAGAGAAGAAGCACATCAAAGAATTAGGTCAATAACTCTTCATAAGCCAGTCTTGATAACAGGACCTCTTAAATTCTTCCTTCACTATTTCATATCTGCAGCATTCCCTTCATTTGTTCTAAAATATAGGATGGTCAAAGAAGTCACTGACTTGAGAGCAAGTCACGCTTGACTTTGCTTGGAGAATTTAATAGAAATGCCTATTCTCAGACCCTAGATGGGACAGGCTGACTCAGTAGATTAGCAGCAGGGCCCAGGCTCTCTGTTTCCAGTGAACTTCCCAGATGGTTCTGAGGTAGGAGGCCTGGGACCACTGTGAAAAGAGACCGTCCTGAAACCGTTGTGGCTGCCAAAGATCTTTCTCCAGCTGGGGAATATCCACCAGGATGCTTGTGCTATTTAAATCAAGGGAACTTGAATGTATTGAGATTCCTGTCAGGTCATGTATTTGACACAATTTATCAAAAAGAAAATTATTCTCAGTTTGGAGGATAAGATCAATTTAAGCTTTATGAGGTTGAGTGCTGTTTTGACCAAAGGGAGGCTATGTCTAAAAGCGTGAGGTAAGATGATCTTCCCAAATGAGCTCAAAAACAAGAACAACAATAAATCAAAGACAAGTTTATTTAAATCTTGACCTCCATTCAATGTTGTGTCATTGACACTCTAGGCTGTTATGGTTCACACTCATTCAGTTGTTTCCAAAATATTTCCTTTCTCATTGCCAGTGCTCTTAATTTGTTATAATGTTTTTTTCTGGGTCATGTTCTCATCACCTTGAAACTCTTCAAACTTCATCCTCTCATTGAAATTAAACCAACACATTATTAATTCTCAAAGAGGCACAGTCATAGTTTGGATAATATTCAGTATGATATTCATTAATACAATTTTACATTATTAAATTTACTTAATATATAAAGCAAGAAGGTTAATATACAATTTGTGACATTTTTATAACTGGTTCAATATTGGTAGATTACTATTGCTTCAGTGCATTGAACAGCCTGTAAATGATTGATCATCAATAGTAGATTCTTCAGATGCTGTCACTTATAGCATTCAATTACTTCACAATTAGTAGTTAGTCACTATGTAAAGGCAACCATTTTAAGTTAGTGAAAATGAGGTCCTCAATTACTTTGCAATACTAATTATACAAACCCTGTCACTCTTTAAAAAGTTCTTTTCCTATTTATACGTGCCATGTAGCATATATTATTTTTCACATATCCTTTTTCCATGACTTAGGTGACTTGATGGAGATGTCAGCCTTTATGGAGAGAAAAGAAGGCATAGGGAATGTCAGGCAACAACAAAAACACTATTGTATTTACAAAGAATCTTTAGCAGGAATTCCCTGCAGATGATGAAGGCAGGAATCTAGAAATGTTTGTTTTCCATATAAAACAGGGAACTAGAAATATTTCTTGAATGATTTAATGTCAAAGGATGGATAGATTTTAAAGGTGTCCATTTATTGCTTTCAATTAACTGGTAAAAATAATTTTCTTTTTTCTCATATTTGATCTAAACACCTGTTCATGTACATAAACAGGAGTTGTATAAAATGACATAAGGAAATGAAATCTCTATTCATTTATTTCTGTTTGGGCAAGTTGCATATCACAAGATACATTTTATACCATCTTCTAGCAGCAGAAATATGCTTTTATTGTATAATTTAAGGCCATTTTCTTTGTAAAACTTAAACAAATTGGAAATTTTTGAAATTGAATTGTTTCTGGACCAGATAAAGCACTATGAATGGAAAATACATATAAATAATAGAAAAGTGAATAAGAGGAAAAAGCCAAGAATTCATTTGCATTTTAAAATAAAGCCAAATTTCATTTGATTATCCAATAGTGGGCTTTAAACATATATTTTTAGTCAAGTCTGTAAAACTGCCAGATGCTAAAGTAACATAGATAGGCCAATTATGTATTGTGTTTTATTAACATAATCAGAGATTTTATAAAAGATAAAAAGCTTTCAAGGTTTGGATTGGAGACAAGGTTTTAAATGCCTCTGTGTAGATTTGGAAAAATGTAAAATTATTCAAATGCAGATCAGTGCAAGCTAGAATCTTTCATCCTTATTTTTACTATTTAACAAATATGAGGCTCTGGCTATCATTATTCAACCTTGTCCTTACCTACTATAGTGGGAAGGAAAGGGGTGGAGGAGCAGAATCCCTGGTAGCATGCTGTTAGGAAAATTTTATACCCTTGATTGACAGTATTTAAAAATGTCTATCTACTCTTATTTCCATTTTCTAACTCTAAGCCTAACCCTACTCGATGACGAGTAAGCAGGTAAGGGGACTGCTCCAGTTCTATTGGTACGTTAATATTTAAATAATGTCTTTCAGAAAGACAAAGTTCTCAGTGTGAGTGAGAAGTTGACTGCATATTTCTGATACTTCTCTAGCTAGAAAATTCTGTGGATGCAACTTTATAGTAGAGAAAACAAGGTGGTTTGTTCAAGATATCGGAATTTGTGTTTTCAGATTGACTGATCTGGATTGATTACTTAAATTATTTTACCACATGGAATACTATGTATTTTTAATGAATGATTGTGCAAATGAAAACTGCTTTGAAATACAAGATAATTACCTTTCTCACACTCTTTAATAAGACAATATCTGGTCAAAAGAAATTATTTAAAATAGATGTTATATCTTTTCCTGTACATTCTGTAGGATGTTAGTATATCAAGGCTGATTAAATTAATAGGAAAGAGAATCAATAACAGAAATTCTCTTTGGACAGTCCATAATCCAATAATATCAGTGAAAAGTAATATTTATTTATAAATATTTAATACCAACAATGGACTAAATTTTTATAAAGGTAGATTTATTTAGTTCTCTGAATTCAGTTTTATATTCAGAGATGTAAACTAAATGGTTTTGTTCTTTATTAACCAGTATTTTAACCATTATACTGAGTATTCCATTCCCATTCTCTACCAATATTTTGAACAAATTTTATAACTTTGTAGTCATTTTCATTTCTAAAACCCAGCACAGGTTAATATTGACTTTCATTTCATCTTGCATCATCCTTAAACTTCAGGCCTAGGTAGGGAGCATGATTTCTCGGAGTGGTACAGGCATTGAGTGTATACTCCCCACCTAGACACCCCTTTTTCCTTCTTTCCTGGCTCCTTCAGGATGTTGAGGAGAAGAGGCAAAGGAATGATCACTCTCTCTTTCCACGTACCTACTTAGACCTACCACATACCACTACCTACTGTAGTTCTTTCTATTGGTGACCAGTGACATTCTGGCCAACTCTACGTGGTGCTGATGCCCACTGTAGAGGCAGTGTGCAGAACACACAAGTTCGTCAGAGGTTGTGTACTGCCTTTCCTATTGGATAGTTCTTTGACAAAGGAGATCTAGCTCAACTTTACTTTCTCCTGTATTCCACATTAGCTCTGTCTCAAGCAGTTCATCAACCCCTTGTTTCTTTGGTCTCCTTAAAGATAGTTAGCTCTCTTAGATAGAGTTCTAGCAAATTAAAGTGATTTTTTTTTCCCCTTGAACATTCCTAAATTCTAGCTATGAGAGTTGATGGAAATGTGAGCTGCTTTACTGTAGCCTCTTTCTCCTCATAATGCTATTTCTTTTCAATTTTCTTTTTTGGTCATTTATGTAAGGAGGCAGTCAGAGAGCTCATTGCATAAACAGATCTCCAAATGAAGAACAAAATGTTAGTCTCTCCTTCTTGATGAGCCTTCAATTTTTAGGTGTCATTCTTTTCCAAATGACTTTGCACAGATTTCTCTGACTACTGGTGTCTAACAATTTAGAGATAAAGTGATAAACATATTTTATAGGTAAACACCAGAAAAATTGACTTTAAACATTGTTAATCATAGTTGATGTAAACTGAATTGTTTGATTTATATGCAGGATTATCAGTTTTTAATTTATAATTGTCACAGGTATAGTCTTGCAATTATTATTTCAGAAGTGTATGAAATGTGATATATTTCATTAATTCATTAATTTTTCTTATTCATTAATTGGATTTCTTTAAATCATAAAACCATTAAGTATCCACATATACACGAAGTATAAGTATGCCCGCAAGTTGGTAATAATTTGTGATAATTCTTTCCCTTTAGTATGCTTCCTTAATTAATAGCACAAGTTTACATTTATTATAAACATTAAAACAAAACAGAGGTAATAGATAAAGAATTCAAGATGAACTGTATGTTCCATGCAACTCATAAAGTCCATAAATAATTTTTTCAATAAACATTTTCTTATTGCCACATCACATTTGAAATACTGTTTTTCTCATAAGAACTTGATTGTTGGATTTGTGTTACTAAGCATTTTGGTTGTTACTTAGCCTGGATTATTTAGTTATTATATTTGTTTGCCATAGAACAATAACTTTTCTAAAAGACGTGGATTATCTTTTTTTTAGATGTTATGTTTATGATTGATGGTATTTAGATTTCTTGTGAAGCTCCTGGATATCTCTCCTTTTGGAAATTTTGGTACCAAAAAGATTGTCTTTCAAAATCATCCTTGCCTTTGTGTCTTATATTTTGTTGGAATTTGTTTTCCCTGTGGAGATATAATACTGTTTAGAAACAGTGATACTGAAGATTACCTTTTGTTCTGTATTTTTGAAAATATCCAGGGTTATTTATTTTGACTTCAATATTCAATGTGGAATCCTAGGAGACACATCATAGATTTCCTATACTGAATATATGCATTTAAAATAAATACATCTGAAACATGCTTACAGAAATATAATGGTACGGTACTCTGTGTGTGTGTGTGTGTGTGTGTTTGTGTGTTTGTATATCTTTTTCATTTACAATTGGAAAGTCTCTCAAAGCTTGAGAGATATATAGCCTAAAGTCTACTCAAAATTCATGGAGTTTTTGCAGATTGAAATTTATTTTTAAGTGTATGAACAAGAAACAATTTTCATTTCAGGTTCTTTTTGAGCTAGCACAATACATAATTACAATTAGCTGATTGGCAGTGATTCCTTCTAGTGATTTAAAATCATTATGCAGTTTGTTGCACTGTCCGCTTTCAAAGTTCTTTGATTGCTAATTTTAAAGACTGATATTCATCTCAGAATGAGAAGTGTTATATATTCAGAATATGCAAGGCAACATATTGTATTCATTTTCAGGTTATTTTTTAGTTTAGCAGAAACTTTAGGCTAGATATAAGGAGGAAAGGAAAAAGAGGCTTGATAACTAAAATTGAGATTGTTTCTAATTAATCATATCTTACATGCAATAACCCCATTTCCATGAAATGCCTTCATTTCTATATGACTTCCTAAAACATACAAAAAAAAAAAGACTGCCAGTTTTTCCTAAGAGTCCTTGAGTTGAATTCAGAATCTAAGATACTCTTCAGACAAGTAGGTTAATCAATTTACTTCAGCTTTGAGGTTGCATTCACTCAATGTTTTTTTTTTTAAGAGTCTTAGATATTCTGTAGCACCTCAGGTTTTTTTGTTTCCCTATTTACCATGTAGACTTTTTAAACAGTCAGAATGCCATTCATTGTTATTGAATCTCATAAATAACAGTAGTGTTAAAAACACTGTTTTTAAATCACAGCATTAGTGGTTTGTGTTTTATTGTTCTGACATTATATATTGGGAAACAAATATTTTCTTCCAAGAAACAAAGAAAAAAATTGGAATGAACCAAAAATTTCTAAGGACTATTTTTGATAAACTGTGCTTCCCACCTTTAATAACTGAGTCGGTTGGTTCTATTACTAGTTACAGGCTTGTTTTTGCCCATATTTTCAACAAGCTGGATGCCCTTACGTTTGTAACATTTTATTTATCTACTGTGTCATAAAGTAAAACACATTCATTGCTTTGAGGAATAGATGTGGTGATCGATCACTAAAAGGAAAGCACAAAAAATAAGCAACAGATGTTGCTTTTTCTCATTTTGCTTTGTTTTACGTGTTACAAATTAAACTCATATAACATTGTGTAGGAATATTGGACAGCACATACTATCACTGTTCTGTGCATAAAAAAATCTTGCTGCCTAATCCTTTTAATTTATCAGCCACAAGATTTTCTAGTTTTTCTTCAAACCTGCCTTCCTCCACATTGGCCTATCAATTAATCTTGTGTCAGCACTTCCAGAGGTAGAATGGATATGGGGTGAGAGGACAGGGAAGAAGCAGTAATCTATCTGGTTATACTGATGCTACACCGCAATAGAGCCTCCTCAAACCAAAAACCAAAACCAAAACCAAAACCAAAACAACAACAAAAAAAGGTTTATCCACTTGGGACTAAATGAAATGTTAGCCTTAGTCTGTCCATTTAGTGTAATGTCATAAAATACTTTTCATAATGATCTTATCTGAAGAGAAAAGAGATTTTTAAAAGATTTAAAAAACACTTTAATAAAGATTTCTTAAAATTTTATTTATAATTAGGTAGGAAATGCCCTAATAATTTGGACTTGGAGACTTAAGGTGGCAAGAGCTTTATTTCTTAAGTGACATAAAGTATTAAACGATCTGCTTATTCTAAAGAGGTCAGAGAGGACCAGAACATGGGAAATATTTTAATACATATTTCTTATTAGTTTGGTATTAATTATAGTAAATGTAGTAAATATCTTAAATTCAAAGAAAATATTTGATTTATTATGAGAAGTTCAGGCTTCAAGATTTTGTTTTGCAATTTTGCTCTAGTTTTTCTAGAAATGTACAATAAAGGCATTATACTGCTAAAAATCTTATTTCTATAACAGTAATATTCCCAAGCCCTTACACTCTATATGATATTTCTACTAAGTTAGTACATGTATTACTGTTATATTTAAGTCTGTGTGTGAAATAAAGTTCCACTGGAAAAAAATGAAAGAGTGGCTGGTTTTCTTTAGTTATGTTTTCACTGCCCAAATCATTTTGTGCAAATCAGGTATAACTTTCATAAATAGTGTAATGATTTAATTATATTCCAGAGATATTATTTAAATGAAGGCTCACATAATAATGTTCCTTCCACTATATACAAATATAAATTTGCAAGAAATCTAAAATGTAAATTTTACACCATTGGCTTATTTTCTACTCAAACAGTTGACAGGTTTTTCTTCTCATTGTCCCTGTGCAAAGGTACAGTTGAGTGCTTCATTACATGGATCATTTGTGCTTCCTAGATAACCAGAAGGTGTAACTCTTGTGTCAATCAATTATAAGAGACTTCCCTGGAGGCTTTAGAAAAAGAATACTTGAAAGAAATTCTTATCTGTGTTCCCCAACTTTCCTTCTCTCTCCGATGATGACTGATAACACATCTAAAGGCTAATATGTGTTAGAAGCTGACACACATTTGGAAAGGTGTATTGTGCCCTAGAGAGCTGATGCTTTCCTTCACTGACTAGAATTCTGTTATCCTCCTTTGTCTAGTGAATTTAGAAAAGTCAACTTAGTGAGCAAACACATCATTGAATTTATTTTTTTAACATCACAAACACTGTATTTATCAGAGTACATCAAAATGATGGATGAAAAGGTATATATATATATATAAACATTATATGTGAAATGTTTTCTAGAGAATGTAATTAAAAGGAATTAGGCTAAAAAAACTTGGATAATGTATTGTGAACTTGTCAGTTTAAAAGTTGAACCATATTTAAGAAATATATATAAATTTAAAAGAGCTATGTTATTTTAATATCTTTCTCTTTTTTAATATCTCTCTTTAATGGGAATGTCTACTTTTGGTTTTTTTTGTTTTGTTTCTGTTAGATTTTGTATTGCTTGAAGTTGGTTGTATACTGTATCTCTTCACATTTAATAAGCAGAAGGAAGTAAACAGTTGCATAAAATACTGAATAATCATACATGTGTACTATTCAGTAGCATATGAAATGTATTAATGATTTAAAGTTTTTACAGCCTTGAATTTAGATATAAAAAGACAATATGTGAATGAATAGAATATAAGAAGACACATGAAAATGAAAATCATTACTACTTACTCAGTTTGGTTTGGGTATGTAGCTCAGTGGTACAGTGCTTGCCTAGGATGCACGAGGCTCTGGGTTTGATCCCCAGCATTTTGAACAAACAAACAAATAAAACTGTGTAATTATACCAAAATTTTATAATTTTCACAAATTAAGACTAGAAGAGTAGTTGAATGTTGGGCATATAAAAGGTTAGAGCCTTTCAGATGTAAAGTGAGTATAGAAAAGAGTCATGGAAATTCCACATTTTTTCCAGTTAGTGTAGAAAGGTTGTGTGGAAGGAAAAACAGGATACAAACATTTTGTAAATGGAAACATTTTCATTTTCTTTGTTATGAGATGTTGAAAAATATTAAGATTGTCCCATGTTCTTCTATTATTCAGCAAACATAAGATTCACCTAACTGTTAATGGGTTCAGCTATTGTATGCTCTCCAGTGCAGACAGATTGAACTACTGGAAAATAAGAGCTTTTATGTGATTGTATTGTCTTCAATCATCTTCTGTAACAGTTGTTTGTAGAGAACAATTACAGCATTATTTATTCTTTTACTCACCAATCTACTGTTACTTTCACTTTTGTTTTTGTTCATAGGAAGGGAAATACAAATATCTGCAGGAGAAGAAATCAGCCTTTGAAGGAGAGTTAACTTTTAGAAACTTTTTATCTGGGCGACTGGCTAAAAATAAATTGATAAGGGTAATGTGGTAATTAAAGGGAAAGGCTCTGGGATCCACAAAGACTTGGGTGCATTCTAACTGTTTTATTTTAACTATTTTATTTTTTGTCTATAATATGTGAATAATTATAGAACCAACTTCATAGGATTATTGGGAGATGATACATATAAAGAACTTGGCATATGCAAAGAGCTTATCAAACATTATTATGTAATAATTGTGGGAGGGGAAAGATGGGGTAAACTTTTAGAATGCCAGTTCTTAATATTTTTTCCATGATGTGTAATATTTTTAAAGTTCATTTTGATAGTCTATTAAAAATTGTATTCCACCAAACAATTCATAATATTATTCTTGTTTGCTATTATGATCACCCTTCCTTTATAGCTCTTCTTTGATTTGATTGCTAATGTTGAAACATGGGACTCAGGGCAGGATTTGAGCACACTGGCTACTTTTCAGTCCATTCTATTGGCAGGATGAGTATCTTAACCATATGGTGAGGCAGGGCACTTATACTCATTCTAGAGGTTTATTCATATCTGCCTGCTGAAAGAAATTAGCACTGTTCACACTTGTTTAGCCTTAATAAAAATCTTTTTAGCTGAAGCACAGGGATAAGGTCACCATCTGCCACACAGAAATGCCAATATCAAATGAGCAACAGGAGGGAGATTTGTTTCATTCTCAGAGACTTTTAGAAAGAACTTCAAATGAATTAAGCACTAATTGATTCCCCTCTTCACCAGTATAGACCATAATTTACACTTTATATAATCAATTGCATGATAATAACTGTGAAATCTATGTGTATTTCTTGTCATCCTTAAAAAAGCACCCACAGGTAACTTTTAAAAATACTAATGTCTTTAAGATCAAACACATACTTTCTGTGCCAGACATTGCTTGAAATTTAAGCTAAGATCTCTAAATGACTACCTTTGAATTCTTATGAAATGTGTTTGGTAGATTAGAAATGATGATCTCTCTAGAGTGAAGAGTAAAATTTTTAAGTGGATATGCATAATGTTAATGGAATTTTATAATTAGTAAATTCATTGGCTATTAGTAAAAGTTAATGAATACAATGTTCAAAACTAATTTTTTTACATGATAAGTTTTCTTGAGTTTTTGGAAATTATTAGGTACTTGAAAAATCTTTTATCTATCAAGAGAATGTTATTTGCCAGAAGACAGCTAATATATATAAATAAAATTTCCTTGTTATATATTTGGATTCTGCATGCTACAATGAATGTTTACTATGTTCCATAAACAAGTCACTATTAATGATTCCTGAATAAATAAATGTTCAACATCATTAAAATAGTTTTAAGTAAAGCCATTATTATGGTTTTGATCTAAAATGTTCCCCCAAAAATGTGTTCACAGGTAAGGCTTTTGGAAAGTGATTGGATCATTTAAGTATTATATCTTTCAGCAGATTAATCAGTTGATGAATTCATAGCTGAATGTACTGGTAGGGAGTAGGACTTGGCTGAAAGAGCACTGGAAGCATGTTCTGGATGCATTCTTCTTGCTGGCTCTTCCCTTCTCTCTCTGCTCCCTGGCTGCTATAGGTTGAGAACCTCTTCTACACCAGACTCTTCCACCATGCTCTTTCTGCCTTGGAGCCAGCTAACCAGGAACTGAACCCACTGAAACCATGAGCCAAAATAATCCTCTTCTTCACATTGCTGGAATTGGGTAGTATTTTGTCTCAGCAATGGGAATATGATACAACTAGCCATGGAGATATTTTAAAAGTTGCATTGTTTGCAAAATAATGAGCTATTTTATTGGTGTTTTTACATTTCCTTTGAAAATGTCTGAGTCTCCTGTAAACGAATATAATATCCATTTGCCTTAATATCCATTATGATCTTTACATTGTTTGATCAAAATTAGCCCTTTGTATGTTACTTGTAGAAGTATACCCTTCAACTTTCAAATGTACTTTGGCATTTGTGTTAAAATAGATTATCATAATAATCTTATCTACAAAATCAGCTGCCTTGTAGTTGAGAAAAATGAAGTCCAATAAGGATGTGAAGAACAAATAAAAAAATGACTAAGAGTGTTGATAGCATGATTTATTTTGAGTTTAGAACCTTGGCTTAAGCAATTATACAAGTTAGACAGGAAATGTGTAGATGGACCAAAATTATCATTCCTATTGCTACAGTCACTAATCTCATTTCTTTGATTTCATTTTTTCTATAACCTTTATTTCTTTGCATTCTGTACCATTTATTCTAATTTTATTACCAATGATCACAAAGATCTCTGTTTCAAATTGAGTAGCATGAAATTTGTTGTGTGATCCTATCACATAAGTATTCCCTTCTCAATGAGGAAGGATATTTTCCCTGGTATTTTAAGGTTAGTATTACTTTCTTTTTTTCATTTTATTTTAAAAATTAATTTTATTGGTACATTTAAGGTATACAAAATAATGACATTCATCATTGGAAATTTGTGCCTTGCATAAGCTCTCTTGGTTCTTATTTTTCCCCCCTTCCCCTGTCCTCCCTTCAAGGCCTCCATCCCTCCTTATTTACAAAGATTGTTTCCATTTTTTCATTTTCTCACAGTAATTCCATTCTCTTCTTTCCTTTTCCCTATCCCTCCCACTTCCTCTTCCCAGTTGCCCATTTTCTTCCTATTTCACATTATCTATTATACCTTTTAG
>NW_004624810.1:3296074-3312533 GCF_000247695.1 Heterocephalus glaber | reverse complement strand
GATTCTGATGGGCTTTCCTTTGTATGTGATTTGTTCCTTTTCTCTAACTGCTTGTAGAATTTTGTTCTGTTGGGTTTCTGGAATCTTAACTATTATATGCTTATGTGTAGACTTTTTGTGATCAAGGCTAGTTGTAGTCCTATATACCTCACTTATCTGTATGTCAAATTCTTTTACCCTGCTTCAGAAGTTTTCTGAAACTACTTTTGTAAAGAATTTTTCTTATGTCATCTGCACTCTCTCCTGTTTCTTCATTGACTCTGATCAGTCTTATGTTATTCTTCTTTGCATCATCTAGCAGCTGCTGGGTTGATTTCTCTTGGTCCCTTACTATTTTAAAGAAAATTTTCTTTTTTTTTTCCTGGTCACTAATTGCAATCTTATTGTCTATATCTGAAATTGTGTCCTCACATTGGCTCATTCTGCTCTGTAAACTTTCAGTGGAGTTTTTTAATCTCCTGGAAATCTACATCTGTTTTATGGGTTCCATTTGTTTCCTGTGTTGGGATTCTGCCATGTTCCTCAGCTCCTCTATTTTTTTTTTTAATCTGTGTCCTCTCTAGATTTATTATGTCTTGCACTATGGGCACAATCTCTGCTATTATCTAAGAAATTATTTCTTATTTCATTTTTTCCAGATCCTTTTTCATTACCAGTTCAGGAATTCCATGTTGTTGAGTATCAGATTGTTCCATCTCGTTTCCCTTTGAGGTTGCTTTACATGATCTGGGAGTCTTCTTTTGAGAGTTGTTTAAGTGTTTTTTCATTTCAACATGGGGAGGAGGGAGGAATGTGTGCTGCTGGCACCCATGCGGCTTACCTCCTGGGCACTGGGGGTGGTGGTATGATGGCCTGGAAAGTTCACCTCCTTTGAGCTAGGGGCAGCTCTGCTCCTAGGCACTGGGGGGGGGGGTACAGTGGCCTGAAATGTTCACCTCATCTGCCTGGTTAATATTACTTTCATATGATTGAGAAATCATCCAAGTCATTTTATCTATTTCTCACATGTTTGTCTAGAAGCCTGCATTCTGATTAGGAGACAAAATTTTGAATTAAGTTCTCCAAAACAATGATCTGAATTTAAAAATTACTGTAAAATATTAATGTTAGGATTTCTGAGATTTTAAAAGCCTTTACTTAAGAAATTACTGGTTTTTCAAATTTCACTGTATTCATTCATCAACTAATCCTGCTTATTAAAATGACAGATTATTAATTTAAATATACAAGTCTCTTAGTCACTTTCTCATCAGACTAAACACCCATAAAGTGAAGAGGCTTATTTTGGCTCACCAGTGATGGAGGTTTCAGTCTATAGATGGGTGGCTCCAGGCAGAAGCACTTTGTTGGAAGGTCATAGGGAAGGAAAAGCTGCTAATATCATGGCAAGCAGGAAGCAGAAAGAGAAGGGAGGAGCTGGGGAGGGAGATAATACCCTTTCAGGCGAAGCTCCTACTGACTCACCCCTTTGAACCAGACCCTACCTCCTAACAGCTAGTCAGATATAAGGCCCAATAAGTCCATCATCTTCCAAAAGTCCCACCTTTGATTGCATGCAGCTTTGAGGGGACCTTTAGATATAGACCTTAACAGTAAGTTACCTATTTAACGGGCGAGGTTTTGTTATGAATAACTTGTGCACTGGCTGTAAAATGATAAAGCTTAGATATCTTTTTAAGCTTTACTTTCACAACGTGAAAAATGCTTCAGTTTTGTGAATGAAACTGGAACTTTGGCCACTTTCAGTGTTTTTTGAACTTTTGCATTATTTTATTTGAGCAATACTCCTAATTGTATATTATGAAATTTTTACTTGAAAATATTCCATCTTTGAAGGGCAAAATCATTTTATATTTAGTAAGGAGAAGGGTAGGCCTTGTCAATTCTGATAAACCTATAAAGTAACTCAGACAGCAGCAGAAAATTTGAATAATATTGGGTTGAACTTCCCCTACAGTGCCCCATGCAAATCTAATACTTCTCCAAGGTTTCTGCACTTTCAAGATCATTCTGCTGAAGCATTTTTCCTTATTCTGGAGAAGTTCCTGTTATGCACCAAATAACTTCAGAGGGGAAGTGAAATCTCTTCAGCAGTGTCCACAAATAACCATTCATACCAATTATTCTCAAGAGTAACAAAGTTTGCTAATAATTTTAGGAGAGTAAATGAAGAAGGTCATAGCACAGTCATTTAGATGACTTTAAATTAGAACTTAGTCTACTCTGCTATTACGTTACCTGTCAGGATTTCAGTTGCCCCCAACATTATAGCACTGCACTGGTTTCTCTCTCTTCCTCTATCTTTATCATCCTAATATTCTGTTTCTGTCTTGGCAGAATATAAATCTCATTTTTTCTACTATAGAGGAAATCTCATTTTCCTACTTCCTGCAGGGCCTCACTGTTGTTTTGTTGCTTTCATTTTTACCTCTGCCAAAATATTGCTTTCTATAGGTTTGTAAGATATTTTTCCTGATGAAGAAGCTTCCTTTTGCACAAGAAATTGTTTGTATATAAGTAAAGATAGCGTTTGTAAAAAACCTGCATATTTTTTTAACACAGGGAATATTTCTTAAGACATTTCTTTTCCTTTTTGTGGTGATGGGATCTGACATACATGAGGTGAGTGGTCTTCCACTAAACTGCAGGTCCAGTCCAAGATAGACTTAAATGTACAAGTTTATTAATCACATTTAATAATTTTGTGTCTATTAATAATTTGAGGTTTATTTTATTCAGTTAAACTTCTTTTTTTGTCTTCTCTATCAGGTATCATTCATAAAGATTCAGTAAACCAAAAATACATATGG
This sequence comes from Heterocephalus glaber, assembly GCF_000247695.1. Next base: position 3,309,723 of record NW_004624810.1, on the reverse strand, counting down.
AATAACAAAATGTCCTACTATTTTTTTAAAATTTTATTTTTGTTTATTTTTAATTCTGTGTGCAAATAAAACAAAATTTCATAAAAAAATAATAAGAACAGTTAAGACACTTTATATCATTAGCTTCAATGTGGTTACTCAGAGTAAAAGACCTAGACATAAAAGATTCCTTTACTAAAAAGAAAAGATAATAGCACGAAACCTTCTTATCAGTGAATTAAGAGAAACTAGTAGTATAAACGAAATAAATTAGCGTATATAATAAAATGCCTTTGAAATGACAAAGTGAGTATTTTAGGGAATCATATTACAGGGTTACATGCATAGTTGTGTTTATAGCAGCACAGTTTCTAATAGCTAGATCTTGGAAACAATATATATCTATCATCAGATGAATGGAGAAGAAAAATGTGGTTATTTATACACAATGGAGTACTACTCTGCCATAAAGAAAAGTAAATTTGAGGCATTTGTAAGTAAATGGATACAACTTGAGAACATAAGGTTAAGTGAAATAAGTCAGACATATATGTTTAAATAGTGCATGGTTTCTCTTATATGAGATTTTAGAGAGAGAGAGAGAGAGAAAGAGAGAGAAATAAAAGATAGATAAATAGAAAGTAGGGAGAAGTTCAAACAAAACCTATTATCTTTGTAAGCTATTTGTTAATAACTAACTCAGTAAGCATTTTCCTTGGTATCTTTCTTTGCACACACATTTTTACACGTACACATATGTAAACATCATACAGTGTTGTCTACAATGCTTTAGTAGTACAAGCATTTCACAACTTCTTCATGCTTCCTGTCAATATAATGTGAAAATTGTTCCATGTTATAAAATTCAGATAAGAAACACTAAAAAACACATGTTATCAATATGTTCCTTTACAGACTGCCTATTCAAAATTGTACTAAATGTTTAAAAACCTAGGGGATAAGTGCAAAATGCCATGTTCAATGGTCCCTATTTTTTCATTTCCTTTAGTTTAATGTTAGGAATGGAAATATGTTAGTTTGTTGAAAAAAGGTAGGCATGTTTTGCAGTAACAGATATTGATAGAGAAATATGAAATCAACTATTGAGGATCTGAAAGCTGTAAAATAAAACACTGGAGTATGAACTAATTCATGTAATATGAAAAATAAGTCATGAATCTAATGTTGGCAAGTAGGAGTGACATGGGGAAACGTGAAATGAGAGTGTATTTCGAAAATGTGAAGTCAAGCCCACCCATCTCTAAACCCAATGATGATTTGAAAGTCAAAATAACTCTTCTCCTGATTTATTTTTCTCTAAAGTTCATGTGATTAAAACACATCTTTAGTGACACATTGACATCAGTTTTCTTTAACATATCTGAGAAAGTATATTTTTCTGGTCTTTGTCAGGGTGTCACATTAGTTGGGTTTAGAAGCTAATAGTATCCTTTCTGAAACCTTTGTGTGTGTGTGTGTGTGTGTGTGTGTGTGTGTATGTGTTGTTGTTGTTGTTTTAAAGGGTGTATAGAGGCCGGTTTTGGCACTTGGGATCAACAAGGAGGCTATATACTAAGGCAGTCAGAGTACCCTAAGAAAACCCAGGATGAATCTTCATATTTTACTATTAGTAAAGTTGTAATTGTCAATTCACAATTATTTCCCATCCCACATGTAGAAGTTTGGATCAGAGTGCATCCTTGGAGATACACAGACAATACTGTAGCTGTTGATAAAACTGTATTTAGAAGACATTACTTAGGTAACATTCATAAAACAATGGCTTCTTATATTTTTAAATATTTTATATTGAGTTAAATTTGGTATTTATTTGTATCAATTTAAAAAGGCAATTCCAGATTATTTTTTATTATTAAACACAATATTTGCAGGGAAATGTAATTTTATTTTCTTACCTTTCAGATAGCCAAGATTAACCTAAGAAGTGTTTAAGTATATTTTGCCATGTGGAAGTACTTGGTTTTGAATTTAATCAGCAAGTGAAAGCAGACATATGTCATTGTTTATTATACACACTAGTGAAGTCAAAGTCTACTATTTTTTTTCTTATCAGTTAAAATTTATTACATAGATTCATTCATGCAACAAGCATTTATCGAGCACCTAGTATCATCAGACCTATGCTCAGTGCTGGAAAAGGAAAATGAATGATGCTCCCTGTTCTCAATAGATTTATCCATTTTATCAATAGGCAAGGTAGGGATTGTTAGTGATACATCTCTGATAGTTGCTGCTATGAGTGAAACAGAGTGCAAAAGATGGATTTGGACAACAAACTGTGAAGTTCAGGATTCACAGAGCAGGTGATACCAGCTGGACATTAAAACTCTGTCATTCTGAATGGAACAAAAAGAGGAAAGCATTTCCAGGCGGAGAAACACTGGGAGGAAAGGACTGGAGGTACAACCTGGCTGTCATTCTCCGGGCACCTCAAGTCATTCAGGAAGCCTATAGCAGTGGGTGTATGTGTGGACAGTTGAGATGCAGTAACAGAGATAAGAATGAGAGAGATAAGGACAAGGTTTGTGATGTAAGTTAAAGTCTATGGATCACAGTATAATATTTTGTAAAACTTTGAAAGACTCTAAGTTTAGGAGATTTGTATTTTAAGAATATCATTATAGAGTAATGGAAATATAAGATGTATGTGGGAACTGAGGGTCCTGAGTATATTAAAGGCACAGAGACAAAAGAAAGACAAATTAAGGAACAAATAAGAGACCTGGATTAAAGTAGCAGAATGGGAGTGGAGAAGAGCTAAAGATGTGATGGATAGCAAGGTTGGCTCGGTACCATTTAGGTTCCGGCAGAAGAGGGAAGTGATGAGAAACAGGACGCTAAAATGATCTGCTCCATTATCCACAACTTATGTACAGCAATTTTTCAATGTAAATGAGAGGGTGATTTGGCTTCTTATCCTAAAAAATTGCACAATGTGAAAACAAGAATTATTTGATAGTTTTAGTAAGGAATTATTTACATGCAGTGTATAACTTTTATATATTAACTGTGTTATATAAAGATGTTTCAGTAAAAATAGCTTTACAGATGGATCACTGCAGCCTTAAATTACCTTTCAATAACAATGGTAACAATTTTAAAATTTCTTTTTTTTCAACATAGATTTACAGGTATACAGAGCTGATATGGGATAATTTATGGAGTTCTACTCTCTGAAACTGGTTCTCAGGAATTCCATTGTGACAGTGGCTGTCCTGGGTAAAAGACAGTGTCTTATCTTATGATTTTTGCAATCAAAGAATGTTTATTAAAAGCACTTCCACTGCCTTTGCCTCATCTGCAACGTGATTAATGGTGGGTTCAAAAATACCACTTCTGAGACTCTCCGACTCCCTGCCAGCTGAGATGCTTTCCTGAGCCACATTACTTACCTGTACAGGTCTTTTGAAAAGAATGTGCACCCTGTGCTAACTGTAATCCTCTTTAAAAGTCTGTATCACTGAAAAAAAATCTATGATTATATTTCTACTATTTTCATGTCAGATTTTATTGGTCTATTTTCCCTTTTTCCTCAATCAAGAGTTATTCAAGACAAAGAAATTAATATGACTTCTCACCAACACATGACTTAGATTATGATGAGAGATATTGGGCAGCCCATTAGTGTCCTGTAGATATTTTTATGCTGATTTTTTAAATTTTAATTTTCATTCATATATGTTTGACATAGTGATGATTACATTCATCATAGAAAGTTGGCACATGTATGTACATAACACGTCTCAACTCTTTTGTTCATCCGCTTTCCTCCTTCTATCTCTTGGTCCCCTTCTCTTTTGCAAAAGCTCTACCTCCTTTACTCTAAATATATACATTCTCTTTGGTTCTTTATTTTATTTATATTTTGGGTTTATTATAGTGTAGGGAAACATATCAGCTTTTACTTATAACCTGAGTTTTATTTGTTTATTTTTATAATTTTTGGGGGGGCCTACCGGGAATTGAACTCGGGACCTTGTGCTTGTGAGGCAGACGGCAGAACCACTGAGCTAAATCCCCAGCCCCCTATTTCTATAATTTTACAGTCAACCTTATTTTCATTTATGCTGGGTTTTCTATGGGACCACTGATTGCAAAAGACAACCTAAGAAAAAAATGAGATTTTTTAGTAGCTAATACTCGCAGTTGCTTGGCTCTTTGATAGCACATATGAATAATTCACCATCCATATTTAATAGCATATGTTATACTCCTTAATACTTCTATAACCATTTATTTCCAGAGGGAAAACTATCTTGCTGCTTGTGGTTTGTTTAGTTTTTCAGTGAAAACTGAAGACAGCATTGAATATTTCCCCTGAGACCTACCACAGTCGGTATATAACAACCTCAGCATATTATCCACCATATTTTGCAAAAACATTTCCTTAGGAATTCTGTCAGGTTTGTAAAAAAATGATTTTAGATACATCCCATTTTGTCATTGCTAATTGATTCTTATACTGTATTCCTATAACATTTAAAATGTATATATGTAATTATACACATGTATGTACCTATGAGATATACTAAATTGATATTTATGTCTGAAAAGATGACATTAAGATGATATTTAAACACCTGTCTCAAAGGGTAGTGAAAGCTTCAAGTATATTGTTATTGTGTGTTACTGGAATTTTTCTCAAGCTTTAGAGAATTTTGAAGTAAAATATATTTCTTTAATCTGAAAAATATATTCTTGAGATTTCTCAGCAATTCCCTTTTTAATGCTTACCTCGATTATGTATTTTTCGACAAGTCTGAAACTATAGGTTCAGAATTTATGAGTTCCAAATGCTTCTTCTATTATTGGCAAATAACTTAATCACTGGAAACATTTATCACTTGTATTGGCATAGCTGACAGACAGCAGACTGCTGCTGTCTTGAAGAAATCAGGCTGCAGTAGCAAGTCATAATTCAATTGAAACACCTCCCTCCTATCAGGAAAACTAAATAGCACCAAATACCCTCAACTCTACATAGTGTGATGACAACAATCTGGACTAAACACACATTGTTTGCTTTAGTAAAAGGAATAGGTCTAAATATCAGTATACTAAATCTTATATCTTAATTCAAATTATGTAAACTAGCTGTAGATTTAGAATTATATTTTGCAAAAGGAATTTAGCAAGAGATAACTTGATTTCTTCATTTTATAGATGAAAACATGAAAGGTGAGATTATTTTCCTAAAATCAGGTAACTGGTTAGTGGCTGAATGATGCTATAAGATTCATGATTCTAGGCCATCCATTATTTTTTTTTGCTTTACATTATACTTAGTTATATTTTAGGCATAACAAACTCATTTGAATGATCAGTCATTTCCTTTAATATTTTAAATACTGTACAAATATTTTCTATTATGGAACTTTTGTGTAACTTTTAAAAATCTAAACTAGATGGAACTTACCTTGCAACATTCTTCGAGAATTTGCTCTGTGATATTCATGTAAAATGTAATAAATATGTGAGTTAGTCATTGTTTTCGTCATTAATTCTGGAAAGTAATTCTTGTGGAGATTAGAGAAGAACTTGTCCCATAAATATTATTAGATTGGATTACAATAGTAAGAAAGATTTTATGGGGTAAGGGCAATTACATTGAAATATACTTGGATAATTAAACATGAATATAAAATGAAAGTCTTTTTTATCAGTATTTGTTTTAGAAAATAACACAATTATAGCTATATATTTGCATAATAGGCTAAGAAAAGCAATAGTTCTTTTGAACTCTAATTTGTGATTCAAAAGTGATTTGTGATTCATTTGTGATTCAATTTGTTTCACTATTTTTCTGAATAAAAAATCTAATTGGCTGACACTATTGTGCTATTTTGTATTTAGTAAAGTAGCTTTTCTTTATTTTAGGGGACAACTTGTGTTGTAAGTGTAAAGCATTTGTAATGAAATCTATGGATTCCTTGTTATGCTGCTTTACAATTATATGAAACTGAATATGTCAATCTTTTAGTAATGAAATTGATGATTATCAATTTGCCTTAACCTTGAATCAGATTTTCTCTGGACAAAGTGTTGCCTGGGGGAAACTATATCCTGGTATTTACAACCTACTTCTGCCTAGACTTTTTTAACAGGTTAAACTTAGGTTAAATTAAAATAGCACTGGTGTGGAAAAAATGTTTTACCAAGGGAAATTGACTGTTTGAGAGAGTATGGAGGAAAGAAGTCTGTGGAGTAATAGTAACTGAGTGTGTGAGGCAGGCTTCCATGCTGGGAGTTCATGGGATTATCACTGGATCAGTGTATCTGAAACAGAACTTTGAAATGTAGCAGATAAAGCTGAAAAGAGAGCAAGCTGATGCTCAGACAAGTCTGACATGTTAAGAAGTCTTCCTTCTGAGGTATAGATGACAAAATGTCACAAAGTCATTTTAAAAAGGAACTGCCATAAAACAAAGTGCCAGAAAACACATTTATTAAATGTTGAAACGATCTTGACCAAATCTTTGGTGAGTGAAACAAGATCAGATTGGGAAAGATCTATGAATTCTTTATTTCTACTTTTGTTTATTGAATCTAAAAGTAAGGTTTAAAAATCTATTCCTTAAAACAATTTATTTCAGCAATAATAAATCAGAGAGCAGCTTTCTGTGCTAGATATGTGGCAATCACGAATGGGAGGTGGAGTTTACCTCTGGGTAATCTACTTGTGATATTTGTACATTTTCTGCAGCAATTCTGAGGTGTTTCAATTTACTGATACTGCTCTTTTTCTCAATGACTAAGCCCATATGAAATAACACTGAATTCTGAGAAGAATGTAGTAATGTGAAACACAATTAAGTCCCTAAGTACTCTGTACAGATATTTGGTTGTAGCAATTAGGTTTTGAAATCAGGCATCCTGGACAATATTCTTTATCAGGCTAACTCTGTGTTTAAGTCATGCCTTCTCCTCTTTTCAGGCAGTGTCAGAGTTCAGGGAGAATTGTGAGGGAGTAAGTGTTAGTTTTGTCACTCTGTTCGTACCACACTTATCATATTTACTGGGCCTTGGAGTAGATTCAGTCTTCTATTCTATTATGGTACCCCCTCCTCCAGTGTTTACTAGTTTGGTAATAAGTTAGGTGTAATAAATAAGCTTTTTCTATATTATTAGAACAATGATGTAGTAAAATTTGTAATGTTTAGTAATATTTATACTGAAGTGAGACTAAAATACCCTGTGGCATTTTTGAAATGAACCGGGAAAAATCAAAATGTTTCATGAAAATAAATACTGGTTTTAAATGTCACAGATACTGTTATAAGACTGACACTGCCTCTGACCAACCTTGTTAATGTCCACAAGTCTCCTCACCTGCTGAATCTCAGGTCTTTATTTATAAACTGGAGATAATCATATCAGTTGGAAAACTTTATTATAAACATAAAATGATGATATGTAAATGGGATCCATCCTTATTTTTGACTGGTATAATTGTTATTTTATAATGTTTGAAAGAATACTCTGATAGCCATAATGTGTGAAAATCACCAACATATAAAACATAAAATATGAGAAAAATACAATGTAACTTACTTATATTCCCAAGCTTAATGTGACTTGCATATAGGCATAATATATGCTTTACACATAGTAGCTCCTCTTTTGTTTTTGTTATTTACTTAGTCACTCATTATAAGATATAGTCATTATTCTGTATGTAGTTCTAGGTTTTGGGGATATAGAATTAACTTAAAAAAAGTATCTGCCATCACAGAGCTTGTCCTTTAGTAGAAAAATAGCAGAATTAGAAATTTTTTTTTCCAAAATCACATAGGAAATGACACACTAATCCTTAATAAATGTTATCATGCTATATTCTTAGTTGATAGGGCAAAAGCTACCTATTATGAGAAAGCTCTATATTTTCACTCAGTTACTAAGTATGTACTGGACTGTATTGTAATTACACTGAAGTTAAAAAGCTGAAAACTCTTCCTTTTGTGTTTTGGCTAAAATCTGTGTTCAAATGCATGTCAACTTTAAATGTCTGAGTCTCATCTGTTTCTCTCTTTCTATTTAGACTGTATTTCAAAACAGAATATAAAGCAGATCTAAATAGACATGAGCAAGTCTTAAAACTATTTCAGGCATCATTAGTACTTCTAATAATATTTTTGATGTCTTTTTTTCCTTATAAAGAATTATCCTGCCCTGTATTTATCCAAATTATTCTGACTTGTTATTTCAGAGTGTGGAGGGCTTATAAAAAGCTTTAAAAGTCTTCTCCAATAGCACTAATTCTATTTCTATAGACTTTGCTGATGCAATTTCTTGACAGGCCACTTAAGTAATATGTGTGAAAGTGGCCATGAGTTGTGATTTTCAGAAAGCCTTTTTGTTTTATAGTGTGCAGATCTTTTTCAGAAGAAAAAATAGATGTTAAAGGGTTGAACTTCTTAAAGATTCTCATGGAGTGGGGAGATGAATTTGCTATGAAGTTACTGAGAAATTGTTGATAAAAGTATCATTTTCAATTTTGAAATTTGTCCAAGTTAACATATTGATGGATGGATGGAAGGAAGGAGAAAGGAAGGAAAGAAAAGAAACAATGAATGTCTCCATTAATTTTCAGGGAACCTGAGTTCTAATTTTGTTTTTAATGCATATGTCTTAAACATTACTTTTCTGTCTTATATCATTCAAAATAAAGTGGTCAGACCAAATGATTTCTAAATTATTTTGCTTAGGTCCTTAAATTCACACATACACATACGATGTATAATTTTTGGTAATATTTCTGCTCAAATTTCAAAGTAATTTTCTCAATCCTGATTAATAGATGAGTTTGCCTTTTCTATAAGCAGTGAATTGGTATGTTTAAAGGTATGTAAATATATTATGGAGTTTCCTTTATGATGCTTAAAGTTTACGGAAGATCTGGCAAGGAATAAGAAAGCGAAGCTGACTAATGTTTTTAGAGGTGATTAATTTTTAGAAAAATTCAGTTCTGATTAAACTATATTTATCTAAAATAATGATGAAGATGACCATATATATTTTAATGGAATTTAAAAAATATTGCTCCTTTGAACACTATGAAAACTAAATTTGATTTTCTAACATATATCTCTACATGGAAAACCCCTCTTCAGATGTTTAAATATCAAAAGTCAAAATATCATAAACACTTAGGGATGAATGTTCCCTCTCTGAATAAGGAAATAGATAAACAGTTAGCTTTATATTGAGGTTTAAAGGTATGACATGATCCCAGACTGTGACAGTCATCCATTAAGTGACTGTGGCTAGAGGTCCATGAACAGAGGAAGCAGCCACTTTTTGTTCCAAAGGAACTCGCTAAGAAGAGCTGAGGAAATGCTCGGAAGTCAGTCAACTGTTTACTGTGGAATCCCATTCATTTAAAACAGAGTCCAAATAGAATGGCACTTTTAGTTCCCCAAAACCAACTTGCTCATTTTTTTTTCATTGAAAATATGGTGACATTTTGAAGCACTTCTTTTGAAGTGGATTTGTGAAAGTCAGATTTTTGCCAATTATAATACAGTGTTTGATTTTCTTGATAAGCGTAACAGTTTTTAATCAAACTTTGTAATCAAACTGTTGAAGTCAAAGAAATCTTCTTGGGGCCCATCCAGCCACTGGCTAGGTTTCTTCAGGTGCATAGTTTTCTGTAAATTTCTCATTCAACAAGAATTTGTTAAGATTTTAAGGATAGCAGGTAAGCCCACATATCTAGCATTATTTCTCTGACAGGTGTTATGAATTATGAAATCCTACTTTTTGCTTGTTCTCTAAGGTTAGGCAAATACATTTTTAGCAGCTTGATTTAAAATGCAGATGCTATCAAAAGTATATTTTATCAGTTTTAAGAATATAATATTTCTTTCCTCTGAAAGAAAAAGGTTTGGGTCCAGCTTTACAATACAGTTATCTGGAGAAGGAAAATATTAGAATAGTTATGATATTCTTAAATGATTACATAGCTGTTATATGAATAAAATGAAGACACTCTAGTCCTGTTAAAACACATGGAGCAGTATGTAGCATTACTTTATTTACAATAATATTGTGCTCTGCTCAGAAGGATGAAACATAGACATATGCAGAGATACCTAACAAAAACATACACTGAATAATAAGGTATTTAGAACTTTCTACATTCTCTGTGCATGCTAAATACCTTTCTTGGGGTATCTCCTTCAGCTATCAGCAGACTCAAATGAAACAGAATTACTAACATCCATTGCATGTGAGCAAACAAATACACAACAAAACTTAAGAAACAACTCCAAAGATATAGGTCCACAGACTACATACTAACTATAGTCTCATAACCTTCTTATGAGCATGTGAAGCCTGAACCCTAGAAGAGGTAGAGTCCAGCTGAGAATTGCTTTGTGGGTTCAGTAGAAATGGTGGTGGCTAAGGAAGGAATCATGGAGGAAAGGGACTTAAACACTGCTTAAACAATAGACAGGTGAACACAGAAGGAGATTGTTATTGGAGAAGAATTATCTTGAGAAAAACCATTACTGTAAGATAAATGTTGATAAAGGAGATGATGGTCACATTGCTTTTAGCAGTTCACTTATTACACTCCTTAGATGTACCTCACCTTGTTGTTTGGCCTGCCTCTGAGTGTAACTCTTTCTACTAGGAGAACAAACTACAGCAAAGAGGCATTAGGGAAGGGAAGGCAATGGTGACAGTAAAATTCACCACCAAAATCTTTATGCTAGTACAGGCACTATGTGAAGTACTTCACATAATTTGTTTTGAATTTTCATTTCTGGTTTTGTTAATAGGATGAGCAAAATGGTAGAGGAAGTAATAGACACATACATAAATAAATATACACATAGCAAACATACGTGATTTAAAAGCATGATGGATCTTGTGAGAAACTAAAAGAGATCTTCAGAGATCAGAAACAGGGAGAAGGTTGATATTCAGAGAGGTATCTGCAACTCCTTGGTGACCCTTAGACTTCCATAAACCACAGATGTGAAGATGAAGCACAGAACTTGGGACCCCAAAAGGCAGATGTTCAATGGAAATTATCTTCTATAAAGCTACAACCCCAAATGCCTACACTTTCAGTGAGAGAATAAGCAAAATAAAGAAGAAAAACTCTGTGTGTCCTAATACAGAAATGTATTTGTCATTTTAGACCTTGTTTCTGTATAAAGGGGAAAAAAGAAGATTTCTCACATTTAGTTGCAGCCGAGATTTATACTCTCAGTCTGTGTGACCTGAAAAACTCTAAGTCAGAAAATTAGTTCCTAAGTCATCTTGAATAGGGATTTAGGTATTTGATGGAAGCAATCACAGACACACTCTTGAGGAATGACCAATTTTTCAATGCTTCACCTATGGAAGAATCAAATATATAAATATTGAAAGAATAATACAAAGAACATCCATAAATCCACCACTGAAATTCTTCAAATTTCTAGAATTTTGATGATTATTTTTGTCTCTTATCTCTGTCTTGAAATTTTCTATCATATTGTTGAACCATTTGAATGTAAGCTGAAGATGCATGACAATTTACCCATAAATATTCCACCATAGATTTCCAAAATAATTCGTACTCACTTATACACTATACTATTGCTTTCATCACATCTATGAAAACTAATAATAATACTTTCTATATTCTAATTTCCATGGGTAATTATAAATCACGTTTTATAGTCATTCCTTTCCATAACTAAGGCTCTATCATAGTTTACATGTATATTTGTAATATACCTGAATGTGTGTTATAGGTATACATGTGTTTACATTTGTTATAAACATTTACTAAGAATATTTTAAATTTTTGGACAAGAATTGTTTCTTCATATTTCAACTTATCAGGAGATACAGTAGTCAGGGTTTTCTGCTGTTAGCCAAAGGTTAATCAGTTAAGGTGTTGATTATCAAGATTCTTTATGAAAGTACTTATCTTTGCCTCTGCCTTTAGCAAATTATCGATAATGTGACAGTTTGCTTTGAGTTGAAAGTCTTATTTTTACATAACCTTCACCTATTAATTTCCATCATCCTATAACAGTATTATTTTAATCAATTATTTTATTGACAGCTTATATTCATTAGCTGATATTTACTATTTATTAGCTGACATTCTTTTGTGATGATGAGTTTTCCCTTTGTCAACTGAAAATGAGTCACAGTAATTCCTACAAGATAAAAAGTTATTTTTCCCTTCAATTGGAAATTTTCAGAGAAAGTTTTTGACATACCAATGATCCCTAGCAAGGACAAATAATGAATATCTTCCCTCCCACCCCTATCTTTCTCTCTTGAGCATCATTATGCACCAATTTTTCAAAAATCTATGCCAAAAGTTACAATATATTATTGTTAATTTGAAGGCCACATTGCCCTGACCTATAATTTGTATCATTTTGATATCCTTTCATTGTTTTGAAGCTTTCCTGTCTGTATAGTACAAAATGTTCTGGGATAAATTCGTTTTTCCCTGCTTCAGGCTTGGAATTAGATGGATCCAGGAAGCCAAAGTGCCAAACTGTAGTGCACTTTAAAGATAGAAAATTACCTTGAATAACTTTACCAGTAATGTGGACTCACAATATAGCAAATACAAACTATATGGTGTTACAATTATCAGTGGAAACAACAGAAAAGCAAATTCTAGAATCATACATTCAGACTGTATTACAATTGTCATATTCAGAAAGACAAGAGTTTACCATATTCATAAAAATAAAAGCTGGTCTTAATGGTGTCTCAAAGGAACAATAAAGAATTGCCAGCAAAAGAAACCTGGCAGCTTTAAAAAAAGAATAAGTAGAACTTTTAAATATAAAAATATATGTATAATCCTCTCAGCTTTCATGCCATCTTCTTAGAAACCTCAGTGCCATGAGAACTAAGTGGAGGAAAAAGCAAATGCACAGGCTGAAGTTCAAAAGAAGAAAGATGAAACAGAGGTCCAAGTAAAATAGCTTGTAGGCCCATGGAGGCCAAAGGAGCAGAAATAAGGAATGCTTCAAGCCGAGGATGCTGGTATAAGTTGTTGGACTGCATGCTACTGTCTAGAATATGTCTCCATGGATTAGAACTTCATTGCCATGTGATGACTAATGCCATCTCAGAGAGACCCACATTGTTCATAACTAAAGTTGTCCCCATCTGTCTCAGTCTTTTGCCCTGGACCTGTGGCATTCTGGACTAGTTTTGTTCTCAGTTGTGGGCGAGTATAATACATGTACAGTACTTCATCTTTTCTAGTGTTTTAGCTAAAGAAAAAAATATGTATGTATAATTATTGAAACTAAAAGTACCCACAGTAGAAAAGCTCCTTGACATTGGCCTTGGCAATGATTTCTTTGATATTTCACCAAAAGCTCAGAGTTAAAAAGCAAATATAAATAAATGGGACCATATCAAACTAAAGAGCAAAAGAAACAATCTGTAAAATGAAAAGACAACTTAGAGTTTGGGAAGAAATACCTGCAAACTATAACTAGATAAGAGTTAAATATCCAAGATTTATACAGAACTTATACTACTGGATCACAAGAAAACATGTAACCTAATTAGTAATTGGCTCAACCACTCCCAGCACCCAGAAGGAGGCTCCCCCACTGCCATTCCATGCTCCAAGGGCAGAGAAGGTGAGCTGCGTGGGTGCCAGAAGC
>NW_004624810.1:3271110-3282896 GCF_000247695.1 Heterocephalus glaber | reverse complement strand
TTTTCCTTTTATAATTTTTAAGTTTGTCATAACTTTAAAAAGGTCAAGAAAAACAATATAAATTATACTAGGTTGTTTATGATATATTATAGATATGCCATATATTTATAATATACATATATATTGAGTCAGTAGTCCAAGTCAGGAGTTTACAGGTTAGATTTAGTAATGGAAACTTTAAACAGATATTATCAAATAGTACTCTGTTTTTTTATGTCGCATTTACAATAAGTAATTTTAAGTCTTTTCTGAAATTTATGGGTGATTTCTCATTTGAATACAATTTTACTTTATTTCTTTATGTATAAACATAAGTAATGTAATTTCCTGCATGAACTGTGGTACACACATGCCACCAGAATTATGTAGGAAAATAATGTGTCCCTAGACACACTCCTCGTGAGTTGTAGAGAGGAATGAGAAAGATTAGTTTTTGCAATCCAAATGTCATATTTGTTGTTAAGTCAGTATTGTTTGAAATAAGCATACTAAGCATGCCATCTCTGTGTTTGTTTTTAGGGAAAACTTTATTCAATATAGTGCATCTGAGGTACTTGGAACTAATTTAAAAATCTTGTTTATTTAATTTTTGGTGGGTTTCATGTCTTAGATTGTGAGCACTACATTGTTACACAGTTCAATTAATATATTCTCTGTTTCCTTACTTTTACGAGTTTTCTATTTTTCTGTTTTCATGCCATGTAGTACCTGGAACATTCTGTGCCAAGTGAAGTTCATTTATCCTCTTTAAATATGTTGCTAAATCTGATTTCCTTTTCCAATGACTTGTAAAAGTTTTTCTATGTTAAACAGTTCACAATGGTCTGATATTTTCTTAGAGAAAAGTGAAGAGTACATATTTACTCAGCTTGATAAGCCTCCCTGCTTCAATGCTTCAGTTCTCTGTTATTTCTGTAGTTATTAATGATAACACTAAACTAAAAATGTGGTTAGTCTTGTTGTAATAGACATGGAAAACTAAAACAATGACACCAGAATGAAGGTCTTATTTGAATTGCATAGATATTTCTGAATGCATAGGGTTTTTCTCAGTTGACAGGTCTTGGTTCACATAGTCCCAAAGGTATTAGTGGCTAATTTCCCAACTTGAAGTGAGAAGAAACAAATAAGAGCCATCAAATCATTTCTCTTTAAGATAAGACAATAAAATAAGGCTTACATAGTATTCTTTTATTTGTTTTTGTGTTTTGAGACAGGGTCTCCCTAGGTAGTTCAGGATGGCCTTCAACTCACTATGCAGCCCAACCTGGCCTCGAATTCACGGCAATTCTACTGCCTCAGTCTTCCCAGTGCTGGGATTTCAGGTGTGCACCACCATGCCCAGCTAACACAGTCTCTTGATAACAGCTACTTGAAAAACTTAGGAATCAAAAAGCTAAAGACCAAAAAAAACAAAACAAAACAGCTGAAAAGATGGTAATCTCTATTCCCTTGATAAATGAATTAAGATGTTATGTGTATGTACCAACTCCCTATAATGAGTATGATAGTTATGAAATGAAAACATGTACTAATAAAATACAAGCTAAAAGCACTAAATATATTAAAATATAATTTAAAAGGCACAAAACAGTATTTAACCAAGGTAGAACACATTATTAGGCACAGATTAAAAGCTACAAATTTTATAATCAAAATGAAAACCTTTTTGGAGTATTCACTTGGGCCTGGGATGTTTTACATGCTTGGAACCTTGCTATCACTCAATGAATTAAATATTAAAATTATTCTCATTTTATAGATGAAGAAAATATGTATAATATGATTCATTCCTTGCCCACAGTCACATAACTAAAAAGTGGCAAAGCTGGAGTCTTAAGCCCCAGGAGGCTGGCATTAGCATCCACAGGGGAACTATACCACAGAACTTTTGTCAGGTTAGGAACACTGTACATGAGTGTTAGGATAAGATCCGAGGATGTTCTGTCCTTCCAGTTGAGATATATTGTACTAAATGTTTGCTTTTTAAATAAATCTGCTTCACCTATGAAGATTCAAAAATTTGTATCTTTTCCATTGTATTAATCCTTCAATATAAAATAGAACTGTAGAGGATAGTTATTCTGTGCCTGAATGAAACCAAAAATATTTAAATGTTTTTTAAAAGAGTAAAAATAAAAGTTTCTGAATGTGTAATTTTAAAGCTAAAAGTTTAAGCTTCTATTTATGTATTCGATTTTATGTACACTGAATTAATGAGCACTTTTTGAAAAATCAGAGTTCTGTGAAAATGTGATTAAATCATCACCTATAGTAGGGTTAGCTTTCATTTCTTGAGTGTGTAGTGACTAATGAAGATAAACTAGAAATTCTCTTTCTAATTTTGAAAGCAGCTACAATACTGCTGGTTCATGATGTACAGTATTTTAAATGACTAATAGTTTTATATGCTGAAAAATCCCCAAATAATAAACTTATGTGCTATAAACTGAGTGAAGAGTTGAGGGAGAGTTTGCAGAAATGAGCATCATATAAAGTCTGTTTTAGGTTTTCATATGAAATAAAACTTTGTATAAAATTTACATTTATCTAAATTAAACTAGAATGATTCAAGATGTTTTAAGAATCTTGAAATCATACAGCCTTGTAGAACTTCCTTCAGTTCACTTTGAATAGATCATTAATATTAATTGTAAAGTCCTTTTCTTTAAAAGTTTTTTGCTATTAACCAAATATAGTCATTTTAATTCAGGGCACTTTATTTTAACAGGTTGTGGTAATTTGATTGATTTCAAAGCGATAAATGTGTATTGCCTTAGAGATACAGATGTATTTGTTGTATGTTTGAACATATGTTATAAATGTTTCCTACTGTAGATTTTTATCAGAACTTCCGATCAAGTTAAGGCCCAATTTTGTTTGAAACGTCAAAGTTTGAGAAGTTAGATTATTTAAAAATTCTAACAATTTAAACAGTTAAAAATGATGATGTAGTATAATGATATATTGGTATATTATTCAGTTAACATAAATATGAATAGAATACAAGTGAATTACAGAATCATGAATTGAAAAGTGCAAGTTGTAGAAGATATACAGTATTATTCCTTTTTTTAAGCTCAAATAGAATAAAAACTAAGCCAGATTTTATTTAGCAATACACAGATATATGATGAAAGTATTTTTTAAAAGGATGAATGAAAAATAATAGAAAAATCAAAACAATGCCCTGTGAGGAGGCAAGGGGCTAAAGTTGAAGAGAAAAATGAGAATATTATAGGATTTAAGTTAATGGTAGGCTCACAAGTTGGAATTTATCATTATACTTCCTGGCTTGCATAAATAACTATTATTTTGTGTGCATTAAACACTACATAATAGAAAAAGGTGAAGACAGTGGTAAATTTTATGCCTGTTTGTTACTGGATATGCCTTGAAAGAAGCTAGCGAAGTGGAACATTTAGGCAATTAAAGTGGCTGTTATACCCACATGAAATCAGATATTTTTACTGATATTTTTGAAGAACTGTTTTAAAGCTACATGTTTTAAGTTTCACTGTCTATTTTTCATTTCACTTGGAAGACCACTTCAGATCAACTTAAAGTATAGAATGTTAAATTTAAAACAATATTTATTGAACTCATACACTGTCAAGTAGCTTATTGGATGCTGCTAAAGTCTCAAGATGAGCAAGATAAATTTCTGCTGCTTGGGACCTGGAAATTTAGTAGAGATAATAGGATAGATATGTCTGTTATTCTAATTAGTACAAAATCTAAAAGGACAAAATGTTGGGTAAATTTATATGAAGGATATTCGTGAGAAAAATCCATCCCTTAATATATGAAAATGGGAATAAAAATAGAGATTTTTGGTACGTGAACTTATGTAGTCAAGTTTGAGATACTTTTGTTTATTTTTTCAGTTCTCTCTGCTTTAATCCATAAGATTATTTTACTCCATCCATAAGAGATTCCTTTTCAAGATATTAAAAAGTCAAGGCAAATGTATCAATTCCATGAAATAACTGTGACAGATCTTATTCCAAAGAAAACTTTATGTTCATGCAAGAGACCATTTGCCTGGATGGCATTATAAATTATTTTCATTCAATAAATCCTTCTCCTTCTCCAGTAATGTTTAAAATATTAAAAAGTGTAAAAAAATAAACTGCACAAAGTCAAGCATCTCTCAGTGCCTCAAAAAACCTATCTAGATCTCACTGCCTACGAGGATGAAGTAAAATGAGTTTAATAGGCTGAGGTCATAGTGAAATTCTCAATGCCCATGGGCCTCACCTAACATTTGCTATGTAGCATTTTCTACTGGCTAAGTTTTCCTGTATATGTTATGATAAGACTGTACTTGGACATTTCCAAGGTTTCCTGGGACAAGGGAAAGCAAGTCATAATTATGCTAAGGAGGAAGAGAATTTTTTTTAATCCCTTCTCTGCCTGCTATCCAAAGCTATGGTGATTTCAGCAAGATAAACTGGTTCAAAGTAAGTGCCACCAGAGCACTGGCTCTGAAATGCAGTCAGCAAATTTCAATATGTCAGTTGTTTATTCTTCATCTACTTTTAAAATATTTTACTGGATTTCTCCCTTGACTGTCCTTTGCCTGTGAGTCATTTTAATACAAAGGTTAAGACTTCGGTTTCTGCAAATAAAAAAGCTGGCTACAATAAAAAAAAAAGTGTATGCAATTTTAGACTTTATTTGAATTCCATCTGTCACATGTTTTTTTCCATCCTTATGCTGATATATTATTTATTTAACCATCTAAGCCTCAACATTCCAGTCTATACAATGGAATTTGTAGTACTGTCAAAAGAGAACTACAAAGATTAAATTTTGTGGTGAATCTAAAACACCTAATTAACCTGACATGGTAGCTGTTACATTTTTATCCAAGATAGTACTAGATAAAATTGAAGGACTTAAAAATAAGGCCTTCAAAATATGCAAACTGAAAAATTTTTTAATACACTGAGCTAGTAATTTCTTAGTCATAGAACACTGAATTTCTGAGTGATTGAATCTTTAAATGATTAAATAAGATCTGAAAATCAAAGATGATTAAAAATGACTCTCTAATCCATCTTCTAAAAAATATATTTTTAAAGAAAAATAAGCAGTAAACTTCCTGTTATGAACTGAAAACTTAGGAAGAAGTTATGGACATGCTTGAAAGATCACCTTCTTCCTGTGGTCTGGGAGGCAATGGGCACAGCAGGAATTAATCCAAGGAGAGACAATGTATTTGAGAAACTTCCCGTGTACTTCCAAGTTACATGCTAATATTGGCTTTATTAGTTTGATGTTCTGCTTGTAAATTTCAAAACATCAAGAGTATTTATAATCAAGTAGAAGGCAACACATGCATTCCAAATGATACTTGGATTATTTTTTTCAGTGTGATATTTGCTGATCCAGTGGTTTGCTGTCAGTATGAATCACTGGAGTTGACTGTAGAAATGTTACCACAGAGTGCAGAACACAAGGTGAAGCACATAGTTTATGTTTTGGCCTCTTCCTCCCATCTACTCTGCTCTTTTCCAAAAAAAGAACAAAACTTTCATGAAGTATTTTAAGTCTGTGGCTTAATATTTTTCTGCTTACTTAAGAAATTTGTGTGAACTTTTTGCAATACATTATTTATTGAATTATAATTAACTAGATACGTTTTTTCTGTCTCTTTTTAAGATTTAGAAATACACACGTAACACCCCTTCTCAGAGAATCTCAATTTTTAAAGAAGTCTAGTTAAGCATTTCAAAGACATTAAAGTATGTTTCAGTTTGTAATTGCTTAAGTAAAATCTAGAAGTATGTAAGTCCATTTTGAGTGGTTGTAGACTAAAGATTGGACAGTTTTAGCTTTATCAAATACCTCTGAGCTTCATTTCTTTGCGTGGGCAGGTGAGAACTGAAGGAGAATAATTAAAATTTTAATTTAAAAAATACAGGTTAATGTAGTTTATAATTGTACTCAGATATGGTGCTATCTTAGTTACTTTTCCTGTTGCTGAGACAAAATACCGAACACTCAAAGTTAAAGTTGTATTTAGAGGTTTCAGTCCATAGTTGGCTGGCTCTAAGATAAAGTGGCAGATGGGCATCACAGAGGAGAAACAGATTATTGCATGCAGAAGACAGCAAAAGCAAGCAAGGGACCTTAGGAACTTTTTTTCTGCCCCTTTTAAATTCTATCTAGGTTAGTGGGATTAGGGCAGTGCCAAACCAATCAGTGGACTGATTTAGTAATCACCCACACTTAATCTTAGTACCCTTAATCCTAGCATTGCACTATGAATCAGTCACACACTCTAGATTGAGCCACCTCTGAAAAAGCCCTACCTATGACTGCATGAGGCTTTGGGGGGACATCTAGACACACAAGCCATGACAGGTATTCTTAGTTTGTGACAATGCAGTGCTTTGCTTCATTGACAGTAAAAGCATTTCAAAGGTGTTCTAGGCAAAGAAGCAGTGTAAAGCCAGGCTATATGGAAAGCAACATCTAAACATTTTACAGGAACATTAATGAAAGACAAACTGTGATTAGAATTAAAGAATGTGATTGTACAATAATCCAAAGGTACAACTTCATATTCTGAGCAGTAACTTAAGTCTGTTTTCTTTCAAGCTGTTTTCTGGGGCTCAATTCAAGACTGACTCATAAAAGATACATGATTGTAGCTGCTTTTATATTCTCTAACACACTTTAACTGAATTTCAGAAATTATAAATCTTATACTTTTTTAAGGACACATAGATTTGCTATCAAAGTTTCATGACTCCTTTGAGTTTCTTTTTTTAAAATCTCAACTCCTTGAATATCTTTTTATTTTTTTAGGTACCAAGGATCGAACTCAGGTCCTTGCACTTGTGAGGCTGGTGGTAGAACCACTGAGCCAAATCCCTGGACTGTGTCCTTGTATATCTTGTTACCACTTTTATAGCTATATATGTCTCCTTTGGTTCAAATCCACTACTCAGTCCTTGGGCTCTATTTGCTGCTATTTCTGATTTGGAAATGTAGCCCATCATGTCCCGTTTAATTGCATCTTGGACCAGCACCAGGGAACTTTCTGTGGTGTACTGCTTTTGGCCTTACACATATAAAATTTGTATTTTTAATGCCATGTTATCTTCTATATGTTTCATTTAGAGGTCAACAAGCAATCCATAATCTGTAGATTTGTGCATGTATGTAGGAAAAATATATATTGAAAATTAACTTTCAAAATATTTATTGGTCCATTGGTTGCATTAATACTATACATGGTAACATAATAATGAGAGTCTTACATATGAGGAAAGAGGTACATGTATATAGGCCTGTTACAGTTAAGGAAATATTTAGTTCAGCCTTAGATTCCAAATAAAATTATGACAGTGAACTTGTTTGATAGTACAACTAACATTAGGTTCATAATCTAATATTTTACTACTCATAATGTGTTCTAAGTTCCAACAGCATTGATGTTTTCTTGGAGGTTGTTACAAATGCAGTCTCTGGCTTCACCCCAGATCTAACAAATCAAAACCTGCATTTAAATAATGCTCTCCAAGTAAGTAAAATATGTAATCAAATTTAAAATGCACTAGTTTAATAGAAAAGCTGTTGATAAATATATGAAGATTTTGTATGTGATGCATGTATAATTAATGCCAACATTAAAAGTTGGTACACTTAAGTTACATTGTTCACAAACTGGAAAATTAATCAGGATAACATATACAATTTTTTAAAAGTATGTTTAATCAAAATGTATTCATTCACTCAAAATTAACTATTGGTTAAATTTGGGAAGACAAAAATCAAGTATCTGAAAATCAAGTAATACCATAATAGACACTCCATAGTAATTTTAGATATTTAAAGCAAAAAACTCAAGCATTTGTGTATTTTAACCGTTAAAAGCTAAAAGACATTTAAACTATACTTGAAGCAGTGCACATAAGGAGAAACTTGAAACCTTGATGTAGAGTGGGTGCTGAAATTATAGCTCATTTTTACCCAGTTTTATCACTAAGGAGATGAAAATAATGATTTTCATTGTAAATAGAACTACTAGAAATTGTTTACGTCAATAGAAAAGTGGACATAACTAACACTCTTCTAGTAACTCTCTGTGACTTCATATAATTTCTGGCATGAAAAAGATCTTTCTCCCACATTTAATAGGAAAAAGTATTGTCAAGAATTCTTCCATGGGTGAAAATGGAAAGCTTGCCATGAGAGAATTCACTAGAGTGACAGTGATTTGACGGTTTTAGGCTTCCGGTGAAATTGCTGTAGTATTTCTAATCTTATCGTTGTCTTAAGGTCTTCTCCATCTGCCTTTGTTAACATCTTTTCAGCATAAATGCATTTTATTGACTTACAATCATTTTGTCTGACTACATCATGGTCTAAGACTTGGGAACAACTAGATCTTTGAACATCAACAATCACAAAAATAGGAATTCCTTTATTAAAAGAAAGTACAATGAATGCTAAGCTATATATATATATAAACAATAAGTATATATAAGCTATATATATATAAACAATAAGTATATATATATAAACAATAAGTACTCAATAGATTTGGAAATTCTGCTTGGTCTACTTGATCTACTTGCTCTTCTGAGTATCTTCCCAAAACAGTTAAAGTCATCATATTACCATGATACATGGATACCCTTTTCATAGCTGCACAATTCACAATATATAAATTATAGAAGTGACCTATATCTCCATCAATAGAAACATGGATAAAGCAGATGTGATATATAATCACAATGGCTCCACAGCCTAAAGATGGATAAATTTGTAGGAAAATGGATGGATCGTGAGACAATAATACAAAGTGAAATAAATTAGACCCAAAAGATAAATATTGCCTGGCTTCTCTTAGATGAGAAATTTAAATTATACATAATTTAAAGAGCAAAATTTACGAGAGGTATAGGAAATGTGGAGGTAGACTTTATGGAGATGGGAAGGAATCTGGTGTAGGGAAAAGGCAGAACAGGGTGTGAGGGGCAAGTAAAAATTATCAATATGTGATAGGTACATGAAGCAATTCTCCAAGATGGGTGTAATTATTATGTATCATGAAGGCATATCAACAATTAAACAAAAATTATCTTTAGATGACATATTCTGCTCTTCAACTATTACACCTAAGTGGAAACAATACAAGAACTTCCAGGATTTTATAAATATCCAGTGATCCGTGGTTTAAAAAGTTACTCTATTCCTAGCCCTCCAATGTACCAATAAAATAATTTAATTTTTTTTTTAAAAGTTACTCTAGCACCTGGTTAATATTGTCTAGCAGTGGGAATATTGATTATGATTACCTTACAACAAAGGGAGTTCTTTAAGGATTTACTGTTTGAAATTCTGTCCTAATAACAGATTTTGATTTTGATTTGACTATAAGTCTCATCCATTTATGTAGCTTAATGGGGAAAGTATTGCATAAGATTTACATCTAGATAGCTTCTTGACCTCATCCCTTTATGTGGTAAGGGAGGTTTTTAGGGAATATCTTAGAGACCTTAAAATATTATGATCAGATTGCTCTGAGTGGCACAAATAATATTAAGCACAATACAATCCCCTATAGAGCTAGTCATGTGTTATCTATTTAAAATTAATATGTAGAGTATATAGCTCAATATATTAAGCATTTAGACTCCCAAAAGTTTTGGAATTATATGAACAATTAATTTATATTATTAGAAAACTAAATGTAAAAATAGTTTTCTCAAAATTTTTGTGCTAGGAAATTAACAAAACATAAATAAAAATGGCAGCTCTAATTTCCAAAAACATTTAAATCATAATTACATAGTAAAACAACCTTCAAGATGCTTTCAAATAATCTTATTTATCATTTTACATGTTGGTTAAAACTATTAGTTTAAAATATGTACTAAATTTTTATGAAGCTATCCCTGATCAGTGATTGGATCTGTAGTATAATTCCTAGTATTTGGAAATTTTTTTTTATAGAGTAAGGTAGGCCTAGCTAACTACCGTATGGTAATAGTGTCTGAAAATATGGCCCTAAAAGTATCATTTGCTAAAAATATTATTCTGAAATTATCTTTGTTGACTATCACTACTTTAAATTCATATATATATAAAAAATATTTTCAAGGCCACTACTTAATTATATGCATTTTATAAGTATGTTATGTTATATGTTATATGCAAAGTATATTTTTAAAAATTGGATAAAGTTTAGATAACTGATATTTTAAAAAGAAAGATTTATTTGATTTAATTCATAGAATAAAGATTTTATTCTGACAAACTTAAAACTGAATTGTTAGGTAATGCAACTGAATATAAATCATTACTTTCAGAAAATTAGCTTACCACTTGAAATTGTAGTAATTGAAAATCTGATTCTGTTGTTTGATTCACTGGTTTTAATGACCATTATAACTAAAATATAATTATTACAAAAATATGAAGATTCAAATCATAAAAGCAAATTATTGGAAAAAAAATTTTGCCAAGATTTTGTTGAAATCCAGCTGATGAATTTTCATGTCATTTGAAGTTAATTAGTTATTTTAATAAACTAATCACAAGGTGCTAAATATATATTTTAACAAATGCATTGAAAATAATGTGAACTATTTCACATAACTAAAATATTTCTAAACATTTACTTTTACTCCCTTTTCTTTGTAGTAGTAACTTTTGTCTACCTGGGCGAGTTAGTGCAAGCTTGTCATCCCAGAACTCCCTAGGCTGAGCCAGGAGGATCACCATGAGTTTCAGGCTGTCTTGTGCTATATCTTGAGTTCAAGGACATCCTACACTACACAGCAAGATCCTGTCTCAAACATTTTTTAAAAATTCATAACTAATTTTTTCATTGTGCCATAGAATAATTAGCAAAACTCTGTGTGGCATAAATAACATTTATGGTCACCTCCGTTTCAATAAAAAATATCATAAAGATTCACTATGCCTTAAAAGTTTACTTGACAGGTTTATAATTTAAAAAATCATATATTTTCTCATTGAAACTAATACATGTATCTGAGATATGTTAAAGATACTGGTGTTTTGAGTCCCATATGAAGAGTAGGTCTTATGGAAAAATGGAACTGGTAACAATGGAATAGAGAACTTTTTCAGTGGAACAATATCATAATGTTAAATTATGCCTCCAGCAAAGATACATAATTTTTTTCACTTTTTTGAGAATAAAGTAAAGCAGTTCTATTATGTGGATTTATAGAAACACTGAAATTCTGAAATGACATGTATAATTTTGAAGACATTTTGAAATCTTCCATTCCTGAGAAAGCTGGAACAGAAAATGTTTTAACACTACAGTAATCCCTTACAGTTTAAATAACCTGAGAAGAAACTGCCTATATTTTATATTTTGCACATTGTTCATTTACATGCATATAGCTATAATAAAAGATAAACAGAATCAGTTAGAAATTTGGCTGCCTTCCCAGCAAAAGGCAAGTATATAAAAATTGAAATTCCATGGACGAGGATTTAGCTCAGTGGCTCCACTACCTGCCTCGCAAGCACAAGAACCCGAGTTCGATCCCCGTTACAAAAAAAAAAAAAATTGAAATTCCTCCTCCATTAAATAAGTTGATTATCTTAACCTTTTACATATATATTTATTCAGATACACATATACATACACACATGTATGTAGGTGTGTGTTAGTGAAAACGCATCTTTTGACTATGTTTGTTAAAACAATCTGTTTTGATTCTAGCAATTAACAGTAGATAGCCTTGTATTTCAAGCCAGATTTCTCCCTCCCCTCCCCTCCCCTC
>NW_004624810.1:3243424-3271010 GCF_000247695.1 Heterocephalus glaber | reverse complement strand
TCCCTTCCCTTCCCTTCCCTTCCCTTCCCTTCCCTTCCTTTCCCTTCCCGTCTTCCTTCTTAGTTTTTTTGAGACAGGGTTTGCTATGTTGAGCAGGCTGCCCTTGAAGTCACTATGTAGCCTAGGCTGGCCTCAAACTCACAGCAATCCTCCTGCCTCTGCCTCCCAAGTGCTAGGATTACAAGTGTGTATCACCACATCTGGCAAGTTAGAAATTCATTTAGGGGGAAAATTGGACAAATTCTCAAGTCACTATATAAGCAGTAATCAACTGTCTTTTCCCTGGGGTATATTCTCTGTCCCTGACCTTCCTTATTGAATACAATATATTAAAATACATATCTTCATCATTTTATTTTTTAGTTAAAATTTTGTATATTTGATAGGGCATGTTCTAATAGTAAACAGGAGACACTGCAGGAGGATATAAAAGTATAGAAGAGCGAGAACATCAGTATGCTGTAGAAAAAAGAGGGTACACTTAAAAACCAGGTTCTGAGCTTGAAAGCCAAGCCCATCACTTACTATATGTGAAACTTCAAAATACTTATTACCTTTTGTAAGGTTCAGTTTTCACATCTGAGAAGGGAGATTAACTGTCAAGACAATTATATTTTATTATATGAGAAAGGGTCTTCATAGTAGTTGATCAGGAAATTATGTTTATCTTACTGTTAAAGAAAATAAAAAATTTTGAGCAAATTTAAATATTTTTTCACTTTTACTAAAATTTATTTTTCTTTTTTGACACAAGGTCTCCCTATGTAGTTCAGGCTGGCTTTGAAAGCATTATGTAGCCCAGGCTGGACTTGAACTCACAGTGATCCTCCTGCCTCAGCCTCTGAAGTGCTGGGATTACAGGCTTGAGCCACCACACCTGGCATTTCTAAAATATTAAATGGTTTTTATCTTGTGTAGGAAATCCAAGCATTTCAAAAGGTCTGCAACTATATATTGTAGTTTAAGGAAAGTAGCATCATGTGTTTTCATTGGGTACTAGGGAAGTGGGAAAATACATTTCTGACCTGTAAACCTCAGCTTTAATGTTTAGAAATGTGTTGCCTTCTCTGCAGATATTGATTAATATTTATTAACTTTCTTTGAACTAATGCATATCAATAGATGTGATCTTACTGGTTGATTTTCTTATCTTCAAGCAATATTTTATATTTTTGATTTCCCTATATATGTATGTATTTATACTGGTACATATTAGTTTTATAAAATATAAAGTTTCATTGTGATATTTTCAGACATGCATTAATATATTTTAATCATAGCCATTTTCCCACCAAATTTATCTGCCTATTAAAAATGTTACTAATAGCCTTAGTATTTTAAAGGATATATGTAGGGACAGAGTAAATGTTTGTCATATTAGTTTTGGTGATATTAACTGCTTTTTCTTTACATGTCTTGTTCTTAGGAGTTGACTCCCTGGTGTCTGCTGTATCAACTATAAAATTATGTGAATATTTTAAGATGCAGCCTTTCCAGCTTGAAGCTAATCTTTGTTGAACATAAAAATATATTTTTCCTTATGAATAGAGCCATTATGAATACTTTGAGCCCTCAAGTGATTTGAGTTATTAAAATTGTAAGATGAAGTGTTTATTGGATGTGTCTTGTTAAGACAAATACGTTGGCAATAAAGTTTGAAAAAAGTGCTATGCCAAGTGTTTGTTTAATTGTACTTAGAGAGAAAACAGTCACTGTTAATGTCCAACAGCTTTTAATGACACTTCTGTGTGTGATAAAAGCAAAAAGTACTTTCATTAGTTAAAAAAATTGAAATGTCATTGGGTCCTCCTTATATAAGAGCATTACTTTCTCATATGCTCTGTTTGAACTTGTAGCGAATATAATTTTCTTTTGTTAAACATGTAATGTGTCAGTTAATCAGCAAAGATTTATTGAACACCTTTTCTGCAGTGTATGCTGTGCTAGTTGTTATGGAAAATACAAAGATCTTCAGACAAGGTAAGCAGCTTCTCATCACGCTGGAGAAGCAGTCGATTCTCTACATAAAACAGAGCCATATTAGCTGATTGATGCGTAATTGACGAGACTAGAGGCACCAAGTAGTATTTCCTGAAATATTCTATTAATTTCCTTAAAATGATCTAGGGAAAATTCTATGGCCAAATGTGTTTCGGGAATGTGGCCCAATGTGTTTCTTTAAGAGCTGTACAGTACCGTCTTGCAAGTTAAAAGGTCTAGAAAATACTACAATAAGAAGCCTATAAAAATTATTTGACCAGTCAGTTTTCTAAGTTTATTCTGACCATATCCTTAGTATCTCTTATAAAAACACACATAAGGTAGTAGTCCTTGATTTACAATTTAATTAATTCAACAGCTATCCCCTTAAAGGTGAGAAAGATTACTTTTAAGGATTAAGTGATGATTTAAAACATTATATATAGTGATGCCTTATTGAGGCCAGTGGATATTGGTACAACTTTCCAGGAGGAAGCTTTGGCAAAATACTTTAAAAAGAAAATATAAATGCTCTTTGGCTCAGTGATCATACTTCTAGAAATTTACCCAAGTTCAAAGGCTTTTAATATCTAAGCCAGACCTCTGAAGTAAGACTGGTCTCATTAGTAGGCTGCTTAACATCTTGCACAACATTTCCTTCATTCACTCTAGGATGAGTTGACACATACAATATAAGCTGCTGAAATGAAAAGCACAGACATATTTACGGAAGCTGGAAAGGGTGGGAAAAGATTCTTGGAGCAGAAACTTAAATAACCTTTAGTACACCTGTACTATTTTAATAGAAGAAACATCATTATATATTTGAGATTACAAATTCTCAGTCCCAAATGAGCAATTGGCATATAATGGAATTAAAGATTTTATGTGTTTATTTTTAAGTTTTGTTTGTACCATGTATCAAGCAAGGTTATATTATTATATTATCATATTATCTCAGTCCACAAAACTATCCCATCATATTAACTCAATTAGTTTATTTTTACATACATAAAGAGACTCATAGTTTATATAATCTTCTTTAGATCACATTATTAGTGAATATCTGAGTTTGGCAATCCCTTCTTGGATTCTGAATTTTGTTACCTTGTTGTTCTGAATTAAGAATATTGTCTATGTCCCAGACTACAACATGTCTAAAAAATTTCTTTAGAAAATTATTTTTTCTCCTATCATACAGAAATTATTACTCTTTGATTGAGTTGTTAATGGGGTACAAAAATAAGGGAAATTATGAACCACTACTGGCCCTTGAATTTTAACCGTACTGATGCATACTAAGTTTAAGACTATGTAAATTCTGAATTTTCCTTGGTTTGAAGTGCAACCAGTCTGATTGCTAATATGGACCTTTATGCATTATTCTCTCTTAAGAAATTTTATAATTTCTAACATGGATGAAGTACATATTAGAACAATTTTCTGACTTTCATAATTTTTAGTACAGTTGGTCAGAGTTGAGATTGAAATTTGGTCTATGAAACAAGTGAATGCATCTGTTCTCTGCAGCAGAATACACAAGAAGGACATCTATTTTAAAACACTAACTGGAAAATATAGGCTGGCTCAAAATCACAGGGAGCCTATGAAAATTCCAAAATTATCCTTTTTTTCTTTTTTTAGTAATTCTTATTAATAAACTGTTGATAATGTTCAAGTTTACAACACTAAATTATATGCAAATTCTTAAAGTTATTACTTTGTGATTTATTATAAATTGAAAAGAAATAATTTCTATCCCACCAAATTCTAAAATACCAGTATTTTCCCAAGCTTTTCCTAAAATGTTAGTTAACTGTCATTATTTTAGGAATTTCATTTTCTCTGACATTCAATATCTTTTTTATTGTTTGCATATTCTAACAACAAACTAACATCTGAGATATTTGAAAGGAATCAGTAAGCAACAATGCCTATTAATGACTATATTAATAACAGAATGTCTATTAATGAACAACTATTAGACATTTAATATTATGGGTATTGGATTGCTAAATGAAGACAGAAATTGAAAGGTACCTATGGAAGAGAACACAATCCAAGCACTGGTTGTTTTTTGCTTCTAAAGCTCTCAAATCTCATTCAATATAGTAAGTGGGCCAGGCACTTCTTGTTTATCTGGAATCTGATTTCATTTGTCATTTTGTTTGCAACTCTTCTCTGAGAAAAGTATCTGCTGTAGTGAAGAATGTGGAGGAGAATTTTTAAAATGCAAATGAGAAAGAGATTACATGGATTTAGTATATAGTAAAACACAACTTCATGAATATCCTGTACAATTCAATACTATACAATGAGAAATAATGTTATTACACTGCCATATGGTGGAGATCAATGTCTTGAATTCTCAAAGAAAGACTTAAATTTGCATAGGATTATTTTCATGGAAAATATATTCAATTACAATATATTCAATGTTTTCAGAATTACTGATTTACATGTGCATTGTTATATCATGCTTTGTATATGGAAGTTCAGTTACCAGAAAAATATCTAAAAATTTAAAGAATGTTTATTCAAGTAAATGAAGCAAATGTGTAATAATTGACCATATTATTGTTTTATTACATAATTATGCATATGCCTTTTTAGAAAAATAGCACTTCTGGATTAAAATGTCTACAATCATTTTCTATAATTAGTTTTTTCTGGAGAAATACAAACATAAAATTAGAATTTAAAAGATAAATGCCAGTTTTAGTTCTAGTAACTAGAGTTTCCACAGGTATTCTTGCTGAAAAGGAAACTTTTAGAAAGATTGAACCACATCCAGTTTTCATAGACTTTATATTGTGTTTTATTAGCAAGTACATTCACAGGGATTTATTGAAAAAAACTATTGAGGGCCGAGGATTTAGCTCAGTGGTTTCACTGCCTGCTGCACAAGTGCAAGGACCCAAGTTCGATCTCCAGTACCCCCCCAAAAAACCAAACAAAACTATTGAGCCAACCATTAACATCATCAGTTGACAACATAAAACTGGTTCCCATAATGATTGACGTTTCTAAACTACTTTTACTCAAGGATACAAATTGACAAAAAAAATTAGTATTATTTAGACATTGAATAGAGTAGAAATGTTTTATTTTAAAAACAAAATAAGGAAGTATCTTTTACTTTAAAGCAATTATACAGGGAAAATGGTTTTAATAGTAAATTAGATTAGTTCTGAAATATGTTGTCATTATATACTGGTGTAAAATCTGTACTCCTTTCTCATTTTATTCAGGTTTATACTTTTCAGAAATTAGGAAATAATACAATAGAAAGAGCTTGACTTTATTTTGATCTAAATATAAAAGAAAGAAGACAAAACTGGGAAAATACATTATTTAGATTTGGTTAATTAACTAAAAAGGAAGTAAGGCACCAAAAGTCAAATTAAGTGTCAGTTAAAGAAACATCAATAAATATTTGGGACACTTGATTTCATGAATATTTAAAAAGGCATCCTGAAGGCAGTATCTCTTTAGAAGTTATGTCACTATCGATTAGATATGATCCTTGATATGTTCATCCTTTTGCTTGACATACCAGCCTCCCTCTTTTCCTTCCCCTTTGTCATAGGTAATCACTGTTCTTAAATTTTATCCCTTCTGTATTAGTCTGTATAAGTCAGGTTATGAGGCACAAAAAAAAAAAAAAGAGAGAGAGACGAAAATCTTAGTGGTTTTCCAAATAAATGTTTATTTCTCACTAACTTTATGCTTGTTGTTGATCAGAGTGGCTGTCATGGACTACTGTCCTTAATGTGATGTCTGTTTTTCATTTGCTTTCATCTAATACAAGAAGCCACAATAGCTGCATAGAGGAAGACAGTGAGAAAATCATGCAACACTTTTTCAGTACTTCTTTCTAGAAGTCTAATTTTCCCACATATCCTCCAAAGGGAATGCTGATGTGCATTAGTAATTTCTACCAAACCTTGCTTGAATAATACATTTGTGTATCTTTTTTGTTTGTTTGTGTTTTGGGTATTCAACCCAGGGCCTTTGCACTGAGCTACAGCCCCAGCTTTTCTTTATTTTGAGATAGTGTCTGCTAAGTCTCTAAGTTGCCCAAGGTGGACTTGAACTTGGACTCCTCTTACCTCAGCCTCCTAGAGTGCTGAAATTAGAGTCATGTGCAACCACCAAACCTGACTGTGTATTTTTTCTTGATTTCTGTTCTTCCCTCTGATCTTCCTGAGGAGTTTTCTTAACCAGGTCTTATTTCTTTTTCATAGTTATTATCATAATTATTTAATTATTATCTTTTCCTCCTCTAGACTGTAAGCCTCATGACTTTTGGAGCAATATCTTTTTCATTTACAATTTTATCCATATCCAGTGGCAGTAATGAACAGCTACAGATACATTTGTTGGATTATGAATTAATCTTTTCCTCTTTCTTACAACTAGGTGCCAAGTGCTTCATTTAGATGTACCTTGATTTCTTTTGGATCACCTATGACTTCATGTAAAATGTGCATATAGTATACAACAAGAAAATTCTTTCTAAAGTGATGATTGAAGTGCATGCTTAGTGCAAATGTCCCTGACAATATTTTGAGGAAATACATTTCAGAGAATGACTGTTTTTTCCGTGAAGGTAGAAGAAAACTTGACAACTTGAAATAATTTTTCCATAGATATTGCTGCTATATTTTCCCATTACAATTATCAGAATTTTTATAGGAGGGGAAAACGCTAGGAATTTACTCAACAGAAAGTGGAGAGTCTAGGTGAATAAGGTATGACCTTTGTCTAGAAAGAGTTGACCATCTATTAGGGATAAGATGTACATATAATCATGACTGTCAAAGAAAGTAATATGGTATAATAAGAGCTTGGACTATCATTTCTTCATCACCTATCAAAAATGAGAAAATAAGAGTGAGAGTGAGAGACAAACAAGCTTCTTTCTCCTTTGGAGCCCCTTTCATGTAGCTCATCACTATTCATCCTTTTGTTTTGTCTCTATGGATAATCAGACAATCAGACAGGCAGACAGATGTAGACAGTATAGTCCAAGGCCCACACAGTGTAATCCCCACACAGCACACATCAAATAGATTGCTAATTATCTGACACAACAATATTTTACAAATTGAATCTTCCTTAAATTAATAAAAATCTTCAGAGTTTCAGGTTTTTGAGGGTAGATAAGACATGTAGTTCAACAGGCTGAATGGCTTGTTTTTGTTCACTTGATGCCAAATGAGTGTTCTGACACGATTTTGAAAACTGAAGTGGCATAGCTTTATGAAAAAGCATATAAGAAGATAGGCTATCTAAACAAGATTATGTATACGTTATTTTTATTCCAAGAAGGACACAATTTAATTGCTGTTCTCGTGAATTCAGTTGCACAGAAAGAATAGCTTATGCTTACATGGATCTATATTATCAGTAAGATGAACAGTCATACTGGGACTATTGTTTACAGTTGTCTTTGGAGGCAAATATAGCCACTTTAGTTACTGATCCTGGGTTTCAATATCTTGCTACTTATGGTGGTGTGGAAATTGTTGGCATTGGCAATGAGTTAGAATCTTTTAACATTTTGGAAGATTGAGTCTTATTATAAGATATGAAGGAAGCAGCAAAAAATGAGGAAAAATACATATGATTGTAACTCACTTTAAACATAGGAAACAGTATTTATAAAGGAACATTCAGAGAAGACCAAATTGTTGAACTCATACATGTAATTTCACACTTTAATTTTAATTTCTTTATCTTTTAGGATAAGTCAAACTTTTCTGTTTTCCAACATTCACATTATTAAAGAAAAGTGCGCTGTGCATTTTAAACATAACCTAAGTGAAGAGCTTTGTGAAGATAATGTGAAAGACAGTGTGAACTAATTGCACATTGTCAATTCTGTTGTATGGGGGCATTATCAAGTTTGCATATTAGTCAGGCTCCCAGTTTTCCACTTTTCTCCTCTGAGTACCATTGCTATTTCAGGAAACTTATAATGCAGTGAATAATGAAGAAAAAATCCCACTGGCTGTGGTATAGAAAGTGTGATGTGGTGAAGAATAAAACAGGAGTAAAGTACAATAAGATGCACTGGGATTGTGGAGGTTAATACATAACTAGAAACAGCAGCTTTGGGAATGCTCTCTGGAAATGGATTCTTAAATATTTACACATACCAGCTAATCTATATGTACAATCTCCCTGCAGATGGCTCACTCTGTGTTATCCTCCACAATCATGCTTGACTTCAGTTCAGAAGAGGAAAAGAAAGTTTCATTACTGTGATCATTATTAATATTCTTCATTGGGTAATAATTTGTTTTTTACTCTTAAAATAATTCATGATTTTTAAACTATGTATTATATTTCAAAAACTGATACTCATTAACAGGATTTTTAAAAATAGAAAATTGGATGGGGGAGCTAGACTAGAATTTCTAATAATTAGGGTAGATACAAAACACTACTCAAAATTGGTTTTTCTTAAATGTTAAATCAGAAAGAAAATAAATAAATATTTATCAATATTTTCTGAGATATTTGTTAGATGATCAAAACAAATCCATAAAGGTAGCTGTTTTACTATATTCTCTGACCTTAAATATGGCAGATTAAGTTTTAGTTGATATATTGATTAATACTAATTTCCTAATTTCAGTATGTAGAAATGGCACATTTTCCCTCATGGATAGTGCTTCATAGAGGGAATTTAGATGCAGAGCTGAATGCTTTCTGCTGTTTCTCATGACACTGCAAAGGGAAGAAACAGTATAATCACTAGTCACAGAGGAAGGTGCAGGTTAGAGTCTCATACCTCTACATAGGCTTTGACACAAGTTGATGGCCCTGAGGCATAAGTGGAGTCACCTCCTCCATGGAGGTGCCCAGGGGGAAGTTGAGTCCTTCCCTGGCATTCACAATAGATGTCATTTCTCTTAGCCAGATCCATTTGGCATACACACCAGTTTCAAAGCACTGGCCTATGTCCTATAGCCTTCACCTGTCCTGCTTGCTGCTAAGGCTCTTTTTCTGTTGGTCTTATCAAAACATAGCCCCTACTATTACACAGTGTACCAGTCAAAGGCCTCAGATATCTAATCGTATAAAGGATTGCAGGGTTATCTGAGCTTCAGACCTCCGGCCCCATTAGAGGAAAAACAATCTGCTCATGGAGCAGAATAGATTAGAGTTACAGAAGGTAACTCTAAATCATTCATACACTCAGACCCAAAATACTGTCATCAACATTAAACTGCTATAGAGTAGCTGGATATAAGGTCAACACTCAAAAAAAATAGCCTTTTTATATACAAATAATAGACTCACTGAGAGAGAAATTAGGGAAACAATTCCTTTTACAATGGCATCCAAAAAAAATGAAATATCTAGGAATCATCCTAACAAAGGAAGCAAAAGACCTCTACTCTGAAAAATACAGCACTCTGAAAAAGGAGATCAAGGAGGATATAAGAAAATGGAAAGACATCCCTTGTTCCTGGGTAGGAAGGATCAATATAGTGAAAATGGCCATACTTCCAAAAATACTATATAGATTTAATGCAATGCCATTTGAAATTCCAACAACATATTTCACAGAAGTAGAGAAGACAATCCAAAAATTCACTTGGAAACAGAAGACATCTAGAATAGCAAAAGAAATTCTAGGCAACAGAGACATGGCTGAGGGTATCACAATCCCCAACTTGAAACTATACTACAAAGCTACTGTGATAAAAACAGCACGGTACTGGAAAAGAAACAGACCTGAGGATCAGTAGAATAGATTAGAAGATGCAGAAACTACTACAGATATACTCAGCCACCTCATCTTTGACAAAGGAACCAACCATCCTCATTGGAGGAAAGGTAGCCTATTTAATAAATTGTGTTGGAAAACCTGGATTTCAACCTGGCAAAAATTAAAACTAGACCTATACCTATCACAATGCACTAAACTGGAAGATAAGTTAGGTAGAACTCTTGAAGACATTGGCATGGGAAAAGACTTTGTGAACAAAACCTCAGTAGCATGGGAACTAGCACAAAGAATCAACAACTGGGATCTCATCTTATTAAAAAGCTTCTGTACTGAAAGAGAAACCACCAACAGAGCTAAGAGACAACTTACAATATGGGAAAAAATTTTTAGCAGCTGTACCTCAGACAAACGACTACTGTCTAGAATATATGAAGAACTGAAAAAAATCAGACCCCACCAAATTCAAAGACCCAATTCAAAAATGGGCATCTGAAATGAACAGACATTCTCTGACAAAGAAGTAAAAGCAGCAAATAAATATATGAAAAAATGTTCAACATCACTGGTTATTCAAGAGATGCAGATGAAAACAACGCTGAGATTCCACCTCACCCCAGAAAGAATGGCTGTTATAAAGAAATCATCCAATAAAAACTGCTGGCAGGGGCATGGGGAGAAAGGAACCCTTCTCCATTGTTGGTGGGAGTGCAGACTGGTGCAACCACTGTGGAAATAAGTATGGAGATACCTCAAAGAACTAGGACTAGAAGTCCCATTTGACCCAACTATCTCCCTGCTGGGTGTCTTCCCAAAAGAAAAGAATCATATCACATTGATATATGTGCACCCATGTTTATAGCGGCACAGTTCGTAATAGCTAAAGCTTGGAAACAGCCCAAGTACCCATCAACTGGAAACTGGTTATAGTTTTTTTGTTTTTTGTTTTTTTTTATATAATGGATTACTACTCAGCCATAAAGAATGAGAAACTAGAGACATTTATAGCTAAATGGAGGCATATTGAGGCCCTCCTCTTAAGTGAAATAAATAGTACACACGTGTAAATATCGAATAGTTTCTCTAGTGTGAGAAACTGAAAATATAATTAAGTATTAATATGATTAAAATGAATAATGGATAATTTGACATTCAAAGAAAAGGTTCAAAGGGGTAGGGGTGGCAGGAGGGGAAGGGGAGAGATCAGCATTACAGTCTGGAATCAGGAAAGAATCCATATATAGATTGTGTTTAAAACTATAGGAAGAGATGTCGATAGAGACTAGGCTGGAGCTCACCAGTGGGTTGGGAAGGAAGAGTCACTGAGATGAAAGTAGCAAAGGGTGTGTTTCCAGAAGCACTTACAGCTATGCATAGTACACAGTACTCGATAGTGTGATAATTGACTCTTACTGTTTTAGGTACTTACCATAATATGCTGTGCTTTTCATCCTTTAGAGCATAATTCTACTTATATAAAAGAGTTTACTCTAAAACAATGTGCTGCTATGCCAATGGTAGCCTCATGTATCTTGTGTTTAACTGCATATTCGGATAATATCAAGGGGCCATCACAGATGATTGACGTATATCTTTTCAGTATGCACTTAGAAATTGACACTCTGTGTGGTACTTTGCGATACACATGGATGAAATTGCATAATAGCATTTCTCAGATTATATTTCCATTGTGCCGCATGCCTATATTGAAATTTAAATTTTAAAAAATTTGGCCTATGTGGGGTCTACTAGTTAATTAGAATTTTTTCTCCAGACCACTATTTATTCAATATTAGTTTTGAAAATCTTTCTTAAAACAAATCACATCTCCTGATGTCTTGTTAATGCTTGAGATGTTTTTTTAAATTATATGGAAAAATGTTTAAGTACTTTTCAGTTTTGCTTTGGTTGAATTCTATTATATTTGAATATTATTATAGTTTTTTCCCTTGCATTGTTTGAATAATTTTAATTTTTGTATATGTGTGTGTTTAGTGAACGATAATAAAGTTATACATTAAAAAACATTAAACAATATGTTTAATGTTATTAATGTATATTAATGTTAATGTTATTACAATAAAACTCCATCAGCCAATTTTAGAGGAGAGGTCCATGCACTTTACTTCCTTCAGAAAAAAAAAAGAAAGTGTAATTATAGAATGCTATTTATTGAAAGATCCCTCAAAGTTCATCAAAGGATGATCTCAGCAATCTCTTATTAAGGGAAATATTTGGTGATGACATATTTGCCACTAAAATTTGGAACTAAAATTAACTAAAGGGTCAATCTTCAGTTACCAGTAGGATTTTTTTCCTGAACATGTCAACTACTTAATGACTTTGTGATTTTGATGAATGCCAGTCTTGCCTGTCCTTTTCTGTCTCTTTGTGGGTAATGTCACGCTGTGCACAGAGGTATTTCCAGTGTTCTTCAGATGCCATTATGAGGAGATGACAGCAGTGGCCACCTTAAGAGCTCAGTTAAAGATGATGACGTGTCATCCTTTAGAGACATAGTCCAGTACATACAGTCTAGTAATGTTCTGTGGAAAATAATAGGAAAACAGGTCCTCTTATTTTATTTGCTCTGTCTCTCTCTCTAAGGAAATTTTGGCAAGTGACAAGTAGTAGATGATTATGTGTTACCCTTTCTTGGTACAGTAAAGCTTTTATAATACAATCATTTCAATCATTAATTCTTCCAAAGAGCAGGTAAATTCAGAAAGTCTTGCAACAAAAGATGGAGAGGTGGCAGATTGGTATTAGATTTGTAGGCTATGGCATCAGCCTACTGCTTTGTACCTCGACTTAATGTGCTGTGTAACCCTGGTCATGTTAGCAAACTTTCCTGTGCTTCTGGTTTTTCAGCTGTAAAATGTATACAATCATAGAGTTATTCTAATGTGTATTAAATGAGGTGATTCATATAGGGTGCTTAAAGTAGTACTACCTTAGTACGTTAATTATTATTATTACAGGTCTAAATACTCCTGTGACTTACATGTAGCCATGCGGGTTTTGGAATTAACCATATCTTAAGCTTTTATTTGTCCTGGGATTGAAATCTAGCCCTCATGTGTACTAAA
Source organism: Heterocephalus glaber (assembly GCF_000247695.1). Next base: position 3,258,197 of record NW_004624810.1, on the reverse strand, counting down.
CACATGCTGCACCACTGAGTTATATCACCAGCTCCTTAACCATGTTTTGTACTTTAAAAGTTACCTGTATTCCACACATGCAACATCAAGTGTAGGGGATAGGACAAAATCTCTTAGTTAAGCACTTTAATATTTCTGTAGTCAAATCCATAGAACAGTCATGTTATGTGGGATGAATTCAAAGCCAAAACAATCTCAGATTAGCTCAGGTTAAGTTTTGCTACTTCCAGTACACATGATACCAAAACAAGCATTTGTGTTAGAGCTTTTTTGAATCTGACATTTCAGATAAGGGATTGTGGACTTTTGTTATATTTTCTGACATTCCTCAGTCAAACCTGACTCTACTATAGAGTGGTAAGCATCCTTCTGAGGAACAGAGCAACCCATTTTTGTGGTTCTCCAAGTGGGGCTGACTCAGCCTCATTTTGTGCAAGCTGGCTTTTATTAGACTGCTGGTATAAAATTAGAAATGAAAAGACATCGCACATAGTGTAAAATTATTTCTAGCTGAAATCTCTGTTTGATTTCTAGAAAGTATTCTGACAGTCTGGTCTTGTTTCATTGTAACAGAGATTTTCCTGTATTAAAGACATACAGGTCTACCCCAGGCTGGATCTCATAGACACAGAAGCATGTTACTTGGCTCATCCCATTGCCTTTCAGAGAACTTCAAGCAGGAACTGATGATCAGAGGCAGGGGCTTACCTCCAAGGAAAGCCAAGTCATTGGCTGGTTGTTGTCCATAGGCAGAAGAAGAGGTCATGTGGACAATGAGGCTTTGTTGGAAGGTTTATTTAAAATTCTAGATTTAAAAAAAATGCTAAACCATATGCATAATTATGGTATGTCCACAAACCAAAATTCATTATGTCTTCTTTATTTCCTGTATTCAGTAAGAATCGTACTACAAATTCACAGCATTCTTCTGCTTATGAAATTTAATATAAGTTGAAGAAAGGGATTTCTTTGTGACATAATTAGCACTGAGAAAAGCCTATTTACAAAAGCATAAGGTTGGGTGATGATATGACTTAGCCTGCAAATATCTTAAGGATGAAAATCCACATCTTTGATTCTGTCTGATTAATTGTCCAGATGGTGTGTGAAGCTGGATTTCTTTCTCATCAACAAAAATAAGAGTGCCTGAGACCCATGCTTGCACAAATTGATTGCATTATTATTCTTTGACCTTGAGTCTCTTTAAATCACAAAATTCTTCTGGGGCTTACTGAGAATGACAAAAATCAAAATATAGTTCACCCAACTCAATTTATGTGCCTTTTGATTTTTAGCTTCTTTACAGTAGAGCCCCATCAGTAAATTAACTTTGTAGGATTTTGCTTGACATTTACAGTAATAAGGGCTAAACACTTGCATTTCCACCCAATTGTAGTCTCCAAGGCTCACCAGTCATTAATTGCTTTTCTAATTGCTTTATTAAAAATTAGTATTTGATGTGGTTTTTTTGGCCTTTTTCTTTCTAATGTCATTGACAGTTGCTAATTTACTTGCTAGATAATTTTGGATAAGTTACATAATTTATTTGAGCATTTACAAATAATTTGAACATGCTGAATTTTGAATTGCCCTTGTTATATAGTGTTCTCTACTGTTCTGTTTTTGACATTCATTAATTCAGTATTCAACAAACAAGTTTTGACTATTTATAATGTGCAAGGCATTGATCCACCTACTGTGGAATCTATAAAGAGAGCTGTTGTCCTGAAGGAGCCTATATTCTATTATGGAGAGAGACAAAAATAATTAGAAGTGAAGGTCGAAAGTGATAAATGCTACAGTCTGGGCAAAGAACTTTGGGAAATCAGAAAGACAGAGATGACTTCTGGCTGGGGAATTTGAAATAGCTCAATGGAGGGAATTATAATAGTATATTAAAGGAAAAACAATTTTTTTAAAAAAATTAATTAAATATTTAATTTTTGTTGTATATCAGAAGATTGCTTAGATGAATAATGATATACTTCTAAAATTAAAGTAACTTTACAAATATTTACAGCTATTAAAATGTGTATCCTGATAATTTAAAATAGATGCTTGGCTTTTTAGAATGGATAGGTGCCATTAGGTACATGCTATAGTTACATACTGACTAAATATCAATCCTATCTATAGTGGAATTTGTAATAATTACAATGACATTTCATCTCTTACTTCTTTACATGGAAAGATAACTAAAAATGCTACTGCCTTAGAAAAGCAAGTTAAACAATCTGTATATATAATTTATTATATAAAATTGTATACATATATTGGTATCTAAAGACTTGTCTGAAAAGATAATTAACAAAGCGTAATAGCTTTCAAATTAGTTCTATTTTTTGTATTTTTCTGTTCTGTTTGAATTGTTTACAGTGACTATAATTCCATTTCACAAAAGAAAGCAATTTAAAAATCATTAAGTTAAAAATCATTGTGAGTGACATTTAATGTCTAGTGATAAATTAGTGAAAGATATGACACTAAAAGAAGAACATTAAAAGGCTGTGTATTCATGAAAACTCTAGTTTCATCTTTTCAATGACAAGAAAATGGATGAAATGAAGTAGGGAAGTTATTGATGAAAGACCTTAGAAAAGCTTGAAGAATACAAATTTGACATTATCTGAGAAGAAAATAGCAAATTGTAATTTTTGAACCAAATAGTGATCACTCAGAAGCTTTCATGTAAAAGTTGTTCCAGATCAAGGGATTTTTTTCTTGAGACTGAGACTAGATGTAGGGAGAAAATTTAATAGGTTTCCATGATAATCTTCAAGGGAGGAAAGTAAGACGTGGAATTTGACCATCACAATAAGAATGCAAGCGAAGGATAGACACCAAAAGATTTTGGAAGGATTGTGGACAGAACTTACAGATTGAGTGGGTAAAGAAGGCAAAGGGCAAGGGGCAGCTACTGACTAATAGTAAAGGGATTAGCCTAGTAGGTAAAGTAGTTGCAAAAGACCTATGATTTTGTGAGAAAAGTTCAGAAAAATCAGAACATGATAGATCTATTTTTGTTCCAGTACCATGCAATTTTAATCACTATTGCCTTGTAGTATAGCTTGAAGCCAGGTACTGCTATGCCTCCTGCTTTGTTCTTGTTGCCCAAAATTGCTTTTGCTATTCTGAGTCTCTTCTGGCTCCATATGAATTTTAGAATTGCTTTCTCTAGTTCTGTAAAATTCTATATGCTGTTGATATTGTGATTGGGACTATGTTGAATCTGTGTAACAGTTTTGGGAGTATGGCCATTATGACAATATTTGTTCTGTCTATCCAGGACCAGGGGACATTTTTTTCATTTTCTGATGTCCTCTTTAATCTCCTTTTTCAGAGTACTGCACTGTAGTTTTCTTTGTACAAGTCATTCACTTCCTTGATTAGGTTAATTCCTAGGTATTTCATTTTTCTTGTTGCTACTGTGAATGGCACTGTTTTTTCATAATTTCCTTCTTATCAAGTTCATTATTGGTGTACATAAATGCTAATGATTTTTGTGTGTACTAATATAATTTTAAAAAGAAAATAATAGATCTTAAAGGCACCATTTACTTCTCTTCTGCTGTATGTAGAACAATAAGAGTAGTTAAGTCACTTTTAATTAAAATGTAGTTAGAGTTTGAACAGATTTTTGAGGGCTTTTAGACAAATTGAGTTTAAAATGCATTTGATGTCCCAGGATATTAAATAAACCCATATGAAATGTGTTAAGAAATATGTTAAGAGCTTTGTCAAAGATAGGACGAATACAATAATGGTGAATCATCCAGATGGACCATCCAGACTTTACTACCCCTTTCTCACAAATAGATAGGTGATCCAAACAACAAAGAAATCAACAAAGAAATTTCAGATTAAACTATACTATAAATCAATGCAATTAACAGACATCTATAAAATATCCCATCCAGATACTAAAGTATACACATTCTTTTCTTCAGCTCAAGGAACTTTCAAGAAAGTAGATCATATTATTGGCCATGAAGGAGTCTTAAAAAATTTTTTTAAAAAATCTCATTTATCATTTCAGATAATTATGACATAAAACTAGAAATCAACAACCTGTGGAAATACAAAGACTACAGAATATGTAGTTTGAACAATGCACTTTTGTTTTAATTTTAATTTTCTTTTTTGCAGTACCAGTGATAGAACTCAGCATCTTGTGCTTGTGAGGCAGGCAGCGGCACCCTGAGCTAAATCCCCGGTGTGAAACAATACACTTTTGAATGATCAGTGGGCCATTGAAGAAATGAGAGGGAGGTTGAATCAAATGAAAATGAAAATACAACATACCACAATCTGTGGGATGCAGCAAACACAGTTTTAAGAGACAAGTATATAACTGGGAGTGCCTACATCACAAAATCAGAGAGATCTCAAATTAATAACTTAATTAAGAATCTCAAGGTCTTAGGAAAACAAGAACAAGCCAAACCCAAATCTAGTGGAAAGAAAAAGAAAGAATAAAGATCAAAACTGAAATTAATGAAGTAGAGCCTAAAAGAGCAATACCAAGAGTCAGTGAAACAAAGAATTGGTTCTTTGAAAAGATAAACAAATTTGATAAGCCCTTAGCAAACAAAGAAAAAGAAAGACAAGACCAAATTAAAACTAGACACAATAAAGGAGATAGTATAATAGATAACACTAATATCCAGAGGACCAATAGGAATTAGATAAAAATTCATATTCCAATAAATTGGAAAATGTAAAAGAAATGGACAACTTTAAAGGCATATGTAACCTACCAAAATTGAACCAAGAGGATGTAAAAAGCCTAAACAGATCAATAATAAGCAATGTGATTGAAGCAGTAACAAAATGTCTCCCAACAAAGAAAAGCCCAGGACCAGATGGATGCACTGCTGAACATTACCCAGACCTTTAAAGAAGAAAAGCGTGAATGCTACTTGACCTATTCCATGAAGTAAAAAGGGAAGAAACACTTCAAAACTCATGCTTTGAAGTCAGTATCACCTTAATACCAATAAGGACACAATAGGAAAAGAAAATATAGATGAATTTAGATGCAGAAATCTTCAATATAATACTTACAAACCAAATTCAATAACATATATCATGATCAAACTTTATTCCAGGAATGAGATGGTAAATAGAATTAAAGATAAAAATACATGATTATTTTAATTAATGCAGTAAAAGGCCTCCCATGGAGTTCAACATCCCTTCATATTAAAATCCCTGAAGAAACTAAGTGTACAGGTTCATACCTCAACATAGTAAAGGCTATATACAATATCTGTAGTTGTCATATGGAATGAAAAATTGAAGAAATTTTCTCTAAGATCAGGAATTAAATGAGAATGACCACTCTCACTATTCCTTTTCAATATACCATTTGAAATTTTAGCCAGAGCAATTAGGCAAGAAAATAAAAGAAAAGAAATACAAATAGGAAAGAAAAAGTCAAATTATCCCTGTTTGCACATAATATGGTCATATTCTTAAAAGTTCTTGAAGACTCTTTTAGATCTAAGAAGATCAGCAAAGTAGCTACATACAAAATCAACATTACAAAGATCAATAGCTTTTTTATACACTAATAATAATCCAGGAAAACAGTTCCATTCACAATAGCTTCAATAAACCAAAACACTTAGGAATAAACTAACCAAGGAAGTGAAAAATTTGTATAATGTAAGTTACAAAACATCAAAAGAAACTGAAGAAGACACTAGAAGATGAAAAAAATACTTTCATGTTCATGAATTAGCAGAGTTAATATTGTTAAAATGGCCACATTATTCAAAGCAATATAAAGATTCAATATAATTCCATCAATATTACAAATGATACTCTTCTTAAATTATAAAAAAATCCTAAAATTTATATGGAAGCACAAAAGACTGAGGATAGCTAAAACAATCCTGAGCAAAAAGAAAAATGCTGGAGGTTCACAATACTTGATTTTAAAATATAATACAGAGCCATAGCAACAAAACATTTTGGTAATGCCATTAAAACAGAGATGTAGACCAGTGGAATAGAACAGAATAGAAGGGACAGAAATAAACTTCTGTAGCTACAGCCACCTAATTCTCAACAAAGTTGCCCAAAACATATCTTGGAAAAAAGCTATCCTCTGTGACAGATGGTGTTTGGAAAGCTGTATATCAATATGTGGAAGATTGAAGCTAGATTCCTATCTGTCACCATGTACAAAATAGCCTTAAAATAGATCTAAGACCTAAATATAAGAACTGAAACTGTGAAACTGCTACAGGAAAACATGAGGAAAAACACTTCAGAATATAGGCATAGGCAAAGACTTTCTGAATCAAACTCTAATAGTTCAAGGAATAATACCAAGAATGAGCAAATGGGGTTGCAACAAGTTAAAAAGCTTCTATGCAGGAGACAAAACAATTAACAGAGTGAAGAGATAGCCTACAGAATGGTAGAAAATATTTGCCAGCTTCTCTTCTGACAGAGGATTATTATTCAGAAGATGATATTTAAGAACTCAAAAACAGCATCAAAAGAACAAATAATCTAATAAGAAAACGGGCAAAGGAACTGAACAGAAAGAAGTATAAATAGTTTATAATTATATGAAAAAATGTTCAACATCTTTTAGCCATCAGGAAAATGCAAATGAAAACTGCATTGAGATTTCTTTTCATCTCAGTCAGAATGGCTATCTTCAAGAACACAGAAAACAATGAATGTTGGCAAGGACATAGAGAAAAGAAACCTTTATAAGCTGTTGTTGAGAATATAAATTAGTACAGCCACTATAGAAATCAGCATGAAAATTACTCCCAATACTAAAAGTAGAATTATCATTCAGCTATACTACTCCTTGGTGTAGAACAAAAGGAATTGAAGTCAGCATACTATAGAGATGTCTGAATACCCATGTCCATAGCAGCACAATTCATATGAACTAAGATAAGGAATCATCCTGGGTGCTCAGCACCAATAGACAAAGAAAAATGTAGCATATATACATAATGGAATATTTTATTTATCCATAAAGAAAAACAAAATCATGTCATTTGAGGGAAATTGGATGGAACTGTGGTCATTATGTTAAGTGAAATAAGCTGGACTAAGGAAGGCAAGTGTTACATGTCTTCTGTCATATGTGTAATCTAGGAAAAAAGATGTCATTGAGGCCCAATTTAAAAGATGGCTTAAAAGGCTCAAGAGAGGAGAAACTTCATAGCAGAAAGAAAAGAATGGCAAAGATGGAGAAATAAATGTTTGTTTCACATTGAACATACTATTTGGAAAAATAGAAAACAAGTGGGGATTTATCCTAGGATGGTTTTTATTATTCTACAACAAAGCACAAAACCTCTTTATATTTAGAGGCACTTCTGTATATTTTTGTTTTGAGCACAGCTAAACAGAAAGTTTGTAACAAACCTGGAAATGATAATAGTAAGAGAACCAGAGTTTGAATTTCAGCTTCACCACTAACTGATTAGGTTTAACCAAGTAATTAAGTCTTCTAAATCTGTTTCCCTAACTGGATAATAACATGAATGATAAATGTATCATAGAGGCATTGTTTGGATTGAGTGATCTGAAATATGTAAGAATATAGAGCTGAGCACAGAGGGAGGAGGCACTAAAGGGTATTTGAATTTGCAAAACAAAAAATAACCTTTCACATAGCACAAAAGAGGAAGGTATACCACAGTACTGGAAGACAAGTGAGAGGAGAGGCAATAGAGAAAAGCACTGTAGTGGTGACTTATACAGGATCCACTATTTCTAAGGCAGAAGCCTAACCCAGTTTTCTCTGCCTAGAGTACAGAGAAAACTCCATTCAATAGGACACAGTTCCTGTAAAGGTCCAGTAGGTCAAAGGCAGAGCACATCCTTCTTGGTGCTGGGTGGCAATCTGTGCCTGGCCGTAAAACTCTGCTGAGAAGGTAAATACTTTATACTGATCTATCAGTACACACTCTAGAAATTTTGCCAGTATATTGTTCAATAATAAAAACATTGCCACTCTTTCCCTCAGAGCGATCGTCTTATGCTACAAATTATTTTTTAGAATAAAAGGAAAAAGGAGGAAAGAGCTTGTAGAAAAATAAAAAAGAGAAAACATTAAATTGGTTACAATATATGAAAAAGATTGATAGCACTAGACCTAAGGCTGGTGCTAGTGTGACATGCTTCTATCAGAAACAACAACAAACAAATCCCCCAAACCCAGTGTCTGTTTAAGAAATTAGAACAGTGTTCTTGAAATATGACCTACCAGTGTCACAGCACTTCAGCTATAATATATTCTGCTTACTTAATCATTTTCTATCACTGGGTATTGTATTGTGCTCATATCTAAAATTAATATTTTTATATCTCTACTGAGCACTACTCTGCAACTGATAATTTATATTTTGTATTATTTCATCACTAAAATGTATGTAGCATTAGCTATGAAGCTGTCATTGTTTAAATAATAATTCATTTAATCTTCATTATAAGTCTGAGGCTTAAGAGCTATTATCCCCAGTTTACACCTGGGGAAACTCAGGCACAAAAAGGGTGAATAACTTACTTAATGCCACACATTTGAGTGGAAGAGCTGGAGTTTGAACCCAGCTTCAGTAGTCTATCTTTTAAGCCACTGCTCAGGTAAGATTACATGGGTGAATATGGATAACATGGATACATACCTGGTACATATCTATGGTTAAATAATTGTTAAAAAATATTTATTGATTTTATGATAGTATTGCTCATTCTATGTATAAACATATTGAGTGGTCATTCTATTATGGTTTATTTGAAATATCTCATTGGCAAAAACTATTAGCAAAGTTTTGTATATTGGTAGAAAGGGTTATATTTCCCAGGATGTCAACTGGGATATGGCAATAGGTCAAAACTCTTAATAAGTCCAGTTATATTGAGACTTCAACTTCTGATGGATATACTAAGTGTGTCACTCTAGCAGAGAAAGAAGTTAGATTAATCCAACAAGAAGTGTTCCTCATGGAGGCACATTGATTTTTTTGCTGCATTATATGGTCTTCCAGGTACTTACAAAATTGATGTACTCCAAGCAAACAGGAAATCTATAATTTCCTGCATTTGTCCTTTTTTGTTTGCTTGTTTTTAAAATGGTGTTGAGCTTACCTGTTCCTCAGCGCACACTGCAAAAGCACAGGGAGGAAAGAATTCAATTTTCTATAAAATACATTTTTTTATGTGTGATTTAACAAAGAGGTAATTCTCCATGAATAGAAAATATCATTCCTACCTCATCACCCCCTCTGATACCAGGTTTAGCATAAACAGGTAGCAATCTGAATACATGACATTCAAATGAAAGCCATTAATAACTTTCTAAAAGTAAAATGGGGACATAGTTATTAATGTAATGTATTGCTGAATTTTCATTTTATGTGGAGAAATTAGTGTTTCATATTTTAGTTAATTTTCTGCTTGAGCTGTGAGGTTCTTTACACTCTCACAGTTATTATATAATAATATAACTATAAAAGTCCCAAATTCTTAGTGTTCTTCCCAAACAGCTATTTGTAAGTAGAGTTTAAAATTTGCTGACTTATAAATGCTCTGAACTTACACATTGTATTTGAAATAGTGCAAACTATTATCTTTTATGCATATTTGCTGACAGAAAGAAATACATTTTAAAGGAAGATATTACCATTTCTGGATTCTATGCATCAAGCATAATCTTCTTGCTGCAGTGACCATTTTAAAATGATTGTTATTGATATGGCAACACTTGTATAGATTATATGCCAGTAAAATGCAAAGAACTCTTTGAGTTGCTGGTGAGATTTATTTGGGTACAATGAACAGTATGTATATACAATTTGTTTCTAAGATAGTCATTTCTGATTCCAACAGCAATTTCAGCTGTGTTAACAGGATTTGAAAGTCTCTTATGATTCTTTATTTTTTGCTATGAATTTACAATAAAAATCTTTCAAAGCTCATTATAGACTATGATTAGGTCTACTTTTGAGCTGAATTTCATCAAAGCTTAAAGAGAATCAGATGAAAGACTTGATTAGTACAGTTTCCTTAGAAACATGGGAAACAGTAGAAACATCTTAGAATCCAAGACATTTGGCAAAGAACTTACGGTCCATCTGCTGTATTCAACTATTATGAGAATACAAACAGAATAACTTTCATTCATATATTATGGTAAGTATTTATACTTTGTTAATAAAGGAAAACAATTTGCTTGTCTTTATGATCTGTAAATAAATAATATATGTTAGAAGTAAACAAAAGAATGAAGGGAAGGGTAAAGAGAGTAAAGCAGGGAGAAGAAGTAAGACAAGGAGAAAAGGAGAAATAAAAAGAAAAAAGGAAGAATCAAAAGCTGGAGCTTGTGTTTCCTTCACTATCCAGGGACTGGCATGAATTTCAATAGCCTCTGAAGATCAGCAGGTCAATAGCTTGTTAAGTAGTATTCTTTATATTTATTGATGGTAGTCCAGTAAGCATTTATGCTGTTATTTAATTTATTTAGTTATTTATTCCTTTGGGTTTTTTCCAACAAATATTTACTGTACAAAATCATATTTGTCAAAAACTGCTGGGAAGGCTAGAAATTTCACAGTGAATAAAATATAATCCTTGACTTCAAGGAACTTAGAGTCCCTTGGGAAAAAAGGAATAGATTTTAAAATTACAGATCATTTTATCTGCCCAGTGGTCTTAATTATATTTATCTCATTCTTTTGGCTGAATCTTTATCTTTTATGCAACTCTCAACCTGTACCTTCTTCAAGATACCCCTCTCAGCCAGTGTTCTTACTAGGTCTTGATCCTCCTACCAACCTACCAACCTCTGTTCCCACTCCCTGACTGGGCAACAGATGTAGTAAGACTTGCTTAGATCCATTGATCTTCCTTGGAAATTTGAACCTTGCTCATAGACACAAGGAAGCAAAGGTTGTCAGTTGGAGTTTTCTGTTAATGGTCCACAAATTCTGATGCTGAGGTTCAAAGCTGCTATGAATCCCCTCCTTCTCCAAGGCTTAATTTTCATTTTTTATGCAATTCCACAAATTATTGATGTCCTCCCAAGGAATCTGTTTTTCTTGTTTATGCTGCTCAAAGTGGTGTTGAAATTGTGGCTTGTTAATGGTTCTAATAATCACTATAACACATCAAGACCACTTTCCCATGTATTAACCCAGAAAGACAGGGATGCTGAGACTAATTATTCATGCAAACCTAAAGCCAAATTATAAGTTCAATATAATTATATTATGTTGGGAACTCACAGAAACCTGAAATTAGAAAAGTCTTTAAGACAAGGTGAGCTCCTCTCTCACTGTTCTTGAAAATCCTCATCATATAATCCCGCAGTGTTCATTGAAAATACTCACTAATGGGAAATCAAACAGCACAAGACACTTTCATATTTGAATGCTGGTAGGTGTCAGGAAGATCTGGCACTTAGCTAAGGTTTGTTTCGTCATAAATTTTCTTATTATAATTTTTCAATGAACATTATAGTCTTGTCACTTCCCACAAAGGTCTAAATTTAATTTAATACTGGTACACTCAGCCAGTCTTCTTACATGCCTCAAAATAAACTAGCTGAATAGTCTCACAACCTGCTAAGATGGAGTTGCAAAAAATATTGTATAGATTTCAATAGATCACAACTTTGACCACAGAAAAATAACCATGCTTGAAGGAATATTAAAAGAACAGTTGAAAATATGCCAAGACCTATGACCTTTCATGACAAGCTGCCAAGAAAATGAATATTTCTTGCCAGGTAGATCATGTTCAAAGCCCAAATATTAATGGATACACACTCATCCTCCAGTATTTACTAATACATTTTAGTGAATCTTAGAATTGAGAAAAATTTGAGATATAATGTAGTTGAAATCCTATTATTTTGCTGCAAGGAAACTGAGACAGGTAACTAACTTCCAGTCTCTAAATAAAATTGCTACCACTTCTTGAAAATTCAGATTTCTAAGAAAAAATTTCTGATGTTTTAAGAGATTAGTGTGTAAAAGAACCTGTAGCTAAAACATTATTTTTCTTGTTTAAACATCACATAGATTCTTGAAAACTGAGTTTCTTTATGACTCTAACATGTAGAATATAAGCAAAGAAAATAGATTCCCACTTGAAACTCATATAAATAGATTGTCATTTATTACTGCCACTTCTATGCAGATGACTATTGAAAATTCCTCAATATTAATTTAAGACAATTAATTTGAGATGATGAATCATATTCATTATTAATTTTCAATTTTCTGATTTCTCACCTAAGATTTTAAAAATAAAAGTTTTAAAATATTTAGATTATTTCCTTTCATCTACATGATAGTTTTGTTATTAGTGCTCCGGAATTTGAGATTAAAATCATAGTACTTTATTGAATGAGTCCATCAGAGATGCCTTTCCACCAAGTATTTATGTTTTTGTTATGTATGGTTGTTATTATAATTGGGTAGTTAGAATTTTTGCAAAGCAAATAAAGCTAACAGGTTAGATTTACTATCTAGAACTGAAGTGAATTAACCTTCAGAAGCTTTCTTTTTTTATTTCAAGGACCTGTTAATCATTATTTAACCAATGACATGAAGTGACAGTTCAATTTCTTTGCCTCTAAGTAATGATTATTTGTTGATTGACTCAATGTACTTTAATTGACTTGCTAGATGAACCCTGAAATTCTTTATTTTTACATGTTGGATTTTTCTCTTCTGTGGTAGTATATATTTCAAAGCATAATACCAGCCCCATTTGTCAACATGATAGCCATCTAGCATTTTCAAACACATAAAATTTGTTAAGGAAATTGTCTGAATTAATTCACAAAATGTTCATCAAGGTGCCTATACTTCAATCAGAAAAAATATGTCAGAAGTACTCTGAATTTGTTTGTTCTTCTTCTAATGTATTCATGTAGATAATAGTAAATAAATGAACATAATAAGTGAATAATATGGAGAGAGGACAGATACTGTGACACAGAAGGATGCACTAGAACAGACTGAGGTCACTTAGAGCAAGGCTAAATAAAAGTTTACTGAGGCCCTTTCTGGGTCACAGCAAAATACTGTCATAGATATTGTCAATTATGATCCTAGAGCATAAAGAAAAATTTTAAATGTGTTTGGTGTATTACATAGAAGAAAGTTAAGTAAGACTATACTATCATAAGATTTTCTACTGTGAGTAATTACAAAAAAAGTAGTGCTTAAAATGGCAATTTTAATTGTATGTAAAATTAGGCTGAAATAATACCATATTCTCTAGCAATGGCAAATGATACACAACATAGATTCATGCAATTTTTAGGAATGATATTTCAATTCCAAATTTATTTGTATATCTAGTAGTTCAGTTGGCATCACTATGCTTGGATTAATTGATTCTATACTCTAAATAACATAATTGAGCATGATAGTATTTTGAGACAATATTAGTCTTGCAACTATAAGCCAGCAATATACTTTATAGTAATAACACAAAATCAAAATTATGCTGTGAGCAAAAGATGCTACTTTATGCTATATTATTATCAAGAGTCTTATTGGTTTCAAATGCTCTCATTGTGCATACTTCCTTGTTTCTATGGTAATAAGTAGTTCCACTTTATTGCAGCTTCTCTGGCAGTCAGTGTAAACCAGAATATTTTATTTCTATTGTATTTCAGAATGCTTTTTGCAAACAATATAGTGTGCTGATAGTTTAACAAGGCCTTACACATATACTAAGAAATGTGTCACAAAGCAAGGTATTTCCTCTAGCACTGCTGAATTGCTTTGTTTGGTGGCAGTGGCACATATAAAACAGTATATCTAAAAACAAGAGTCTTATATTTCCTCCCCAGTTGTATCACTGATGATTTAGGGAGGTCACCTAATAGCTGTAGTCGTGTTTCACCAATGAAACAACAAGTTGGATAGGCTATTGATAGCGTTTATGATTTCAATGAACAATTTAAAGTCTTCTCTGTCCATTTTACCTTGCCACCTTCTCTTACTATCACCCTCTCTCTGTGGAACACAGGAGCAATCTTGGACATAGACACTGGAACATAGACTTAAAAAATCACCAAATCATTGCCTGTGCTACTTGAAATTTTCTTTCCCTGATTGGTTTAAACACACAGTCATAGGGCCACTTTTAGGAGGTGGGTATAAAACAGCTCATTAAAATGCTGATTAATGAACAACTTGCTTTTGAAAAAATAGTAATGTGCCCACTCTGGCTGGAAACAATATTAACTAAGCAAAATCCCAAGTTATCTCAGTTGATTTCTCAATAATATGCAGCTAAAATATATTAAAATTCCTTTATAATCCATACTGAAAAGAATGGTTCATACTTAAAATGAATTATAAAAATCAAGGCGTCAACATGGAGAGCCAAAAGGGCTCTGTGCTCCAGAGCAATTAAATAGATCATTTTCAGAGTATTTTAGTTCCTCTGGAGGACTTGGATATTTCTTCTTGTACTCTAAGAATAACATAGGAAATTTCACTCCAGAGCCCTAAAAGAGTGCCTCAATATATTTTGAGTCCATTTTCACAACATACCAACATGATACCACTCATTTTAAAATGCATATATTAGAATGTTTTTTTAATTCATTATGTAACTGAAATTTATAAAGATTATGTTGCTAGATAATACTAACCTCACTTATATTGGAATAATATGTAATTAAGACTACAATAAATTTAACCTTTTAACTAAAAATTATTACTCATTGGAATAATCTAGATCAATCTGTATCAACAATTATTTAAAAAAA
>NW_004624810.1:3213763-3226950 GCF_000247695.1 Heterocephalus glaber | reverse complement strand
ATACATATTGACTTATCATTGTCATGACTTTTTCTTTTTGTTGGATTCTCCCCCTTTGCATTTAATTTCTTGTCATGCCCGATAGATTCATTCTGCTGGGCTTCCTGGGGTTGTGATTCTCTTTGTTTTTTCCTTGGATATTGTTTAAAAGTTTTTGGAGTGCTGGTTTGGTATTCATGAAGTTCCTCAGGTGCTCTTTGTCATGAAAGTATCTTATTTCTCCATCCATTTTGAAAGATAATTTTGCAATTTACATCAATCTGGGTTGGAGGTTGTTTTCCTTTAGGGCTTGAAGTATGTCACTCGCTCTTCTTGCCTTTTGGGTTTGTGTTGAGAAGTCTGCTGTAATTCTGATGGGCTTTATTTTGTATGTGATTTGTTTCTTTTCTCTAACTGCTTGTAGAATTTTGTTCTTCTGTTGGATTCCTGGAATCTTAACTATTATATACCTATGTGGTTTTTTGTTTGTTTTTATTTTGATCATAGTTGGAGTCCTATGTGCCTCACTTATCTCTATGTCAAGTTCTTTTCCCCTATTAGGGAAGTTTTCTGCCATTACTTCTCACAGAAATAAATTTAAAAGGTACAAAGTAATATGAAACGTGTGAGGAGCTGTCATTAGATCACCATGTTTGAGCAGGAAATAAAAGACAACAACAAAATTTGAGAAGTAGAGGGACCAAAATACAGAAGACACACCACACCAAGGAGTGATTTGTAAATTGAGCAACTGAGAGCCATTGTAGTATTTTTACTCTATTTTAGAAAACTAAAATAATTGGAAATGGTGCATAACAACAGGATGATGTGGGAGCAGAGGGAGGTATAGATTTGTGAGATGCTCAAGAATTATATTACATAGAATGAGAATCACACTGGGAACACCAAGAAATCTCAATTCCCAAATTTCTGATATATTGGATGCCAGTGCCATTAACTAAGACAGAATTTAAGGAGAAGAAACACGCTAACTGGGAAAATACATAATGCATTCCATACCATAATCCATGATCTTGAGGGAACTAGTCAGAATATCACTTGGTTTATCAGTGATGTGAGTATTAAATCAGGACTACAAATACTTATTTCCAAGTCCCCAGTAAATATTCAATATATTCATGTACCCACCTCTATATGAATGCATGAGATTAGGCAGATGGGGGAATCTCTTTAGTAATTACGTAATCTCCTTTGAGGACTTTAACTCCCATAGTTTTTTTTGTTTTTTTGTTTTTGGTCCTGGAGATCGAACTCAGAACCTTGCGCTTGGAAGGCAGGTGCAGGAACCACTGAGCTAAATCTCTGGCCCCTCCCATAGCTTATATTAAAACTTCTAGGAAGACTCTCCAGTCCTTGTGCTCCTTGTAATACTTTTAATTTATTTACCTAAACAATTTTCAGTGCTGAGAATAATGACCCTGTGTGTGTGTGTGTGCGTGTGTGTGTGTGTGTGTGTGTGTGTGTGAATAAGGTCTGGTTCTCTCCCTCCAGAGCTGTATATAAGAAAACAGTAATATAAATAGATGAAATATAATTTAGTAAATGCTGGGTTAGGAGTATATATAATTACAGGGGGCCACAGAAGAGTCATTAATTTTGACTAAAGGGAAATATGACATTCATAGCCCATAATAAGTTTCATGTGGTATTTTCATATGTGCTGTGACATTTTGATCATGTCTACCCTCCATTGTGGTCTCGAATTCTCTCCTCATTCTGATCTCCTTCCACTTCCTCTTGCTTTTTACCTTGATTTTAGATAATATCTTTAATATTTTTCTAGGAATATGTAGTCATGCCACTGGGGAGGGGCCCATGCAGGGTCAGCCTTTCTTCCCTAATCTCCTCAGCAGGTGACTGACCTTCTATGTGTACAGGAGGCTCTATTTCACATCTCTCTAATGTTCTATTTCACAAAGCAAAGCCAAGTAATGCTTCTCATACTTTGTCTTCTAAGAATCATTGAAAGACCACTAGGCAATGTGCATCTTCTCAGTTCATAAGCCTGAAGTTATTTATTTCCAAGAAAAATGTTTTGGGAGTCTACTGCTTTCTCTTATAAGCTTCATGAATGGTTTGCATTTTGCTCTGTAATACAGAGGAGTTTGATGAAGTGTAAAAGCAAAATTTTATGAGAACCTGAAAATTTAGACTATGAAAGCATTTCCGAGAATATAGGACACTGTGCAATTATAAAACATATCGGTATGCTTATTGTGTTGTATCACAGACACTTGGCTTGACTTTGGAGGATATGAAAAATTATCCTATGAACTTACATAGTAAATAACTATGGTGCATATATGTTAATCCCTAAATGGTTAAACAAAACTTAGTGTCTTTTTCAAAGAATTTTACTAAAAATCTATTTGATTTTATAATTGACCTTTCATTTTGTAATTAGTCTTATGTGTCAGATTTTTTGACGACTGCATGTTATTCCTCTTTCTCATATCCATGAGAACAATATTCTTGCTTATCCATCCTGCCTCTTAGCTCTCAATGTTGTTTACTGGGCAGACCCCTCCAGCTTTCTGGCTCCCTGCTTTGGCTACCCCACCCATTTTGCCCATGCGACTGAATGTACTAAAATCTCTACCCTACTTACTCATATGTATCACATGCACCTTCATGATTACTCACATCTGGATTGCAGGTTATGAAAGGGCATGGATTATTTCCATTCACTCCAACCACAGGTAAGAGGCATATTTAGCTGTGATAAAAATAATAAATATGAGAACACATTTTTTAGGACTAAGCATCTTGAATTAAAATGAGAATATAAAATACTGCAGTTTTCTCAAAATTGACTTCAGAGAAAGTGATAAAATTTCTGTCTTGAATTAGGATCTTCTTACTTTAAACACTGTATAATAATCACCCCTAAGTGATCAGCTTGATGCCCTTATGTTGATCCTTTGTTTGAGAATTTTCCATATCTTCATCCATAATTTGTCTTCAACTTTTCTATTAGGTCTTGGGGGAGATCTTTTTCACATTTTAAAGGGCAGTGTAGTAGAGCAGTTGAGAGCAAAACTAAGAGAAAATGTGAAGGTACTAAATTATTTTTACCCACTTACCAGCAATAGACCTTGAGCAAATTACTTAATCTTTGTGCTTCTAATCTGAGAGAATAACAATAGTTCTTACAAAACAGGATTGTTGCTTGGATTTAATTAATCTTAAAGAATAAATTAGAATAATTTGCTATTTATGTAATTACTATTTAGAAGTTTGTTAATATTGTTTTATAATACTGCATTATCTTCTGAATTAAACTACTAAATAATTTCATAGTTATATGGCATCTTGCATATTCTGGCTATTTTTCTTTTTGTTTAGCTCATGTCTCATATTGAAGTAATTTCTTCTATCAACATTAACGTATTTCCTTTTTCTCCTACAACATGTAAAATTAGTGAAAACAGAAGATGAACTAGATGGTCTATCTCCTCCAAACTACATGTACATATTAGTCTGTTGCATAGTGTTAGATACCTTGTCTATTAGCAGTTTCTTTTACTGTCATCATCATATCACGGTCATGATTATGACCATCTCATCATTTACAGAGTGCTTGGGACCTTCCAGGAATGATTCTAAACACTTTACCTTTATGGAATCATTTGCTCATCACAAAAATCACTGGAGGTAGGTACTACTATTATCCTCAGATGTAGATAGGGAGATGTAGAGTGTAGTCACTCCTCTCATTTCTTTCTTAATATTACATTGCCGCAGAAACTCTGGTAGCCAGACCATCCCCTTATTGATAATCCATTGTTTCTTCCTTTCTTTGATCTCTCAGAAGACAGCAAATTGCCACCAAGTGAATGAGAAACCAAACATCATTTTCCTCATGAAAATTTTGAGGATTAATTCAGGAATATTAAAGTGTCCAGTAGTTGAATATATGGGTGAGCCTGATTCATTTTGGCAGGTGTTGAATTAGGGGGGAAACGCATACACAGACATTGTGGCATTATATGAGAATGAGCTTCTATGTGGGATTTCACATAATACCTCCTGGGCTGATCAAATGGAGCAGGCTCTGTAATGATCAATTGAAAACAAGATAGTCTGCGGAATTGCTCTGTGATAGATAGGGCCAGCCTGTGGGCTGGGAGGAGAAGGTCTGGCACTTCACAGAGACAGATGCTTGAATGGCTTTTGCAGGTGGTTTTATGCTAGTCCATGGCAGGCTCCTTGGCAGCTCTTTCACCTGGCTCTTTCTGTTCAGTCCAGGCTGGAGGTGATACTGTGTCTCTGCTGGCAATATACACACAGTGACCTTTCTCACCTTGCCTGTGTTTTTCCAGTGCATGCTAAACATAGTTTTATCTTATTTCAATGCTGCAGGTTCTTTTTCTTTTATTTAAATTTTTAGAGAGCTGATTTACAGATGAAATTTCCTAGATCACTCTTATGAATCAGTCATCAAAATGCTAGGATAAGAATAGGCATTTAGATACCTGCTCTTGTTTGATGTAATGTAAAATACCATATGCAATATTTTAAACTAAAATAATAAAAGCCAACAATTGCTGAGTGGTCATGAGCCCTAGAGTTTTAGATGCTTTTGGTTGATTGCTGCTTTTAATTCTGATAATGATCTAATGAGATGGGAACTATAATTATCCCTTTTATCAGTGAAGAAAACTAAATATGGAGTGATTAAATGACTTGTCTGAGGCTATCCAAAAGGTAGAGAAGTAGGATTTGCAAACAAGGCCTCTGTCTCCAGAACCCTACTCTTTGCTGTGACACCACCTCTTATTATACAGTCACCTCCAGGACAGGTGTTGTACTGCACAAGCTATTTCTTGTAGCTGTCAAGCTTAAAATGAGAAACGTATGAAATTACAATTTGAGGTTTTCTGTGTTGTCCTCTTTTTGCTAGCTAGAGAATAGGAGACCTAAGTTTTTATTTTAATTAGTAACATTGAAATTCATTAAATAGAATCTGTGGTGGCAGCTGTGTATTCTCTTTTTAACTTGAAAACTACATTCATTGATATCTTTTTAGTCTTTGGAAATAAATCTATTGTCCATTATAGCTGCTACTTCTCTGAACTCTTCTGATAATTTTGTAGACTAGAGTCTGTTCTCTCTTCTTTAGGAAAATAACAATGGGATACTGTACTTCACAGGTGCAAAAATGAAATGATTTGCTCCATCATTTAGTTTGCCTAATTTACAGCTTTTTATGTTTAATTATGTCTATTGTTCATAGATTGGATATTGAGGATCCAACAAAGATGGTATTTATAAACCAGCTTTGTAATGTCATTGAGTAGGTCTTACGTTGCAGGATACTTAAATCTTTTCTTCAATTGTGACAGTTTGGATATCCTCAGGGGTTCCAAGCTGTCTTCAACTATGCCAGCTGTCAGAATGTGGAATTTAAAACTACTACTACAGTGGGGAATTAAATATTATTTGGCCCAATTTTACCTTTCTAGTCAACAGTGAATAGCATGTGTCCATTATCCAGTGAAAGTAGACAGGAGTGACATGTGCATTTCCTTTCAAAGCATTTATGATTTGTAGAGAATACCCATCTGCTACTAATAAGCTGAGGAACCTTGGGTATTTTTCTTTACCTCTCTGGTATCTGTTTTCTTGCCTGTAAAATTAAACATTTATGCTAAATATTTTGAAAGCCATTGAGGATATTTTCATGTAAGTTTTAAGAGCTTGGGAGTTTTGTTTTTCATCTCTTTTCCCCTTGTGCTCTGATGACCAGAGGAAGGCTCAGGTCAGAATCTACCTAAGTCACACCTCACAACTCTATGATTTTCCCCAGAATGGACCATTTCAGCCAATTCACTGTGATCTCAGATTTCTTCCTACACTATCATCCTTCAGAGATGGGTATTTCCTTAGAGGAATTTAGCATAACCTTTTAATTTTACAGGCAAGGAAATAGAAACCAGAGAGATAAAGCTTTCCCCAAAGGGTTCAGAATGAAATCTATTTTGTGTGTGTGTGTGTGTGTGTGTGTGTGTGTGTGTGTGGTACCAGGGATTGAACTTAGGACCTTGTGATTGCCACGCAGGGTGCCACTGAGCTACATCCCAACCCTCAGAATGAAATTTATACAAGTAGATTTTTCTCTTGGGGACTAGCGCACAGCAAGTTTTCAGCTGACTGTTTTAGGTGTGATTCCTGTTTGGCAAATCTTCACATAGCATTCACAAATAAGTGGCTTAGGTAGTATCTTGGCTCCAGAGGACCCAAGCTGATGGTCACTATTTTAAAACCATGAAGCCTTTTAATTCAGCTCCAAATGCCATCCTAGCAATGTACAATTAAGATAGGAATGGAAGAACTAGAGAGTGGAATTTAGAAGGGTAAGACACTGAGATATTTATGGTCTAGAAGCTTACTTTTTTTTTTCAGTTAGTCATTAGACATGGCTATATGTGAGTCTGGATGAATTCCAGTGATGTCATTGATTCAATTTAGTAAATAGGACTTTTCTGTGCACTCAGTGCACATGTCAGGCATTGTTTTACTCCTGTGAATACAGAGCTGAACAAGACCAACAAAGCCTCTGACTCTATAAAACTTATACCAACAAAAATTCAATGCTGAGAGGTAAGATAACTTTTGCCCAAGAATTATTTTTCTGCCCATTTATGTAGTCTTCCTCTTCATTTTGCTTTTTTTTCATTGTGAGAGTTTTATCTTCTCACAAAAGCCAAATAGACATTACCAGGAAATAGCAAAGTATTAGTATAATAGAAATATAATAGAAAAATATGATTATGCATTGGTGTCTCACTTTCTGATAATGTGGCAAAAATTATGAGTTGGGAAGATTCGTGTAAAGCTTTAGCATGAGGCAGAGTTCTGATTTAAAGTACTAAGTTAATAAATGAAAAAGTCCTGAATTAATTTATTTTCATCTGCCATCAGGCTTGGGTGTGATAGGGAGTAACTGGGAATGAGTGAGGCCTGAATGGTTTTGCATTAGTGCTGTGACTAAAGGACAGAAGAGTAGGGATATCCATTAGTGTTTTAGAAAGAGAAGACCATAGAAGTAGGAGTAAATTCATAGGCACATTACAGAAATCAGCTCATATATTCCTGTCATGTGCAAAAATTTGAGTTGAAACCTTTCAGATAATGTGTCATGATTATATAGAAATTCACTGAGCAGTTTTTGGTGCTGGACAGATGAAGTTGTAGGATTTTTCATTCTTAACTTTTTTAGTTTTAAGAGTGCAATCCTTTAATCCAAAGTGGCTCTGTTCCTTGCTTTCTTTTCCTCTGGTAAAATTTTATGGGAGGCGTAAGACATATTTTCCTGTTTATGCCTTGGCTTCATTTATTTAGTATAAATCTTCTGTGTCTTCTTCTATCCCTTATTATTTTCCAGAGGGCACACTGTCAAAGGGTTAGAGAAGATATCCTTAGAGGTTCTTGAAGAGTAACTCTTCCTTATACAATTTGGCTCTGCTCCCTCGTGGCATTATGTGTGGGTGGGAGACTTTACTGCAGGTATTTAGCTTTGTTGGCCTTTTGGATGCTTCATTGCACTCAGTGTGGCACTAATCACGATGCCTTGCTGGCTCACTTGTGTTTAACCTGCTGTCTGTACACCTGTATTGGAAAAGTGATGTGTTCAGCATTGTTTTGTAAGTTTATTTCTCTGGGCACTTCAGAAGCCACTAATGCAAAAGGGTTTTCTGACAGCTGGGGCTTCCTTTTACAGTTTCCTGGTTGTTCAGAAGTAATCAATAGGAAATAGTCTCCAAACAGCTCGATGTGTGAAGTTCAAATTATTGGAATCTTATGTTTGGGGATTCTGTACAAAAACATGCTGTTCAATTTCCACATGCAATCATATTGGAAATACACACGATCATATTACTTATGCCTCAAAGCTATTCCAGTGAATAGTTCAACCTCATTCACTCAACAGCCAAAGCCAGTTCTCCATCAGACCCTGGGAGTCAATACAAAATGTCATAACAAACTCACAGTTCTGGAAAGGAGACAAGAAAAATAAAAACAATTGAAGTATAAGTCTAAAATATTGAAATAAAGTTATATAAAAATACTATAGGTTTTATACAGTTTAAAAGATATCCATGATGATAGTCCTTTTTCATTGCCATATAATAGATAAATATTTTCAAAATTATCAGTTTTCAAAGTATGAGATGGGAGAAAGTTACTTCAAAATGTGTTAAGAGAGCATTTTTTTTTTGCTGGAATTGCCATATATAAAATATTTTGTTTTGTAGGTATTTCTGATTAGTGAAGAAATACTTTGTAAGAAAATTACTTCAAAATGTGTTAATTAATGGAGTATATGTTTTGCTGAAATTGTCATATATAAAATATTTTTTATGGATATTTCTGATTGGTGAAAAAATACTTTGTACACTGCTATAACTTCAGAATTTACCACAATTTCAAGCAAATGGTACATGCTTACTATGTATTTAACAGGTGAATGAATTGTCTTTTATGTGGAAAAAAAGCACCACTATAAAAATCTGATTGTAGAATCATGCAGAAAGGACCACAGGAAGGTTAAATCCAACTATAATTTGACCACTGAAGTATTATGTTTAATGTGGTGACTAGACAAAGACATTGGCTTAGTCTGTGCACAGACTGTAAGGCCAAGGCCACAGTCTTCCTTTTATAAGCAAGTTAAATTTTTGTTATAAAAGGTAGTGGGACAAAGATATTTGGGATTCATCTAAAACAGTCAGATTCTGCTGTCCCTAGATCAAATTTCAGAAAATTAGAAGAAGTCACAATGCTTAAAGTAGTAAGAGCAATGGCTAAAACCAGAAAAATCCAGACTGAGCCTTAAATCTTGTCGCATGATGCCTTGAATCTCATCTCACTTCGTGTTTGCCCGCTCACACTGTTTTCCCAAGGAATCATCTATGCTGAAAAACATAACTATTTCAAGGTGCTGGTATTGTTTGAGCCACACCCCCATTGATGGATGGCCAGACCAGGGTGGGCTCCTAACCTATGGATAGCCAGCCAGCTCAGTTTCTTTTACACCTGGCCTAGCACCAGGATTTGAGTGGTATGTAATATATAAGTATATCTGCAAAAACTGGGAGGAACTCAATCAGGAAATCTATGACTGAAATTATGAGGGTGCAAAAATCACAAGGTAAAGAGCAGTTAGGCAGAAAGAGAGGAAACCCTATACAAAAGAGATACCAAGGGGTGTCTGAGAGACACAGAGGGAGAAGCTTGCCAAAGCTTAAGAAAGTTGCCCAGTGCCCCTGTCCTTACAGTTGCAACATCTCCACACAGGCATATTCTCATACATAAGATTCTTGCTTTTAGTGGTGGCTAAAGGGATTTTTTTCCTTTGCAACATACCCAAGAGTCCATTAAAATGTTCACAAATGCTAATTTGTTGCTCTTGGATATTAAGCGGAATCAATTAAAAAGTGTGTGTATCAGAATATATATATATTCTGTCCTCTGTCCTCATATCTCCCTTTCCCTCCCAGGAGTGCTTATCAAAATCTGTATGCATCACTATCACCGCACTCAATATAGCTTTGAAGTTCTCTCTTGGTGGAACTCCATGTCTATATTCTCCAGGACATTGTAAGCTCCTAATTATTAGGCTATGAATTATTTATTGTTCCTGTTTTAGTGCCCATCAGCGTGCCACAAAAATGCTTGATGCTGAGTACATCCTTGATGAGAGGATCTGCTGGAAAAAAACTGTACCTGTGCATAGAAAGGATTTTCTTTGTTATTACACATATTGATTAAATTATTTTCAAATCACCCCTATTTGTATGTAGTCACTCAAAAGTGAATTAATAGTATGTGAGAGACTATGGTATAACTGAATGATCTCATAACTAGTTACAGAAGACAAGAAAAACATTTAACAGTGAGTAATAATTAAATTTAATTCCGTCTTTTTGTAGATAAAAAAAATTACTGAAAAAATTTCAATACACTTGAAATTAAGCATGCTGTTTAGATTCCTTTCTCCATTCACTAGTTTTTAGTTTTTCCTCTAAAACAGGGCTTGAGATTTGAATTTTACTGCATCTGTTGTGGGAACCCATTTACCTTTGTGCTAATAACTAAAAACCAAGTCTATCAGTCTTTGGTGTAAGTATTTCACAGTGTTTGGGCTGTGCCAAAGTGAGCTGTGCTGCAAGGAGAGCCAGTTCCAGGCCACCCCTGTATTGCAAGTTCAGGGCCCTTAGGAAGGGCAGTGGAGCACATTTCCGCATGGCAAATAGCATGTGTGTGATGGGTCTCTTGGTGGTCAGAAAACATCAGGCTCAGTAGTTCTTGATTCTTCTTTTCAACATCAGGGTGACATTTGCATATGCGACACCTTCATATTTTAGACTAACTTGTATATCCAAATCCAGATGAACAGGCACTTCAAATTTAGTCAAGAGAAAGGCATATTAAGTACTGAAATTTTTTATTTAGAATTTTATATAATAGTCTAAAGGGCACATTCTTTCCTTTGCAAAGAGCTTGTATTTTGGGTGCTGGGTATTGAAACTCAAGACTTTAAAAAAAATTATTCATTCAGTTTATTGGTTCATTTTAGGTATAAAATATGATGACATTCATCATTGGAGATTTGTACCTTTACATAATCTCTCTTGGTTCTTATTTTTTTCCCATTCCCCTGCCCTCACTTTCACCACTCCATCCCTCCCTATTTACAAAGACTTTGTTTCAGTCTTTTCATTTTCTCATATTTATTCCTTTCCCTTCTTTCCTTTCCCCTATCCCTCCCACTTCCCCTTTCCCTTTGGACCTTTTCTTCCTATTTCACATTATCTATTATACCTTTTAGTCCTTATTTACACTTTCAGTTTCTCATACTAAAGAAACTATTTGGTACAGCAGTTTGTAATAGCTAAAACTTGAAAACAGCCCAATTGCCCATCTCCTGGAGACTGGATAAAGAAGATGTATTTTTTTTATGAACCCTAGGACTTTAACAGACTAAACATATACTCTACTAGTGAGTTAGGCCCAGGCCCACAAAGAACATTTATAAAACTTATGTATTTAATCTGTTATAATATTTTATAAAATCTTTAAATATAAATTCCTTAATAAGTGTTACTTTTTCAATTACATTTTAATGAGTCAATAATCAATAAGGTGGAAACAAATAATATACATTTGGCCATTTTGATAGCATTTTTAATATAAATTTTTATCTGTTTAATTGAGTCAAATACAAATAAAAGCATTGTCAATGAGTGGAGAACTTCACAAAAATGTCCTTCAGGTGGGCTAATAAATTTATGAGTAACTGCTGGAACAGTGTTAGTAAGAAAAAAATAATCAAGATAAATTAGTAATGAATAGAAAGGAAGACAATTAAAATAAGGTTATCAATACAACATTAAACACTGAAGTTTTTGATAATTGATTACAACCTCTAATGTTATCATTTCATCAGTAGGCACTTAAATGAGTACATTTTAATGTTTAATAATATGTATATTACAGATGTATCTCCAGATTATAAGTATCTTTTTATCTACTTAATGCTAATCAAAAAGACATGACATCTTAAAAAATTATCCAGTGGTATTTTTGTATAAAATATTTTAGTAATACCAATCCCTAACTGCTTTATAATCTTAATAACAATGAGAGATAATTTATAAGTAAGTCATTCATATTTATGATGTCTACCAGTAATCTGATTTAGCATTCTGTCGCATACAGCCACACACACATAAGTGTACACTGAATAAAACTACTAACTTTACTGATGTTATAATCTAGAATGGAGATTCTGAGGCAGATAGATAAATAAAAATTGTGAGATGAGTTTAATAATAGAAAAAATTCACTTTTTGAGAGCTTGAGATCAAGTTGGCTGAATTAGATTCTTTGGTAATTGGCAATTGCTATGAACAAAGCAAGTCTTCTAGAAGGTTTCCACAACCAGATGATGTTTTATAGCAGACAAATTAATCAGGTTATGTGATACTACGTTAGAAAACATACTCAGGATTGTTTATTAGAGCAGTCTTCAGTGCTCAACATCCCTCTCAATACTGTCAGCAACAGATTGTGAGACAGCAATATTCATCTATCAAATGAATGTCAAGAGACAGTGGCATATTCCTCTAATGTTCTAAGTTGATTTTACTTTATTAATCCATTCTGCATTTTATCTTTGAAATAATTCTTATAATTTTATGCTAAATTATGATGAGTTAGATTTTATAAATTAATCAATTTGTGGACAAAATAATAATTAATGTGTAATAAAATATGTATTGTAGGCTTTTAAATCAGTAAAAAATTCAGTTTGACAATGGCTGTTGAGTATTTTCAGTCTTTTTTTTCACTAATTTTATTGGTACATTTTAGGTATACAATATGCTGACATTCATTATTGGGAATTTGTCCCTTTACATTATGTATCTTGGTTCGTATTTTTTTTCCCATTCCCCTGCCCTCCATTCAACCCCTTTACTCCTCCCTATTTACAAAGGAGTATTTTCAGTCTTGAAAGTTAAAGATCATATTGTCATTTCCAATGCAAATGTAGCATTTCTATGATCATGACAGTATTCCAGTCTTGCCAACTAATGGTTTAGTTTCATTATCATTGGAATACATGCTGTAGATAATTAGAAACTCGATATTTTAAGAAATGGGTGAATTAACAAGATAAACTTTAAAAACTAAACAGAGTGAGCCTGCTGCAGACAGGCAGGTCTGCATACACCCTACCAAGAGGTCGTGAGTCCTGTGGAACATGCCTAATCAGCCCACTGCAGAAAGGCAACCACCTGGTTCCACACTACAAAGACACAGAGGACACTGGACCACCAGATGATGGTACTGAGTCCTGACACTCCCGGGCAAGAGGTAGGGGCTTCTGAGCTGCCATTCCACTGCTCCTGGTCCAGAGGAAGGGGCTTCCCAGCCACCATCCCTCCCGCTGCTCCCAGCCCAGAGAAAAGGACTTTTGGGCCACCATCCCTACCACTGCTCCTGGCCCCTGTCCCACTTCTCACAGCTCAGAGGAGGTAATCCACGCAGGCATCAACATCCCCCACCCCTAGTCAAAATGAGAAAACACATAAATAAGTCTCAAACCCAGACTTCCAGATCACCTACAGCAACCCCAAAGGGAAATGAGATGGAACACTCTGATACTCAACCACCTGGAC
>NW_004624810.1:3196388-3208683 GCF_000247695.1 Heterocephalus glaber | reverse complement strand
ATAATGCAAAATAGGAAGAAAAGGTCCATAGGGGTAGGGGTAGTGGGAGGGGCAGGGGAAAGGAAAGAAGGGAAAGGAAAAATGATGAAAATGGAAAAAATGGAAATAAAGTTTTTGTAAATAGGGAAGGGTGGATGGCGTGAAGGGAGGGCTAGGAATGGGGAAAAAATAAGAACCAAGATGCATTATGTAAAGGTACAATTACCAGTGAGAAATGTAATTGTGTTGTGTACCTAAAATGTACCAATAAAAGAATTTAACAAACAAACAAACAAAAAACTAAACAGAGTAATTATTGGCAAAGAATTTAATTTTAATAGAAGTCATTCAGGCATTTCTAAATTCAGTAAACTAACTTCATATCTTTTGTGGCAATAAAAATACTTTTCAAAATCAAGAAAAAATATTGTTATAAATGAAAAAATACTACTTGAAATTTATTTATAAAGTTATTTCTAAATGATGTTTTTATTTCTAACAGTCCAAACTTAATAATTATTTATTTCTCTTCATCAGTCTGCTAGTAATTTGAATGTAAGCTTTTTTTGTAATAAGAAAACAGAGTGAATATCTATTTGGATATTGTTCAACATTTTGAAAGAAATCACTGTCTTAAGTTCTTCAGGATACATTATTTCATTCTTTTCTGTAAAATTGGTAAAAATATCTACTACAGTCAGTGTTCTGAAAAATGTAGATTTAGGGCAGTAAATGTTAAAGCTAATGACCGTGTTAGCAGGAATGAAAAATAAATGCAGACTTTTATTGCATATCCTTTCATTTATCATTTATGGAAGACCATAGATACATGCCACACATTGAGCTTAGTGACAAAGAAAAGGCAGCAAACTTGGCCAGTGGGAGCAGATTTTTCATGTACAATTATATATATATATGTATTTTTTTTTGCTAAGTTATGCAAAAGAACTGGAGGAGACTGTAGGTTGTGAGATGACTTGGCCAAGAAAAAAAGTTAAGGAATCTCATTTGACAGAGGCATCATCAACTCAGCTGTCCCTAAAGCATGAGTTTTTTATAGGATTGAAGGGATTTTACTCCAAGAAAAATTTATGAGGCCTCTACTAGAATCATGAAAGTTTAGTACTTTAGAGAATCTCACAGTGGTTAGTGTGGCTGGAACACAGAATGCAAACAAAGTGACAGGAAGTGAGAATGAAAGCAGGAGGCAGAAGTTCTTTTTGTGAAATAATTAAGCTTGTATATAAAAAGCTATTAAGAGACATTAAAAACCATAAAACAGGGAAATGTCATAGGCAAATTAATGTTTTAGAAGTATCATTTGGGCCAGAGTAGGAAGGTTAAAGAAGCTTTATCATGGTTCATATAGAACAATGGGAAGTCAATATTGACGTACAGACATGTATGCATAGATTGCTAGAGTAATGGGAATTTCAGGATAATGTATATACTAATATATAGGAAGAAGAATTTGCTTAACATGGGGAATGGAAATGTGATCAGCAAAGATGAGGGAAAGGAATAAATTAAACTTGGATGTTGGAACTTGTGTAGGGGTCATTGTAATGTTTTATAATATATGGATTTCAGAAGAAAGATGTTTTGGACAAATACAAGGGTTCAATATTGGGGTCATGAAATTTCCACCATAGCTGTGGGGCATTAAGTGCCGATGTCCAGGGGAAGGTTGACACTAAAAATTATATCACATTGGAATTATCTCAGTTGGAGAGAAATATGTGAGTTAAGTTCATAAAGGGTTAGTCAGTCCAATGGAGTGCATTAGCTGCAGGATGGAAATACACCAAGATGCCATACCTTGAAATTAGAAGATGTTGTCCTTACTAGCCTGACAGAAGTTCAAAAAGCAATAGCATAATTTTATGCTTATCATTATTTTAATTTCAGCTCAATATATGTCTATAGAAAAGGTGGAATCTATTATGCTCTGGTGTTCCTTACATGTTAACTCTTAGAAAAAAACATAAACTGAAATAATTTATATCTGCATCATTTTCTAAATGATATTGTAAGGGACTCTTATTCGGTTTTTACCTGATTTATAGTGGCTTATTTTCAAAGATGATAGCTCTGCCATAGTAAAAAGAGCATCACGCAGTTAAAATATTTAGAAGCTATTTTTTTGAGCAAATTCCTTTTCTGAATATATTTTCCTATTTGTTAATTGGGAATTATTATACCTTTTCTTTTGAGTTCTTACAATAATTGAAGGAAATAATGTCAAGTTGAGGGCACTGCTTTGAGATCCTTGTCATTCACATCTGTTCCTAACTTTCAGTACCTAGGAAGCTTCTAAAATTTGAAAGAAACATATATTCTATACAAGAGCCATACCACTGTAATTTCTAATCCTTTTTTTAATAGCTGTAATTTACACGAACTTTAGTTTCCCAATTGTTTTAACTTTACCTGAAGAAATTCATTTTTGTATTGAGAAAGAAAAATATTTAAATAAAATAAATTATATAGGGAAATAGTAAAATTGAGCAAATTCTCATATACTCTCTCAACCACCTTGTAAGATAACATTTAAAAAATCCTATTCATAAGTTGATATCATAATGAGCCTTTAAAAATAATTAAGTAGATGTTAAATTTAGTGATCCAAGTGGAGTTATATTTAAAGTAAAAATTATTTTAATGATGCTACCTTGAAATATATGCAGCAGGTAAATAATAAAATATAATTGACAAAACTGAGCAGCTTAAACTTTACTTCTGAATTCTTCCAAATGTGGTTAGTATTTGTAGATTATATGTAACAGTATCCATCCACAATGACCTAATCTTTTTACAGGTGTTTTAATTATATCTAAAAACTGTTATCCAAGTAACAGAATAGCTCAGTGAATTTTTTCTACTCATGTATATATTGATATTTCTGCCCAAAGATCACCAAATATATATGCATTAAAGAAAAGCACTAATTGCTTATGTAAACAGTAGATATTAATTAGAGTAAATCTTTAGCCACCTCTAACCTTTCAGAAGGAATGATTCTAGGAAGGAAGTTAATTCCTAGATACCTTAAAGTTAACCCTTACACTTTGATATACTTATTTTAAATACCATTGCTGGAAATCTTTTTAATTTTCTTTCCTGCCTTCTTAAACAGTACATTGAGCTTGATGCATACATTTCTTATTTAATCAGTTATCATTGAAGTTTATTTTTTGTAAAGCACTAAAACTCCAGCTGCAGGTAGTAATATGGATGGTATGGAAAATGTAGCCAAATATCTCTGTTGCTTCAAAATTGCAGAAAATAACTTGGTTATCTTCTTGCTCAGCTGTTCATATTAGTGTTGTCTTCTGAGCACAGTCTTTGTGAACATATAGCCTTGAGTCTGAATCTCAGACCTTCCACATCTGTGATCTATGTAGTTTGGGAAAGATCATTTTACCCCTTGCAAAATCTAGTTTCTACCTCATACGCTTTCAGTAATAATAATAACTGTGTTGAATAAATATAAGGAATAAATGCAATGATCTGTTTAAATGGCTTAATCTTACTGCCTGGCCCTTAATAAATGTTCAACAAATGATTTTTAATATGCAGTGAGCCGCAGATAGTGACAGCAGTGTGAAAACTAGAGAAGACATGTCCGGATAGATGGAGATAGAAATTACATTTATGTGTTTAGGAGTCTGTTATTATATTCTCCGTATCTCCTGGTCCTATTTCCTGCTACCAGAGTATATGTTGCTACCACATCAATCTTTGCTTCTAAAAGTAATTCTCAATACTACTTAATTACTAATTTATATCCTCTTTCAATACTCTTTGTTCTTTTCTAGCTTTTTTCAATTTTAAATTTTTTTCAGCATTTTTCCTAAGAAAAGTCTTACAAAAATATTATTGGGCAAGTAGGACATTCTTACTTCTTTTCAGCCAACAAATTATCACAATATTTAGTAACAAACCCTTTCTTTTTTCCACTAGTATTTAAAGAATAGTTTTATTTGTCTTATTTGTAACTCTGACAAAGTATACTTACTCCCTTAAGGATATAATTCTAATATCTTTAGGCTTTGTAGCCAATATTTTACTTTGCATTCATAATAAAATATGCTATGAGCATTTTAAATATTTGTGCTAAACAAAAGATACATTCATTTTATAATTAAAAAGATAGAAATGCATAGGTGACTAGGAAATGTTTTGCCATCACAAGGCCAAGGTTTCTTTTAAAATTTTTTTCTTAGAAATAAAAATCTATTGTAGATTTGTGTTTCTAGAGTGATGCAAGCATAAATGGAGATTGTGACTTTCTACACCCCAATTAAAAATTTACCTGCAAGAAATAACATTTCCCAAAACAACTGTATTATTTTTCACCATAGCAAGTATCTCCTTCAGAATCAAGTCTCCTTCAGAGACTTGGTGTATAGAGTAGTTTTTCTGGTGGTGGTTAGCAGACATGTTGCTTACTAAGTGTCAGTTATTCTGCTAAGAATTCACACTAGTACTTTATTACATGATCTATTTCTTTTCCTTCTAAAAGATTCCTATCATCTTCATTCATCTGTGAGAAAATTAAAGACTTGTTTTATCTATTTCTACATTTCTGGGACTTAATCTAGTAACTGGCACATTGTGGAATAATGTGTGTAGTAATCCCATGACAAATCTATTTTTATAAATCTTTTAAAAATTTTTTATTGAGTTTATTGGTACATTCAAGTACACCTTATGATCACATTCATCATTGAGAATTTGTACCTGTACATGATATATCTTGATTCTTATTTTTTCCCATTCCCTGCCCTCCTTTTAACCCCTCCACCCCCTGTATACATAAGATTTGTTTCCATTTTTTCCTTCTTACTTTCAATTTTTTCCTTTCCCTTCTTTCCTTTCCTCTGCCCTCCCCGTCAGTTCCCCTTTCCCTTTAAACATTTTCTTCCTATTTCACAATATCTACTATACATTTTGGTCCTCATTTACTCCTTCAGTTTCTCACACCAGAGAAATGATTTGGTATTTACACATGTGTGTCTTATTTCACTTATGAATATGGCCTCAAAGTGCTTCCATTTAGCTATAAATATCTCAAGTTTATCTTTCTTTATGGCTGAGTAGTACTCCATTTTATTAAAAAAAAAAAAAAACATGTCTTCTTTATCCACTCACCAGTTGATGGACTTTTGGGCTGTTTCCAAGCTTTAGCTATTACAAACTGAGCTGCTGTAAACATGAGTGCACATATATCGCTGTGGTATGATGCTTTTAATTCTTTTGGGAACATACCCAGTAGGGGAATAGTAGCGTCAACTGGGACCTCTAATCCTTTTATTTTTATAAATTTACTCCTTCATGTCATATACTTTTTTTCACTGTTGTTATTTTGGTGGGGGACCTTTTGAAAACTTTTGTGGGAAAAGGAAGGGGTTCAAGTAACAAATATAAATAAGTACTCAGTATTTGTTAAATTAAAATTGAGTACATATTGGAAGAAAACAAAAACTACCAAATGCTTCTTGCCCTTTTTAGTGGAGTTTAAAAGCTAATTCTACAGAGTTTTTCTTTTAACTCATAAAAATATTTTACAATATTACTAATCTCTAACTAGATTTTTATGTTAGAGATGATGTAACTTGCATGCAGTTATTATTATGTAGCTCTGCTTCTTTGTACTGTACTGAAAATTGTAATTTAAATTTGAAAAGAAATTTAAAGTTTGCTTGTACTTGCTATTAAGGTTATGCATAAAAATATATCAAAGTTACTTAAATTAGAGAATATATTATTTTTGAAGATAAGTTGTAGCTATTTATACAAAATATTTATCAGAAATAAAGGGGTAACAAAAAGAAACTACAAATTTTAAAATGGCAAAGGTGAATCTAAATTCTAATTACAACAGCTGTGATATGAATAAATTGTTAAAATGTTTGTTTTGTAAAAAAGTTGTGATGTAATATTGTAACCCATTTAATTTTTGAAGAAGAAAAAATGTATACACAAGTGAAGAGTTCTATACTTAATTTTTGGACATTACAATATATCCTGGCAGAAGGATGAAGATTTGTAAAATAGTCAGTTTGCAGTCCAAGTGTTTTTCTGGTGATTACTAATCTCTAGCTCTATGTTCTAAACTGCTTAGCACCAGAAATGTGCAGGCTTACTTTTTAAAAAACAGTACAAAGCAGACTGCTAGTGTAATGTGTTATAAAACCTGGTTTCCTGTATATTTCAATGGAGAAAAATGTGAATCTGGAATACCATGTATAAGATTACATTCAAATTTTTAATCTAACAGGTATAATATCATATAATTATAAAATACTTTTTTAAATTTAGTATTAAGTTAGCTAATATTAGACTTCCTGATATATAATTTAAGATAATATTAATTTTTAAAACAATTTAATATTCATATAAGAAAATCCTCTTCTTTATAATATACTGGATAAAATTAGATTGAAATAAATACCTTTGCAATACTATGAAGAATTCAGGCTTTCAAATGCAAATATGTCAAACCTGATATTATTTGATATTGTCATACAATTTATTCATATTTAGAATAATATTATTACTTTTTGCCTGTAATATATGCCATTGAATTTCATTATCTTCAAAGATAAGGAATAGAATACAGTGAAATTCTCTCCAAGTCCCAATGAATTAAGCTCCCCATTATCAATGGTAACATTGCAATAAGATAGTACTAGGTAATGTTATATTAATTCGGTAAATACAATTCATGAATGTAATACTTTTCTAATTTTTTGTAGCAGACCAAGATTTTAATTATATACGTGTGCAAAATGAGACAGTATTACTCTGAAAATGATTTAGTTAAATAAAATGTAAGCAAAAAATAAATGTATGTAATAGGATAAGGTGTAAGTAATTATATTGTAAGTCCCTAATCTTTACCTTGTTTCCATTCAGGGAGTTTTTGAGCCATTTCTGGAAGAACAGTTTCACGTTATTAAATGTATTTTTCTTAGTAATGTGAAACTATGCTCACCTGAATATGGTTTTCTTGCCCATTGAGTGGTTTGCTTTTCGCTGAACTATGTAGTAGTTAGGGTGGAATGTCAACTTTGTTTTCTTTGTTTTTGATTTTCTTTGACCTCCTTCCTGGGAATTAGTGGAACACATTTCTGCTGGGACATATGAGTAGATCCTGGGGGCAAGGCCTTGGGGGTTAATGTCAGCTCCCTAACCTCTCCCTTGCTGGCACTCTTCTTTTGCTTTCCAACTGTTATGAACTAAGAAGCTTTGCTCCACCATGTCCTCCTGCCATGATGTTTCGGCTATGGAATGAGCTGACCATGGACTAAATTCTCTTATATTGTGAGCCAGATTAAACCCTTCCTCTTTAAGTTGTACTGGGTGTTGTGTCCAGCAATGGGAAAGTAGACTGATACAAAGCATAATTTCAAATATAAAGTATAAACAGCAATTTATTGCCTAATTCTATTAGTTGAGTATATTTCTGAGACTGTCCCCAAGAAATACTTGTATTTAGGTTAAGGCAATTAAACTTTAGCTCTATAATCTTCATCCAGTAAGTAAACCGTGAGATTAATTTATAAGCTTCTGCACCTGGCTCCACTTTGTAGCATATTATCTTAAATTAGTGTCTGTGGCTGGGTTTGCCTGTCCTCTCAGCATCATTTCCTGTTTCCATTTCATGCTTGCACTAGGCATAAATGGTTCTTTTTCCAGGAAACCTATGTGAAAATTTCTGTTTCTACCTAGTTCACTTTCAATTTAGAGATTTTTCTGAAGCGCCTAACTGGTAAATAATTATCATTCAGCTACACAGTGAGAGTATTTTGTCTAAAATTTGTGTCTTATTAGTCCATACTCTAATAAAATAAAGATGAGTGATGCTTTGAATGTATCAAATTTCCACACATGTTCCACAGAGTGCTCAGACTCACAGAAAAGGGAAAAAATTTTCTCTAAGTATTTGCAATATCAGCAAGCATTGCCAAGGATTACAAGGAAGCCACAATTCTAGGAGGCATTTTAAACCAGAATTCTTGCTCGAAACATCTTGAGCCTGAAGAAGTGTGGCAATCTACAGAAAATCTTCAGTCCCTGATATTATCAGGCTGGTACTTACAGTGTTTTTTCAGTGATAAATGTTACGGTATCTAAAACTGATATTCCCCTAGGATCAGAATATGTTATAAAATTGATGAAACTACATATATTTTCTCATTTTTGCCTAGAGGAAATTGTTATTTAGACATGACTGCTCCTTCTTGGTGTTTGTGTGTAGAAAATTGACATATTCATCAAGATTTTTATTTGAAAATCCAAGGATGTATGCATTGGGCAAATATCTGTCATACTGCACAAAGAAGTGAATATTTTATATTGGCTTCCAGTGCTGTTGAGCTCTTTTGTTATTTCCTACCAGAACATAAACATATTGAGGTATATGCCTATTTTTAAAAATGACATTCACAAATTACTTTCCTGCGCTAATGAGGAGAATTTGCTGAGACTCAAGACATCTGAACGCAAATATTTTTGACTATTGGCTTGTCTGTCTTTGAAATGTAGGTTTTTATCTAAGTGTTTTGTTATGGCAAAGACTCATAAACAAGAGTTACATAAGAAAAAAATCCCCTTGTGATATATGGAAAAAGTCACACTTTATAAATATATA
The DNA here is from genome assembly GCF_000247695.1 of Heterocephalus glaber. The sequence continues at coordinate 3,200,045 of NW_004624810.1, read as the reverse complement.
ATGAACACTGTATTTTTGTACCTGGCAGTCTAATCGGCTTGTCTTTAGAAAGAAATGATGGAGATTCCCACCTTGCTTAAGAAAGGTGACATAATGCTTATATTAATTAAGTTTAATCGTTCAATGTAAGTATACTTCAAAACATGATACTGTACTTCATAAATTCATACAACTTTGTGAATTTAAAATAAATAACTTAATAAAAATATTTGTACTGATATGTGAGCACTAGAAATTGCAAGATTTAAAGCTATCTTTACATATCAAGTAATAGATTGTTGGACCCGATTTGCTTTCTTTGACAGCTGGGTATCTGCTGATTTAATATAGGTACAAACAAAATCAACATCAGGTTAATGTAAATTTGCATTTTACAGAATGCAAATTGGCCATTTTGCATGATAGGAATTTTAATTAGTATGATATATTTGTTTTTATAGGTCAGCAGTATGTCAGAAAAATATATAAATGGTGGTAACGTAACTATAGCATACTCTGTATACTTTTAAATGTTGTCATTAAGTACATATTTTTATGAAAACAGTCTTCAAATCATAATAATTAATCATTAAGGCTTCAAAGTAATGGACATATTCCTGGAAACCATAATTTTCCTTCTAAGTAAGAAAATAATTTGCAAGTGAACCGCAAATTACAACATGTATAGTAATTCAATGAGATTTTAGCTGAACTTAAATATTAAAATTTTAAACTAAAATATAAAAGCCAAGTACTATGTTAAAATATTCAACAAAATTAGCTGATTAGCAAGGGCATATATAGGGCATGTGTTTATCTTAAATAATAGTGTGAATCAAAAACATAGGTCAGTACAACAAACCAAAAGAACATGTGATGCATTAACTTTATTTTCCATGATACGATAAAGCAGGTAATAAAATATTACTTGGATCTCTCATTGCATTCATGGGTCCTAATAAAAGGTAATACAGTGTATAATCATTTTTTTCTAAGGAAGCAGCCTTAAAAGTGAGAGACTGAAGAAAAGATACCATACACTCATGAATGGACAGAGTTCCAGTATTCCTAATGGCAGTAGAGTGATAGGACAAAAATGGAAGGTGGGAGTAATAATTCCTCTAAAAGGTTTGAGTCTCAATCATAAAGTTGGATTATTTCATTCAGCTGGCAGCCCATCCATGAAGTGTCAATGAATGACACCTCAAACTCAGGTCTTCACCTCGAGCTCTCCGCAAGACTTGAACTTGTGAGTCTTAACCTGACATCTTGAACCATTAATACCCCAATGCTGTTCACTAGGTCCATAGATGTACATACAGGTTTATATATTGACAATGCTAATTATCTCCTTTCCCTGTTCTCTTAGATAATATTAAAATGTGCCAACTAGGGAAAGATGAAATATGCCTTCAGTGTATCATTGAAGGTATCCTAGGAACCACTTGCTCTGCAGGTTAAATCTACACTGTGCCTATATATTTTCTATATTGTTGGCTAAAATTGGAAGGTCAGAATAGTGTTGGCACTGAACTGACATTTCATTTTGTTTGAGTTGGAACTCCACTTTATTACAGAATTCCACAAGCCAGAAAACAACCAGCCTAGAATGGTATATCTGCTGGTGCCAAGATAGCTAATCAGAGTCTAGCATATGGGGCATTTGAACAAGAAAATGGATGTTAACTACCTGGTTGTGCATTTGGACTGCTTCAGAATCATTTGGGTTTTGCTTGGTAACCTGAGAGGTAGCCCAGAGAGCATAGAACAGCTGTGGCCGCTCTACCTGTAAGTAGCTTAAATAACACCCCATGGCCTTCCCATCTTTTCCACCTGAAAATTCTTCTTTGGCAGCATGGATGCTTTTATAAACTGCCAGAAAAATATTTGATGATGACTTATTTCTAGATTTAGGAGTAAAATTTCTTCTGATGTCCTACAATTAAATTCACAGACGTTTATTGAATATTCACTGTGTATCATGGTATATAAGAATCACATTCATTGAGAGACAAACTGTAGTTAAGAGCAAGTCTGAAGCCAGGTCATACAGATTTGTGTCTCAGCTCCTGCTGTTGGCTAATGTGTGAGTTTAGGTATCCAACTTCTGGCTCCTTCTTCATCTGTAAAATGCAGATCCTAGTGGAAATTAGTATAGTAATGTTAAAGGAATGAGGCAAACATGGATGTGGACTTAGACCAGTACTAGGCATAGTAAAAGCATGTACTAAGTATCTAATATCACAGATACACACATCAACTATTATACATTATAATATTCCCTGTTGTATAAATATAAAAATATTTTCCTTTTATTGATAAGAAAACTGAAAATCAGAGAGATTAATTGGCTATCCTGTGGTCAAGAAGTTACAAAGGAGCAGTTAAGATTCAAAACAAAAGTTTTATACATTATTAGTTTTCTTTTTATAATACTGGAACAATTTTAATGTATTTTCATCTTTTGTCAGAAAGATTGCTTCAAAAGTTTCCTACCAATAGCTCCATTATACAACACCCCCTTTTTTCCTGCAATGTATATTTTCACTTGTCCATCTTTCTGGAGATTTACAAAATTTTGACACTGTCTCTTTTCTAGAAACATTATCTTCTTTTGGATTCTTGGCATCCACCCATTTTTGTTTTCTTTCAATGTTTATTACTGCTCCTTCTCAGTCATCTTTGGGGTCTTCCTGTATTTCATTTTTTGTTTGTTTGTTTTTGAAATCCTGAGAGCTTTCAGGTTTCACAGTTCTTGGACTTTTTCACATTTTTTTTTCTGTATCCTTTTTCTTGAGTGTTTTTAATCTAAAATTTATGACTTTCTTCATATACTGTCTATAATCTAATGTCTCTCAAATATGTATTTCAATTCTGGCTGTCCTTATGACACCTCAAATGGAACTCCTGATTTCATCCCCCAGCAATATTTTTTAAACTTTTTCTTTTATAATCATCCTTGATTTAATAAATCACTACTGCATCATCCCAGTTTCAATCTGAGTGAAACAAGCAAAACACTAGAAAAACAAATAGTACATTTTCTCACTCATTGAAGTAAATCAATAAGCCAACAGTGTAAAAGCTTGGGATGGACTCAAGATCACTAGTGAAGGGGAAGAAAAAGAATGGGAGACTGAAAAAAATTAAGAGGGATTAAAGCAGGACTAGAACCCATGCTAGTGGAAAAGGGGAAGGAAAATTGAGAGTAGAAGGGTGGGTGGACATGGTTAATAAAGGATGCCTGCAAGCACGGAAATATCGCAATGAACCCATTAGTTTAGGTAATTAATTGCTGCAGTAATTATAATAAAATTACTCTAAAATAATTGGAATTCATTATTAAATTTTCTCTTTCTCTTACATCACACATGTGGTTTGACAGCCAAACTGTCATTTCTACCTTGAGATTATATTCAGAATCTGACCACTTCTTATCACATTTACCACTACATTCCTGGTCCAAGTCACAATCATCTCTCTCTTCCATTATTACAGGAGCCTCCCACTATACCCCTGTATCTGTTTGTGCCTCCATTCATTTTCTTCTAAATTCTAACTAGAATCACATTACTCATTTGGATAAAGCCAAATCTATGATGACTGCCTCTAAGTCTTTACCTGACCCACCTTTGCACCCTAACCAGTCTGCCTTAGGACTCTCTCTCTCTCTCTCTC
>NW_004624810.1:3093315-3195498 GCF_000247695.1 Heterocephalus glaber | reverse complement strand
TCATTGAATATAAGTTCCAAGTGCTTAGGAATTTTTGCCTGTTTTGTTCACTACTATAGCGACAGAATGTATAATAGTGTCTGGCAGATATAAGGCACTCAATAAATATTTGTGGAATGGATAAATTAATGTATCCAAGAAGAATTTACTGGCCAGTAAATATACAGGATCAGTCTAGGTGATTCTTAGGCTAGGAAGTGAATTAAGTACTTCATGTCCTTAAGAAAATTAAAGCATGGTTTATAAAATGAAGCACAAATATTTATAATATAAGATAGAACATAAATGGCATAAAATATTGAAATACTAAGAAGAAAGAATTTGAGATTGTTTGAAAATTATCATTCAATAATGTACCTTGACTGTGTGATCGTATTTCAATTAGGAAAGGTGAGATGTGGATTGAGAGAGTTATAGACAGAAGCAACACTTTATGCAAAGCTACATAGAAATGGGAATGTATAGGTTAGAGAGAGTAGTCTGCATTTCAGTTTGCAAAGAGTATGCAATGTACACATAAAGGGAGTAGGAGATGTCAGTTGTGTATAATGGACACACCTTCACACATAGTTCTTGAAAAGTAGAAGTTTCTCTGTAACAGTTCCTTGAGGAAGACAAACCACATTGTTTCCATGTGACTTGTCCACTTTTCTAACCTCATAAATTCAGTAGCGAGTAGCCTGCTATGGAAAGCCCTGTACTCTCCAAAGGTAGTGATTACTCAGCTGAATCAGATTTTTCCTCTTTGGAAATTGAACAATGAAATAATCAATGAGGAATATAATGGGAATATAATAAAAAGGCAGAGAGAAGACAGTAGAGAACACAAGTAAGCAAAGGTTACAGGAATTTGCACTTGCAAAGGAGCTCTAATTAAACAAATGTTTAGTGGATGAGAAGATTTTGACTGATGTGAAACAATAATATAAAGAATATAGGGTAGGCTGCTTGTATAAGAAAAATTAGTTTTACAAAACACACTGAAAGCTGAGTGTAGTGGTGCATGCCTGTACCGCAGTATTGGGAGGCTGAGGCAGGAAGATTGCTGCGGAGTTCCAAGCCAGCCTGGGCTGCATAGTGAGACCCTGTCTCAAAAAACCAAAAGAAAAAAAAAACACACTGGTAGAATCTGGGACTTGGTATGTACATAAACCATGCTATTGAAGTGTCTTAAAGTCAAGAAGGCGCACACTCTCCCTCTTCCTGATTTTGCAACAAGTCAAAAACCGTACAGGTCCTGAATCATGTAAAATTTTCTTTTTGGTTCCTGTGACACTCTTTCTGCCTTCATTATATCTTATTTCCTCCTTTGGTTAAGGTAGTCCATGTTAGGTGCTGATTCTTGCAACTCACAGATCTTGATAAAAAACACATTTGCACTCTAGTCATTAGCTTCCTCTTCTGAACTGTGATGTACCAGATGAAATGGACTTGCTGGCTGTTTTTCAAAGTTATGTAAAACAGTGAATATAATCTACAGTTTTTCTATTGAATAAATTCCTGAATATTTTTCGTAGAGAAAACTATTATCGTAGAGAATACTATTATCGTAGAGTAGCCTATTATGTTTCGACAGATGCCAACAGAAAAAATTATTTTAGTGAGAACTTATGCAACTAGCTTTTTTCTCCTTTTTTTTTGGTTGGTGCTTTTGTTTGATGCTGCATGTCTTGTTAATGAAAGATGTTACCATCCTGGAAAAATGGGAATTTAATTGCTCTCATCAAGCATGCTGCCTAATAAATTGCTTACTCTGGCAGAGAAAATTAGAAGTAGCTATAATATGAGCAAAATCCTTTTTAATATGGCAGATTTTGAATGATGTAGATGTATATAACTAGATTTTTTTTATATCATATACCATCTGTCATTGAGTATTGGCATGATGGCTGCAGTTGATGTTATTATATGCATAAATAAAATGATAAATGGAACTTGTTTTGCATGTATGTAGCATTTCCAAAATTTTATTTTAAAATATAATGGTAGTATTTTGACACATTTTTATTTATAACATAGAAAAATATTTTAATTCTACTTCATTTGTAATATTTATTCTTTTATTTTCTGGACCTACTGGTGCAAACCAGTTCCCTTAAAAGCAATAACAAAAAGAATCAATTTTTTTCTGTTTTTATTCCTATCTACTCAAAAATAATTTACACTATTTTCTGCATTAGTAGAATTTTTTTCATTTTCTCTAGAGGATGTTTTTTCTGGAAGAAACCCATGCCTTCTAACTGTTCAAGTGAAAATGGCTTACTTCAGTGTCATTTCAGAGAACCTACTATTTTCTTTTCACAAAGAGACTAGCAAAGGCTCTTGCTTTGTCCTCCATCTAGAAATATTTCCTTAACATTCAGAGAAAATAGCAAACCTAGAATTTTAAAAAGGCCATAGGAAATCTGAATAAAGGGAAAGTACTTAAGGAACAAAATCTAGAAGAGCAGAAGACAGAGGAATTACTTCTCTTCATTAAGTGAATCAACATCAAAGTTCTTGCTATGTGCTTTTACACCATACCATTGTTTCAGTTTTTACATCTTCAAAGAATATAGTAGACAAAAATTATAAATCAACATAATAACCCCCAGTTAAGATTTTGCTAAGTGGAATTAATATACAGGAAAAGAGAAGGAACTGACATAGGTTAATGCAGTAAGCCATTCTCAACTGTGTAATACAGTATTTATTTATACATACATATATGTTCAACATTGCAGAAATGCAAGATTAGAGGACTTGATTATTAGTTACATGATGAAATTCCAGTAGGTGGAAATGTTACTTCATGGAAGAGTATTCTGTTTAGCAAACCAGGGTTTCTTATTCGTAATATTTCAATAAATAATTTATCCACTTGAAAAGCAAATGAAGAATTGCCCAATAAAACTACTACATATAGGCTAAACAATTAAACAACTTTATACTAATGTAATGATAATTTTCAAGCATGATTGTAACCTACAAAAGTTGGTGTTTTTAAAAAATAGTTAACATTAATTAAGACAGAAATTTATCCAAAAATTACTACTGCATTTTAAACATTATTTGCTGATTCTGGGGTTATGTATTGATTTAAATACAAAAAAAAGAATATTTATAGAATTAATTTTTAAGTACTCTGAAATTGGTAGTTCCATTTTGAATTTTTTTTAGAAAAATTCATTTTGTTTTCTATAATGGTTGTACTGTTTTACTTTCCCACCAATAGTACGCAAGTGTTTCCTTTTTTCCAATCCTCACCAGCCCTTGTTATTTTTAATCTTTTTGATAATAGTCATGTGTATGTAAATGTGAATGTATGTATATTGAGTTGCAAAAGTGAGTCTGGTGGTCATTTAATGCAATCAATTCATGTTTCAGTCAATCATTTAGTCATCTAATGGACTGGTTACAGTGACCCAGATACTAAGTCAACAACATATGATAATAAATAAGCTAGATACCTTAATCTCAAATAATTGATACCCTAAAGGGGTACAATAAAGTTTTCTTAGTTTCTTTTCTTGTTGCTGAGACAATATACCTGACACCCAAAGTTAAAGGAGGAAAGATTTATTGTAGCTAACAATTCATAGTTGGGTGGCCACAAGGCAGGGTGGCATGACAGAGGGGTATCATAGAGGAGAAATAGTTCATAGTGGGCAGAAGGCAGCAAGGTAGCAAGCAGGGAAGTAGTGAAGCAGCAAGTAACCACAGTAACCCTCTTTCTGTCCCTTACATTTTATCTAGGCTACCCACATTCACTCCCAGGGTGAGGTACCCTTAATCCTAGCATTGGGCCATGAATCTGTTCCAGCATCACATCCTTTATCCTAGCATCACATACTCTTAACTACCTTTGAAATATTCCACCTATGACCCCATGAGGCTTTGGGAGGACATCTAGATACAAAGCATAACACAAATGAAGAGATAAAACAATATAATGAGGTAAATATAGATGAAATGGGATTGTACCCACTTACAATAAAAACATATACAGATGATGTTTGATGTTAAGGCCAATGTTAATCAGCTTTTTGTCCCTGTGACTAGATATCTGTAAAAAATGACTATAAGGGGAAAGATATATTTCGGCTCATGTTTTCAGAGGTTTCTGTTCATGATCACCTGGCACTACTGCTTTTAGGCATGTGGCAAGGCAGAGGCATTATGGGAAGGATGTAGTGAATGAAAACTGCTCACCTCAGGACATCCAGGAAGAAAAAAGAGACACAGAGAGACAGAGAAAAAGACAGGAAAGCCTGTGATAGTGGGCTTCTCCAGGCCCACCGTATTTGATGAAGTCACCCTCCCTCAAGGAGAATCTTCTCCATCATTGTGCTGCCCCAAATGTCAGTTATTTCTGGAAATACCTTCCAAGACACACCCAGAAAGGTGCTTTACAAGTTTTCTAGGTATGTTTCAATCCAATCACATTAACAACCAAGATTAATCATCACGGGTATAGAAATGAATACATTATCAGAGAATAAGACACACAAAAAAAACCTGATGGAAAGACCTATGTTTTCCAGAACGTAAAAATGGCCTAGCAAAAGGAATGTGTGGTATGGGGGATGCATGATAAAGGTCTACTGAATATGGTGTCCTATATTCTGAGTACAGAGTTCAGGTGACCAGATCTAGTCATGTGGTAGACTAAGTTAACATAGAATTTTGCTTCTGGAAAAAAACAAAATATTATGCATAACTTCCGAAAAAGAAAGAAAACAATTTTAAAATTATTTTTTGCATATTAACTACAGTGTGAAAAAAAACAGAGAGCCTAATGTCAACAATGTCACACTGCCAGTTACTATAATGCTGCATTGTTGTCTTCTAGGGCAGGGACTTCGGTGATGAGTTCAACACTAGATCCCTATAGCTAAGTACTTGGGCTTTCATTCCCACTCAGGAATAGGAAATAACAGGTCAGAACAGGGCACAGACTTGAAACCAAGACTCCTGCACATATCCAGAGTCTTAGGAACAGGGTCTGAAATCTCTGCTTACTGGAAAATAGAAAGAAGAAAATTTGACTGGCCAAGGAACCAAATGGGAAAAAAATATTTCTTTAACAACCAGTATGGAAATCACTATGGAGCTTCTTCAAAAAACTAAAAAGTAGAAATTCCATTTGACCCAGATAGTCCTCCTCTAGCTACATTCCCAGAAGAGTTAAAATGTTAAATGCATAGCTGTTTATAGTGGCACAAGCCATGATAGATAAATTTTGGAAGCAGCCTATATGTCCATCAACAGATGAATAAGTGAAGAAAATGTGATATTTATATACAATGGCATACTACTCTGCCATGAAGGAAGATAAACTTGAGTCACTTGTAGGAAAGTGGATGCACCTCAAGATCATAAGGTTAAGTGAAATAAATCAGACACATGAGCTTAAATATTACATGGTTTCTCTTATATGAGAAACCCAAAATATAAAGAGCAAAGTGAAAGATATATAATAGGAAGTAGGGAGATGGATCTTTTTCAAATGGAAAGAGGGTCAAGAGATGAAAGGAGTCAGGAAGGAGGAGAGCAAAAGAGAATGAAAAAAGAATTAAGGTGTGTTATGTGCGTGCACCACCTCCCCACAAAGAATGTAACTGTTATATTATTCAAACATGTCCTAAAAAAAACCAAAAAGGGGAAAAAAGAAATCAATATACAAAACTTGTTTCTGTTTTTATTTTCAGTTCTGTAACTTTATTTGAAAGTTAGTTCTCCTTCACACTCACTGTCTGGAAACTTTGAACGTGTTAACAGGGAGGTAGGTTACCAAAGTGCGTGTGGCCCTCCTTTGTTGAATCTTCATCCTTATTACATTTTCTGGACAACAGTATATAGACCGATGTGGGGCATTCCTTATTCCTTTGGCCCAGACAGCTTTGTTGAGCCTGGTATCAACGTGCACATCTCGAGTCCCCATCTCCTTGACAAATTTCCAGATCTCCTTAAGTGTCCAAGAGGCACATTTCTTGAAGCCCACTCCATGGATGTGCTTGTGAATGTTGATGGTGTATTTTTGGGTCACTACCACATTGATGACAGAATGGCCCTTCTTCTTGCCACCCTTCTTTGCAGGAGCTATTCTTGCAGGCCCAAGTTGGAAAGGAAAAGCATGAAAGCTGTTTCTATGCAGGGTATGATATACCTGCATTTTAATCTCTTCATGGTACAGAGATCTTTGAAAAAATATTGTAATATAAACACTGATTTTGGGACAATGAAGTCTCTTGGACAGCTGGCAAAATCAAATACAAGTGCAAAACTAATGTAAAGGGATGCTTCCATCCCTGCCACACACAGAGTCCCATGAGGAAAATGTCCCCAATCAAGAAGAAAATAACTCTTTCTCTACCCTCCACCACTACCAAAGCTATGCAAAGTGAGGGAGAGTTAGAAACAAAAAAATGGAAGTGTCAGCAACTATCTGTGAGAACTTGATAATAGATCAATGTTTCTAAAAGCATGGATATAATATTAATAAGATTAATATAAGGATATTTTAGTGTGTGTTATTCAGTGTTAAATATAATTCCAGAATTTATTGAATGGGTTAATATATAAAAACAAGAATTTTCAAGAGAAATGGAAGATTTTTAAAACAGTAAAATAGAAAATAAACAGGAAAAGTTAAAAAAGAACTAAACAGAACTTATGGAAATGAAGATTATAGTTATTAAAATTTAGAAACATGAGAGATGGGTTAGAGAGTTAATTAGAAAAAAACTAATGCCTAGGAAGATGGGAGAATAATGAAAATATATGAAGAATAAAATGACAGTAACTATTCATCTTTTATCTGTCTATCTATCTATCTATCTATCTATCTATCTATCTATCTGATCTTTCCAGCTACTATGCATTAATCCATCTGGAATAGGATTTCCAGAAGTACAATAAGGTAAAGCTAATATGTAGTTTGCTAGTGATTGAGAACATTGCAGAAGGAGTGAAATTTCAGATGCACAAACTGCTGTGGGTTCTGAATAGCTTACATAAAATTAAATCCACTTACAGGCTTTATGAACTCATAAATTGTAATTAGTTGGACAACAGAATCTTCATTAAGCAATATTGGAAACTAGAAAACAGCAGAATTGTTAGCTTCAGAGTGGTGAGATGAAATAATTGTCAAAGTAGAATTCTACATTAGAATTGCTAAATTGAGGATGAAAATTAAGGCTTAAATAAAGACAGTTTTATGCAAAGACCACAGAAGTTTTTATTCTTAGACACTTTTTGAACTATTAAATTATATACTTCAGGAAAAAGAAATTCAAACTAGGTGGGAAAATGTGAGACATTATAAACAAAGGTGAACAAAGAATTGGCAAGAAATAGACCAATATAAATAATTGATTGCTCCAAAAATAACTTTGGAGCAGTTTGCTGGAACTGAAATACAAGACAGAAAGAAAGCAGTATCATCAGAGGCAAGATCTGTACACAAACATTATAAAGTCTCTGCGTTAGGGAGGAAAGTAGAAATTTTTTCTAATCCATTTTTAGGGTAAAATATGCAACCTAAAATATACAGATTATGAGAATATAAATAGATATATCTATAGCTCAAAATTGACTAGCTGATGGGAAATGGGAAAATTAAAAAGTTGATCAAGCCAGTGAAAAGAAAAAATCTGAGCAGAGAACTATATATATGTGAAGGGATATATGATGAATGCATGATACTTGTATATATCATGTATATATCATATATATGATATGTCATATATATATATATATATATATATATATATCAACCATATTTGGGAACTTCAAGAAGCTCAAAATGGGTGAACAGGAATCATGTTGAATTGTTCAGAGGAAAATAGATTAGGGGGACGATACAAGAAGAGATTATATATATTATATGTCATATATATATATATATATCAACCATATTTGGGAACTTCAAGAAGCTCAAAATGGGTGAACAGGAATCATGTTGAATTGTTCAGAGGAAAATAGATTAGGGGGACGATACAAGAAGAGATTAGAAAGATTTTCCTTCTTCATATCAAAAAGTGCAAAAGTATTAAAGAAATGGACATGGCCTAGTTTGGGTGCATTAACAGATCATGCAAGCTTCAGTGAACAATATTTGGGAAAAACAGATTGAAGGCAAGAATAGCAGTTACTTACGTTAAACACAAGTACAAATTGACCTAAGGTAGTGGTAGTGCAAATAAAAGCAGGTGACAGAATAGGGAAAAAATAATACTGAAGAATGGATGTAATTTGAATTATTTGGAATTGGAAGTGTGAGGAGAATAAAAGGTATATTATAGGTTTCTGGCTTAGATAATGGAGTGAAAGGCCTGGAATTCACTAAGACAGTGAACAGGTAATTAGGAAGAGTTTTAGTGGTTATTAAATAGTCGGAGCTTGGATGAGACCATGTTGAGAATATTTACACCTCAGAAATTGGCAATGAAAAACCTCATTTTTTTTGTTTTGTTTTGTTATGTTTTTTTTTTCTTTTGGTTTTGTTGTTTCTTTTTATAGCCAATTTATCAGCACAGGACTGGATATTTGTATATTGGTCCAGGAAGGACTGTTGAACATCCAAATAAAAATGTTGGTAGATAATATCTTAAATGTGTCTGAAGCTAAGCAGAGAGGTAGTTGGGGTGCACAGATTTGACATGCAGGTACTCTTAGTTATTTTGTTTCTTTATTTTTGTAGTGCTGAGAATCAAACTCAGACAAGCCCCTCCCACTGATCTACACCACCAACTCCTTGAATTATTTACTTACTCATTCAATTTGTTTACACATTTAAAGAGAATATTCCTAATAACCTAGGTAAAATAACTTTTCAATATTCTTAAATGGTTATAAAGGGAGACCTTTGCCTTTGCTTTATGCTATATAATGTATATAGAAATAAATTTATTTTACATTTATAAAATGTATTTATACTACATTTGGGCAAAGTTTATTCAGTTTGAAAATAAAATGTATTTAAACAAACTCTGGCTCATTTTCTAAGTGTATATTTCTGTTGTTCACTGTGTTATTGACTAGTGTTGCTTCTGTGATTGTCTGCACATCATCAGCTTGTCTCTCAACTCCAGCTCCACCCTGCTTTCCTTCTGCTTTGTGATACTGTAACTAGATTCTACCACAAACTCTTCCCTTGTCAGATAACTCAATATTAGGGTTATGTCTTTTCTGATAATAAAGGGACACACTTGTTAAAAAATAAGTGGATTAATAGTGTTATCTACTGTTAATTTTACTGTTAACAATGAATCATGAGAGGGGAGGATGACTATACACCAAAAATAAAATCTAATTTTGACTGAGCATTAAGCTTATCTTTGAGATTCTGGGAAGCAAGTGAAAAGGGGAAAGCCAGTAGGCTTTGTTTCTATGTGTACTTATTTCATATTTTCAGCCAGTATTTGGGCACCTAGGGAAGCAAAATATCCTTTTAAAATGGGTATTAGTGTGCCAAAATTTTTGTGGGGAGGATGAAAGAAGTAGGATTGAGCAAAGTGAGATTTGGCTACTGTGAAGTCATAAAATAGAGTCTGCTAACCATTCAGGGTTGCTGTAATGCTGCCATGGCCTTTAGAGTTATCACACTTGGAGTGACGAAGCTGGGTTTTGGAGCCCTTCACTGACTTAGTTATTGGATGTGAGTTGCCCTGGGAAGGAGAGGTGCTTTGGGCAAGTGCCTCTTCTCTGAGGCAATTCCTGGGAACATCAGCTGAGAACCTTTTTACCACCTGAGGAAATATACCCTTCAACCCTGAAAGAAGATGTAACAGGCACAGGACAGAATTGCTAATATCAAATATTTTTTATTTTCATAGACAGGAGCTGTTTATCATCTCTGTTAGGAAGGGATGTACTTCACAGAATTTTTCATCAATAAATGGAAGCAAAATCATATGCATGACTCTGGGGGTTGGCTGTGGAGAGAAAAATATTAAACAATGTCAATTTTTAATGGCCATTCATGTCTGACTGGGAGACAAAAAAAGGAAAGTATATTAGGTGGAGGAAGATATAAATAACAGTTTGATGCAACAGGAGACAGATGCCACAAGAAATTGCATTTTACATTACATGATTAATTGCCAAATGAGGCACAGTAAATCTTTGCTATAACAAATAAAAATAAATTAGCAAATTAATGATGTAAACAGTTGTTGCTATAGGAGTTTAGTCAGAGTGGACAATTAAGGAGACTGAGTAGTGATAAGCTGAAATGCCTCCAAATACAGAATTTAGATTGCTTCTTCTGGGACACTGGAAGTGTTGGAAGGTGCTAGACAAAAGTATTGTGAAGACCACAGGAAGAACTTGGTTTGGTGGTGCAGTAAATTAGAGGAGGAAGAGATTAGGTTCCACCAGACAAAGTGCAGGTGCTTTTCCAAGACTAGATATGAGGTGGCAGAGGTGATTATAAGAGAAACAACTTCCTTCTTAAGGAATTCTCTAGCTCTCTGCTCCAAATTGATTTCTCCCTCTCTAATCCCCCACAGGCCTCACTGTTTTTTCACATTTTTATCTTTAATAATTTGCTATTGTGTAGTACGTATAGGATTATTAGGATTTGTGTCATTATTTGTATTTTATAGAGTGCATTCACTGCTTGTCAGACTCAAGCATGCCACAAGCCAGGCGGAACTGAAATTTTATCTCCATGTTTAAATGTGAAAGCTAGAGCCCAGGTGTTTACTATTATTATTGCCCTCTCACAATTTTATAAACTTCAAGCTACAGAGTTTATTTTTATCCTTTGAAATCTACAATGGAAAGACAGTCAACAAATTGTAGTGGGATGAGTGGGAACTCGCATTTGAGGCATTACAAACTCATAAAATTAGGTGTTATAGATTATGCTGACAAAAGGTGACTCCAAGTAATATTAAAGTTGACTGTCTCCATTTTTTACTTCTGAATGGGCAAGGTTTAGTTTTTGAACAAATGACAGCTTTGTATGTTACTCTAGGTATAATGTCATGTCTGGGGGACCTTAATTTTCATACTATTGGAAAACTTTAACACATATTCAAATGAATTGTTCTATAAGTACTTCTCTAAAATGAGTATGACCCAGTGAAAAATGTATGTGCTTAGGGATGTACTTAAATTACATGAATAAGATCTTAGAGAAAAGCATATGTAAGAGTAAAAATATAAAGTGTTGAATAATATATTAACCAATTCATGATTCCTTACATTCCACAAGTCATAATTGCTTTTCTTAATTTAGCATGACATTATTTTTCTTAAGATACCTTGAAAAAGAAGATTCAGTGACAATTCAGTAATGTACTAGAGTCAGGAAGTGAATGTAGAACTCGACATTGGAGTAAGCTCCAGTATGCCAGATTATCAGTATTTTTTTCTAAGAATATGAGGAAGCCCAAGGTATATTGGAACAGATGATCCCTGGAGTGTCTTTCAGATAGAAAAGCGTTTATTGGATTGCTATTTACTATGTCATGTGTAACTATGCTAGAAACCTAACAGTGAATATAAAAGGCATTTCCCTATCCTGGAGCTTATGCGTTGATATTGTGTATTTGATAGATTTGTCTTGTCATAACTTGAAGTAGAGTTTGTGCCACATAAAAAGCACAGCTTATTTCATAAAAAAGCACAATGGTAAAACAATTCTAAGTCAGGGGAGGATAGCATGTTTCATGAAAAGTTATATTTCACTTGCATACTAAGGGGAATTTTAGACTCTCATGAAGCAAATGAGATGCAGTTTCAGCACTGATACATCAAAATCTATTAGCAAGAAGATTTTAAGAACAATGAAAACAAAGAAGTAGTAGTGAACTGCTACATGGTAATGTCTGAGTCAATAGAGTAGCAGAGCAAAATCAGATTTACAAGGTAAGTGGGTAGTAATGTAGTGGAGGCAGTTGTATATGAACTATATTTAAAGAAATACCTGTAGTTTAAAAGCATAAGGGAGAGAGGGTAATAGAGGTGAAAATAATCAAAATATATGTGTGTACTTATACACCAAAATGGACTTCATTATTCTGGATCACTAAAATGCAATAGTTAAAAAGAAGCATAAGAGGAGGCAAATAGAAGAGAGAACTACAGGGAATCTAAAATTGGAGAAAAGTTTTATGGTACTATTTTTCAGAGAAAGTAGAGGAAATGTGTTTCTAATTAAGAGGTGGGAATGGATTTGGGCGAGATGGTGAAGTCTGGATCAGAGCCGAGGTGGATGGCTAAGCTTGGAGAACACAGATATGAAAGAAAGGGAAGTAAAGATGCAGAGAAACTTCAAGTTAAATATTTAGAGAGTTTTCAACTAATTTGAAAACCCAGAAATGTCTGAAATAGTCACTTTTTAAAGTTTTAATTTTTATTGTAAATATATGTTAGTGATAATTACATCCATCACATGTTGATCCTTTTTAGACCACCTTCCCTCACCCCACTGGCCCCCTATCCACAGTAACCCTTCCCATCTCCTTAGTCTGCCATCCTGTATCCTACCATCTCTCTTTTACTTTGCTCTTCACGTTATTTATATTTGGGGTTTCTTATATAAGAGATACAATGTAATATTGACTGTTCCAAGTCTGATTTCTTTCACTTAGCATTGCTGTATCAGATCCATCCATTTTCCCATGGCTGACTCAAATGTGTCATTCTTCATGTCTCTGTAGTACTCTGTTGTGTATATAGGTCACATTTTCTTCATTTATTCATCTGTTGATGGACAGACATAAAGCCCACTTACATAATTTAGCTGTTGTGAATTATACTGCTATAAACATAGATATGCATGTATCACTGAATATGATGACTTAACTCTTTTGGAAAGACTCAAAGTAGATGTATAGCTTGTCAAATGGAATTTCTATTTTTAGTTTTTTTGAGGAATCTTCCTACTGATTCCCATAGTAGTATTCTAGTTTACATTTCCAATAGCAATATAGGAGAGTTCATATTTATCCACATTTCACGTGCATTTTGGGGGGGTGGGTCCTTGAAGATAGCTTTTCTTATTGGAGTAAGATGGATTCTCAGTGTTGTTTTTACTTGCATTTCTCTAATGCAATTGCATTAGAGAAATGCAAGTAAAAACATTTTTATGTATTGCATTTATATATAAATATTTATAGATACATATTCATTTATATATTTTATTTATACATTTGGATTTATATAAATATATTTATATGTTTACATATTTTATATATGTTTACATATATAAATATATACATTTACACATACAAATATATTTTTATATATTTACATATATTCATATATAAATATTTTTACATTTATTGCATTTATATATATTGCATTATATATATATATATATATATGTATGTATGTATGTATGTATATATGACTAGTTTAACAGTATTGGTTCTGCCCATCCAGGAACAGGGGAAGCTTTTCCATTTCCCAATGGCCTCCTCAGTCTCTTTTATTTCAGAGTATTACAGTTGTAGTAATAGAGGTCTTTCACTTCCTTTGGTAGGTAATTTGGTGACCTTGAAATTTTTTGGAAGCTACCAAGAATGGGATTGTTTTCCTAGTTTCTTTTTTGATGAGTTGATAACTGCTGTACAGAAACTCTATAGATTTTTCAATGTTGGTTTTATTTCCTGCCACTTTGTTAAGTTTGTTAGTTCTGAGGGTCATCTGTTGTAGTTTTGGGGATCTTTTAGGTAAAGTGTCATGTCATCTTCAAATAAGGATGATTTGACTTCCACCTTTCCTATTTATATTCCTCTTATTTTGTTATTTGGCTTGATTGCTGTGGCTAATGTTTTGAGGCTTACTATATTGAACAGGAGTGGTGAGAGTAGATCCCTTGTTTTGTTCCTCATTTTAATGGATGCTTTAGTGTGGGCTCATCATAAATAACTTATCAGTTTGAGGTAACAACTTTTTATACCTATTTTCATCAGGCTTTTTATCATTAATAGATGCTCGAGTTTGTCAAAAGATTATTCTGCATCTCTTGGGATGATCATGTAATTTTTTAATCCTTAGTCCCTTATTGTGGTTTATATATTTATTAACTTTTGTATAGTGAACAATCCTTGAACACACTGGAATGAAGCCAACTTGATCATAATGCACAATCTTCTTAAGGATTTGTTTCATTCTGTTTGCATCTTATTGAGAATTTTAACATTTATGTTCATTAAGGAAATCGACTTGTGGTTTTCTTTTTTCTTTGAGTTCTTTTCCAGTTTTCAGGGTAATGCTACCTTCAAAGAGTGAGTTTGACATTTTCCTTCACTTTCAATTTAATAGAAAAATTTGAAGCATATTGGTAGTCTGAAAAGTATTTATTCCCTGAATTTGTGGTAAATTTCAGAGGTGAATCCATTGGGTCCTAGGCTCTTCTGAGTTGATAGTTTGTGTGTTTTTTTAAACTTTTATTTGTACATGTTTGCAATACGCAATGATTACATTCATTGTAGGGAATTGCTACATGTTTATAACACATTTTTCCCTTCCCTCCATCCCCTCTTTTATTTTTCCAGCTTTAGATTCATCTGTTTATAAGACCTTATATAGTTAATTATTAAAAATACAAGTTGAAAACCGGATTAACCAGGCTGACAATTGTACTAAGTCAAGGTAACAACTTTTAGATATGTTGTTATGTAGTTAGATATGTAGTTATTTTTCTTGTTGCTGAGACAAAATACCCAACACTAGAAGTTAAAGGAGGAATTCAGCGCACAGTGTGTGGAGATTTCAGTACATAGTCCCTCTGGCCCCAAGGCAGGGTGGCATGGCAGAGAGGCATCACATAGTCTGTGGAGTGGCAGGCAGAAGGCAATGAGCCCCAAGCAGCAGCAGCAGCGGCAGCAGCAGCAGGTCTGTCTTCTTTCTGTCCCTTTATGTACCATCCAGGCTACAAGCCTATTGATTGGTGCCACCCTTACCCAGGTGGGGCTTCCATTATCCACACATTTAGTATCACAGTCTTAATCCACATTCACACCCTAATCCAGCCACCTCTGAAAACCCACATCTCTGACCACATGAGGCTTTTTAGGGATATCTAGATATAAGCCATAACATCCATGCTGCTTCTGTGTCATTGTTTATTGTTAATCTATTTAGAGTTTTTGTGTTTTCTGGGTTCAATTTTGCTAATTAATATGTGTCTAGGAATTTTCTGTTTTTAATTCCCTGATTTATTGGAATATATATTTTCAATATAGTTTATTATAATCCTCTGGACCCTGACAGTGTACATTGTGGGTTCAACTTTTTCATTCCAAATTTTATTGAAATAATCTTTTCTTTCCTTCTTTTGGTAAATTTATTAATCTTTTTGGTAAACTATCATCTTTTTATCCTTTCAAAGTGACAACTCTTTGATTCATGGACCCTTTGTATTTTTTAAAAATTTAGTCTCAATTTCATTAATTTCTCATCTGATCTTTACAATTTCTTTCCTTCTACAAATTTTGGATTTGGATTGATCTTGTTTTTCTGACTTTGAGATTAATCCATAGATTATATATTTGGGATCATTTTTTAAAATGTGGACATTCATAGCAGTTCCCTTTTAGAACTGCTTTCATTGTGTCCCGTACGTTTTGTATGTTGTTCTATTTTCATTGGATTTCAGGAACTTTTCAATTTGTTACCTCATTTCTTCTGTGACTCACTGATCATTCAAGATGTATTATTTAATTTTTATTTGTTTTCGTAGTTTCTGTTGTTTCTTTTGCTGTTGATATCTAGTATAATATGACAGTATCCAAGAGATTGTTTAAATTATTTTGTATTTACTTAAGCATGCTTTATGGCCTAGATATGACCTATCTTGTAGGAAGTTCTGTATGCTGCTAAGAAAAATGTGTATTTTGTTGTTGTTGAATGAAACACTGTAAATATTGGTTAAGTCCATTTGATTTAAGGTGTGTTTCAACTGATTTTTTTTTGTTGATTCTTTCTTTGATTAACTTACTTGTAAGACAGGGGTATTGAAACCTCTACTATGATTATATTGGTTCCTATCTTTTGTTATATGTCCCATAGTTTTCATTTTTTGAAATTGTTTGTACCAACATTCAGTGCAGATATGTTCAAAATTGTTATCTCTTCTTGTTGAATTGTTTCTTCTACCAGCATTAGTGGGCTTCTTTGTCTCTTCTCATTAGTTTTGGTTTGAAATCCACTTTGTCATAATTATAATAGGTATTTCTCCTTCCTTTCAAGATCTTGTTTCATGGAGTGCCATATTCTGTCATTTGATTTTCAGTCTCTATGTGTCTGTGGTTAGGATGTGTCTCTCTCTGGTAAAACATGGTTGAGTTTTGTTTTTTGGTCCAATCTGCCAGACTGTGTCTTTTGACTGGGGAGTTAAAACCATTTCCGTTGATTGTTGCTATTAAAAGGTATTTACTGAATTTTATCATTGCATTATTTTTCCATTGCTGATTACTTTTTCCTTTCCATTTTTAAAAAAGCTATTATCTCAGTTACTTCTTCCCTTAGGCTCTTTGTTGAAGTTAGCCTCATATTCTCTGTCTAGGATTCCTTTGAGTGCTTTCTACAATGCTGCCTTTCTGCTCATGATTTTCTTTGTATTTTATTTGTCATCAAAATTACTTCTCATTCAATTTTGATAGATCATTTTACAGAATATAATAATTTGGGTTGGCAACTGTTTTAGGGCTTTAAAAATTTTGCTCCAAGCTCTTCTGGCATTTAAGGTTTGTAGCAAGAACTCTGCTGTTATTCGTATAGGCTTGTCTTAATAAGTTACTGGATGTTTTGTTCTAAAATATTTTAGTGTTCTCTCTTTTTGCTGAATTTCTGGGACTTTGACTACCATATGTCATGGAGAGGTGTTTTGGGGGAGGGGTTTTGGTTATTTAGAGTTTTATATGATTCATTTACTTTACTATTGAATTCTTTCTCTAGACTTGAACTTTTTCCTACTATAATTTTAGTGAATAAATTATACCTGTGGTATGTTCTAACCTCTCTCTCTTTTTAAAATTCTTTTATTGGTACATTTTAGGTATACAATGTGTTTACATTTATCATTGGGTGCTTGTACCTGCACATGATGTATCTTATCTTATTTTTTTCCCTATTACCTGTGCACCCTTCACCCCCTCAAACCTTCTCTATTTACATAGATTTTGTTTCCATTTTTTTCTTTTCTCATAATTTTTCCTTTCCCTTCTTTCCTTTCCCTGTCCCCTCCCACCACCCCTACACCTTTGGAACTTTTCCTATTTCAAATTATCTCTAACTATTTTAATTCTTATTCGTCTAGTAGCTGTCTGATCCAGCTTTTATGATATCTTGTTGTTTTTACAGTATTACTGCATACATGATCTACTGTATTAATCTTGTCTTCAAGTTTTGACAATCTTTTCTCAGATTTATAGCTCTGTTTTTATTAAGTTTCTTATCTGTTTATTTACATCTTATTTGTTGTTTCTCTTTGATCTTTTTGAACATGCTTAACCATTTGTGTTTTGAGTCCTTTGCCTATAATTTACTCTACTTCAGTGCTCGTGAGATAAGCTTTCAAGAGTTAAGAGTTTGTGGAGACATCGTGTTGCCTTGTGTTCTCATATGTCTAGTGTTTGTGCTGAGGCCAGAGGATCATTTCCAATAGAAAAATGCTGTCTTTTCTGTGGAGATCTCTATGGTTATTTTATGGCTGCTTGTTATGGCTTTGGTTATGTTTTGGTGTTTATACACCTCTTCAACCTTCTCAACATGATAGGATCAGTCTCAATCACAATGTGGAAAGGAGGGAATTACTATTGTTTATATCAGCATCTACAGAACTAAATGTATATCAGTCTTATAATTAAAAAGTTGTTTTAACAACTTTATACTTCTTTCGATAACCCAGGAAGAAAATGAAATAGTAGTGACAATGAGTAGACTCAGATGTAGAAAACTGGGGAAGGAGAAAGGCAAAAGAAATGGAAGAAGAAAAAAGGGGAGAAGAAAAGATATGAGTAAATAAAAGAAAGAAAGTCAATAGGACTTTGGTGATATTATTTTTGTGTTTGTAATGGGGTGGCAGTAGAGGGAGTTTGACTGGTTATTTGTGAAGATGAGAAAATGAAAGAAGAGGGAAGGAAACATAAGTGGAAATTTGGGGAAGCTGTAACAAGGTCAGAACCAGTTAATATTCTGATAGGAAGACTGTGTTTGAATCTTCTATACACAATTTTTGTTGAGGTTTAACCTGACATGACCATGGAAGATATTATCTAAACTAAAATACTAATTAATTCTTATTGACTATTTCACATATACAAATATTTCCATAATATATACTAAATGAAAGGAAAAAAAGAAAAGAACAATACAATGCACAAACAAAAGCACTAAAGTGTCCACTCAGTCCTAGTTATACTGCTGTCAGAACTCATCTAGTGTGCTCTTCCCCATTAGTTCAACAATAGACAAGTGTTTGTCTTGCAAAGACCTGAGATCCAATCTTCTGTGGAGGTTGGATGGGTTGACTGGTGCTTGATCTGGTTCCTGCCCATTGGTTCACTTGTCTACTAGCGTGTGAAGGGACTCAGTCTGGGGCCAGGGTTCCCTGACTGACTGCTATCCCTGTTTTTCTTTTTTCCTGCATGCAGAGCTCTGCTGGGTTGCAGCTACACTCTAATGGGTGTGACTAATTGGAGGTTTTTGCCTCTGTTTTATAATTGGACAACTTCAGTTGTAGCAGATGGAGAAAGGGCACAGTGGGACTGGTCAAACATCCAGTCTCTCACTCATCTTCAGTGGGGCTACCTCAGTCTCTATGCCCTTGCCTCTGCAATCCCTGCACCTGCTTATGTCTCTCTCTTTACATTTTCTGGGCGAGCCATGCCTTGCCTCACCTACTGGCTGTTCCTCAGGCTTCCTACCTGTCCAAATCCCTGTCCATTCCTCCCAAGGGTTTCCATGCAGCCCATAATTCAGTGGCATTTAGGACTTGGCAGAAGGGGGTGCTATTGCTAGGAATTCAGTAGTGTTAGGGAGCATACACATAATAGAAATCATACAGAGTCCTCAGTTCCTTGTATTTAAGATCAAACTCCCAAAGGCCAAGTTTTTGTTGGCCTTTTATTCTCTTGCTCACCTCTGGATCTGATTTTCTATCTCTATCACTTTTTCCCTGTGTGTTTTGTACCTGTTTCTTTACCTTAGTGCTGGTGTTGATCTAAACAGCAATCACATTTTTAAAAAATGCTTGTTTCCCTGAACCTCAAGTGCAAACCCATGAGGGCAAGAAGGTTGTGTGGAACACTTTTTCTTTTACTGAAATTACATGAGTCTCTAAGGGTCTTCATATTATGAGTCACATAAACCAAAAGTTTAAGCTGATTTTAGATTATTGTATTTTCACAAAACTTTTAAATTGTCATGTAAATAAAATATTCTCAGTGGTCAATTACCAATATACAATTGCTTATAAAATAATATATTTTTTAAAAATTGTCTATATCCTTTCTTTTTACTCAGGCAAAATAAATGAATGTATGAATTGTGTTACAGGGAATTAGCAAACATTTTTATTTCTATAAACAATCCTTCCCTAGAACCTCACTTTTTCATGTGAGAGGCTTAATTTGTTCTTAGCATTATCAGGTTTTTAAAATTTAAATATAATCTTGTAGGTCATCTATTTTGTTATCTTGTGTGATTGCAACACTGTATGATTGGTATTATACTTTGCATTTAAATAAATTACAGGAATAACTGATGAGATTTTTTTTTTTTGAGAAAAGTAAAAGTGGTTTCTTTAGGAGAAAGTCAGCAGGATTTAGAGTTTCGTGTTTTGGGGAAGTAGATTTGAAGATTAAGATCAGAGACAACAACATTGATGAAATTTCTTCTACCTTCCTTGAAAGTGATCTTAAATAAAGGTAATTTAAACCCTTAAATAAAGGTAATATTCTGGCTGGAAACAGTAAGTATTGTTCTTCAACATCTAATCCCAGAAACAGTATAGCCCAAGTAGGTTAGTAAAAAAAATAATATTTAGATAAATTCAAAGAAATTCCCACCTGAAACTTTCATTTTATGTTGATTTTAGTATATATAAAAAGACAAGATTGGGAATCACCATTGTTTAAGATTGATAGGAGTCGATGGTGAAGCAGAATGTAAGCCCATAAAAATGTTAACCTCATGAGCACAGGAATTTTTGTTTGTTTTATTGAATTTTCTCTTCTCTGACACAGAGTAGATCCTGAATACTAATTTGTTGAATGAATTAATTTAGAAAATACTCAATTTTAAAGAAAAGTTAACATGTGTCTCCCTGAGTAAGTTTGGTTTCTTGCATGATTCCCATGTACGATACCCTTTGTCACTGGCTTTGTGATTGTTAAGTGATCCTATGGGTAGAACACATCTACTAAAGTTTTAAAATACATTGAATAGTAAATGTCTCTGTTTTTAAAAATCATTTTTCACTTTCCTTCTATATTACACCCACATTTGCTCTGGTTTATGAGATATCAACTAGGCTTGTTGCTGGGTTTTTTAAATTCCTCCATGACCCTGTTTTATTTCTTCTAAATTAGTGGTACTTGTTTCCAACCCCATTTACTTCTTGGGCAAAACAGTGTCTTTCCTTTGTCTCAACTCATCCTGGAGGTAACACAGTTCAGTGTTTAACTATGGGAGTTCTGGATGGAGAACTCATTGGTGCTAATCCTATTGTGCTTTTTATGTTTTGTGACCCTGTAAGAAATATTTTTAACCTATCTTTGCCAGTTTCATTTTTTAGTATATTTTGTAAGAATGGTATGAATTCATGTACATAAAGTACTTAGCCATGATATGGTACAAAGCTCTCGTTAAATGTTTTTTGTAATTTATTTATTTTGGGGGGAGGATGCCAAGGATTGAACTAGGGACCTTGCACTTTCAAGGCAGGCAGAGGAACTGCTAAACTAAATCCTCGGCTAAATGTCTTTTTTAAATTTAATTTTATTGGTACATTTTAGATATACAATACAATGACATTCATCACTGGAAATTTGCACCTTTACATAACCTCTCTTGGTTCTTACTTTTTCCCCATTCCCCTGCCTTCCCTTCAACCCCTCCATTCCTCCCTATTTACAAAGACTTTGTTTCCATTTTTTCATTTTCTCATATTAATTCCTTTCCTTCTTTCCTTTCTCCTACCCCTCCCACTTCCCCTTCCCCTTTGCCCCTTTTGTTCCTATTTCACATTATCTATTATACCATTTAGTCCTTATTTACACTGTCAGTTTCTCACACTAAAGAAATTATTCGGTATTTACGTGTGTGTCCTATTTATTTCACTTAAGAGTATCTCCTCAATATGCATCCATTTAGCTATAAATGTCTTTAATTTCTAATTTTTTATGGCTGAGTCATACTCCATTTTATTTTTTAAAAAACCACATTTTCTTGATCCAGTCTCCAGTTGATGGGCATTTGGGCTGTTTCCAAGTTTTAGCTATCACAAACAGTGCTACTATGAGCATGGGAGCACATATATCACTGTGGTATGATTCTTTTAATTCTTTGGGGAAGATACCTAGCAGGGGAATAGCGGGGTCAAATGGGACTTCAATCCTAGTTCTTTGAGGTATCTCCATACTGATTTCCATAGTGGTTGCACCAGTCTACACTCCCACCAGCAGTGGAGCAGTGTTCTTCTTTCCCCACACCCCTGCCAGCATTTGTTATTGGTTGATTTCATGATAGCAGCCATTCTTTCTGGGGTGAGGTGGAATATCAGTGGTGTTTTCATTTGCATCTCTCGAATGACCAGTGATGTTGAACATTTTGTCATGTATTTATTTGTTATTTCTACTTCTTTGTCTGAGAAATGCCTATTCATTTCAGATGCCCATTTTGCGATTGGGTGTTTAAATTTGGGAGGTCTGCTTTTTTTTAAAGTTCTTTATAGATTCTAGATAGTAGACCTTTGTCTGAGGAACAGCAGGTGAAAAACTTTTCCTACATTATGGGTTGTCTCTTCACTCTGTTGGTCGTTTCTCTTGCTGTGCAGAAGCTTTTTAGTAAGAATAGATCCCACTTGTTGATTGTTTGTGCTAGTTCACGGGCAACTGAGGTTTTGTTCATAAAATCTTTTCCTACACCAATGTCTTCAAGAGTTCTACCTAACCTCTGTTCCAGCCGGTTCAGCAATGAAAAGAGACGATCCTGCTTTTATACTCCTCTTAAAAGTGATGAATACAATATTGTTTCCTCTTTTATTTGAATTGTTTAGTAATTCGCATCACACTGGTCATTATCCTAATTCAAGAAATTTTCTTTCGGGGGGCCAGGGATTTAGCTCAGTGGTGCTGCCACCACCTGCCTCGCAATCACAAGGTCCTGAGTTCAATCCCCGGTGTCCCCCGAAAAAATTATCTTTTAGAATAAGATTCCCATTTTGATATTTTCTTTGATTGATTTATACTAGGGTATTAAATGCTCAATGTACTTCTTTTTGAATATGTTTAATGATAACATCATTTTCCTAGTAGGGATATATATTATTAAGTATATTAACTTGCTCTGGTTAGGCATAAATCAAATCGATGACAATCCTTGATCTAAAAGATCTTATTACTTAAGTGAAAATTCAAACATGAAATAGAAAATAGCCAATCAATCATTAACATATCCAGCAACAGTTTCAGCTGAATACATTAGAATTTGGCAAACTCCGTTGTGTTCACACTGAGCCAAAGTGGACAAGTGGTTGACTTCAGTGGCTTAATCACAGTGACCCTTCTGTTACAGGTCTGTAGGAGGAAGTCAGAAGTATGGCCTATTGGATTACAGAGGAGATTTGGGGTTGGGATACTGACATTAGCATGATGAGAAAAAAACAGTTGCTTAATTTCAGATAGAAAGAGATGAGCTGAAACTGTGGAGAAACTTCAGCCAAGTCCAAACAGAATTTTGTGATTTAATGTGCTTTTGCTTTTACTCTCTTTTCACAAGACCTTCTTTCCTAAGCCAAAAATAACTCATGAATGAATTATAACCAGTATCTCTTCATGTTCTAGAAGCTCCATGAATTTATAATGAGTTCTATTCTTTGTATTCTCTGTCTGACTGATGAAAGGGTCAGAAGCCCAATTTATAGGTTAAATGATATTAGAGAACTATGCATTGTATGACATATTTCATTAAAGCAGAGGCTATGAGCTTCAGCTTTAACAACCAGGAACTTCACACATCTGACCAGCAATCTTGTTCATAATTACTTTTATAATCGCTAAGAATAAGAAAAGAATTATGTGCATGCATTTTTAAAAAGTTTTACAACTGTAGTTTCTATTCAAAATGGCTATTGGTTGTAAGAGAATACTATACCATAAAAATATAAATATAAAGTGTAATAATTACTTGCATAATACTTGAAAAATTTTTCTATAGTGTTCTGAAAATATGTAGTAACATAATAGAATCTTACTCAAGTAGAAATTGAAATCCTTTTGAGGATTTATTTTTGTTAAGAGTAAAAAAGTTAGTTATTTGAAGAAAATTTAAAACCAGTTTGAAGTCCTTGTTTCTCATTCAAACATTAATACTTTTTGAAAATTCTGCTTAAAGCCTTTTTGTTCATAAAACTAAAGTATTTAAAAGTAATTGTAATATGAAAACATCTGTGAGTATATAAATATATCTGATGGATTTTATAAATAGATACTGATAGATAATATAATTAAATTTAAAAATTTCAGACATCTTCCATTTGTCCTTCTGAAACTGAGATTTCTTTGGAGTCTATGAAACTATAACAGAAATAAAGAAAAGGCAAGACAATGCATAATTTAGTGATAAATGGCATAGCTTTAAATGCAGTTGAAATTTAGTAGAAGTAAGCATTTTCTTTAAGAAGAGTAGACAATTTCCAAATTTTGTATCACCTATTTTATCCCTTTTAATCAGTGGCCAAAGGGAAATTTCAGAGCTGTGAATGATAAACTGTCCTATTTGAAGGGCTGTTAGAAGATAAGAAGACTGGTTAATTTTCTACATAATTATAGTTTTAAAGCCAATGATTAAATTAATATGTAATGGTCTGTTTGATGATGAAATTTTTTCTTCTTTTCTTAAGATAATGATATCATAGTTTATTTATGATAATGTATAACACTTTAAAATCATATCAAATAGCTTCCATTTTTAGGTACAATTAAATGTTCCAAGTCTGAAAACTAGCATGGGTGGCTTGAAACTTGAAGTTTAAAGTAGAGTGAGAAACTTAGAGAGAAAGCAAAAACAATATAGTAAAATGGAAGAAAATTCATAATTGCTAGTGATTTTTGCAATCTTATGCAATCACTAAATGAAACAATTCTGTACAACTCTATTTTTGGCTCTCTAACAGAATGGACACATTCTATGAGAGACTCCAAGAGAAAGAAATAGTCACCATTTCAAAAATCAGTTCTCATTTTCACTACATTTCAACAAAAATACATGTATTATGGCTAAAATAAAATGAAGACATTGGATGTTTATGTACAAATGAGTTGGGATTTAAGTCCTCATTCTGTTACTTCCTGGCTGTTCCTTCATTTCTTTGAATGACACTGTCTTTTATGGGAAAATGGAATGATGCCACTTTGCTCTCCCAGTAGTCTATGCGTGTTCAGTTAGCACATTCATTATCAAGTGGTTTGCAGTCATTAGTTCTTCCTGTATTCCTTTTCTCTCTCCTTCCTTCCTCCCTCTCTCCCTTTTCCTTGTATTTTTCATTTCCCTTTCAACATCTATCCATAAAGTATATAAAGAAAAAAAACCCTTATAATTATATTTTAAATTTCTAGAAGTTAGGTATGATTTTTCAGGCCTCTTAGTTCCACTTTTCACTCTTTATGCAGATTATATAGTTGTATATGGAGATGACCAGAAACCTGTGGTTACCTCAGAACCAGTGTCATTTCTTCCTAAAATTTTCTCCCAAACTACAATAAAAGGCATAGAGAATGGCATTATAAAGAATAACTCCTTAACATAATCATTTCATAGGACAGAAATATAGTGATTGGGTTATATTTTAAATATGTGACCCATTTCTAGAAGGTAGAGTTCAATTCCTACTATGGATAAGTAATGTTCTAGTGGATGGGGCATTAACACAAGAGATAGTAGGCTCACAGAAATCTACAGCTATGATTTCTGGTGTGTAGTTAAAGATTAAAGATTAATTAAATCACCACCAGTAGAAGGTTGATCATGGATGAGATCTCCAACTTTGCCAATTAGCACTGACTCTTGTGGGATGACTTGGCTTAGTCATATTAACTCTGCCTTCACCATCCAGGTACGTGATTCAGACTGGACTGACAGAATTTAAGTAGTGCTACTGTAATAATACTTTCTGGATATTATTTCACATTTCATAAAATGCATATTTCCCTCAGAAACAGAAGTTAACTTTAAAGACTTTGCATGTCGTGAAAGAAATCCTTCTACAATGTTGGTGGGAATGTAAACAGGTACAACCACTACAGAAATCAGAATGGAGATTCTTCAAAAACTGTAAATAGAAATTCCATTTGACCCAGCTTTCTCCTTCTAGGTATCTTCTCCAAAGAGTTAAAGAAATCATGCCACAGTGACATATATCTACTCATGTTTATAGCAGCTCAACTCACAATAGTTAAAGCATGAAAGTGCCCTCTGTGTCCATAAGCAGGTGAATGAATAAAGAAAATATTTGTATTTATACACAATGAACTACTACACTGGCATAATAAAGATAAATTTGAGTCATTTGTAGGAAAATAAATGCACCTTGAGACTATAATATTAAGTAAAATAAATCACACACACAAACTTAAAAACCACATGGTTTCCCTTATATAAGAAATATAAAATATAAATAGAGAGCAAAATAGAAGGTAAATAATAGCAAATAGTGAGATAGACCTTTTAGAAGAGGAAAGGGGAGAAAGAGATAGAGGAAGTAGGGAGGGTGAAAGGAGAAGAGAAAGCAAGGTGTGTTTTGTACATTTACCAGCTCACCACAGTGAAATGTAACATTACATACTGAAAACATATATGCACTATGAAACATAAAAATTTTAAGAAGACTTTGCTAGTAATGAAAATTAGCTGCATAATGTTGTAGACAATTTAGACTGCATGCTTTCATTCATCATCTATTAAATAATTAATTCCTTCATTTTCACAAATGTTCGTTGAGTATATCCTATACACATGGTTTAATGTGGTTAGCCACCATCTTATACTTAGCACTTAAATTTATAAAATACAATGATAAATACCATGAAAAACACAGGTGGTTGAGTTGCACACAACACATGCAATAGCCCTAAAAGAACCTTTTCCTGTTTTAGAAGAAAAATAGCTTTGTTTACATTTGTGTCATTTCCTATAATCTTCATTCTGTGAATCTACCCATAAATAACCTGTCAGCTTCTCTGTAACATGTGCTTTGTGCCATGATTTTTGTGTCATAAAGAGGTATGTAAGAAGAAAAACAAATTGCACCTCTACTCAAATCAAGAACATGGGATATTTGGTGTCCTCTGACAAAAACTGAATACATATTCATGACATCCTGAAAGTGTAGCAGAAATTCTGTCTATGCTTCTAGGCTGCCTTCAACTAGGTCCCTGTAGGTGGAAAAGAATATATGTTGGTTCTGATATGTCTTTAGGGAGAAATCCATGCTTGAAGGTTGGGTTCAATCTCCTTTTGGGTTGCAAAAACAGTTTTTGCTGTGGCTTATGTATATTTATAGTGCTTATATTTATTCTCTTGCAGTTCCCTCGTGTTAAATGTTGTATTGGTTCATTTTGACAGTATTGGATGAGGCACAATGTTTTAACCTCTTTTCTCTTGTAATTATATAAACATGTACACTGTACATGGCGACCTGGGAGTGATGATCAGAACATCTGTTATGATAAATGAAACAGAGAATGAGAGTTGATTTTTGAATTGTAAAGAACTAAAAGTCACTCTTCTGATCTGTGGCTTTATGCTAATGAAATGTTTGAAAATGTTGCTGAAAGCTGTCTCTCTAACTTAGCAGAGCTAGAAAGACAGCATGCTTTTTATTGTTCTCACATGGGTGCTGCTTAGCTAGGGAGTTATTTGTCTTTCTGGGAAGCAGTTGTTATCCGTTATAGTAATTTGTGTAACAGGTTAAGCATTCTAGAGACAACAGGAAAGTGCCAGTTTAAAGTAACGTAATGTCTGGATAACTAAGAGCAAAATATTTGAGCTGCACTTTTTCAGCTTCAAGTCTTCCTAATTTTGGGCTAAACAGCGAAGAGTCAAGGGGGATTTTAATAAAATAACTATTAATCTCATGATTATTTTTTCAAAACAAAGAATTAGTTCAGTGCGGTGGCACCAGAGACAAGTACTTTGCAGAGAAAATTCTGCCCATTTTTCTGATTTCTTGCAGACCCTCTTCACAATATCAAGACAGCCGACTGCAAGAGAATTATCAGTCAACTTTCCCACTATCAGCTTGGCTGTAAGCTGAAGACTTCTTTAATAGATCATTTTGTAATTACTCTCTGTGTACTTGTTTTGCACTGATTTCTAATATCTTTTAATTTATCATTCCCACGATTAATTTATAATTTATACTCAATTTGACTGTGAATTTCTTAGCACATTTGAAGCTTGGGAAAAGATTTATACCAACAAGTCACTGACATACTTAGCAAATATTGAGAAGTGCTCTGTGGAGAGAGGAGAAGGAAATGCGAAGGTGGCATTGTATCTGCCTGGTCTCAATCTTTAAATCACCTGTCTGGAACCAAGTCATCCTTTTGTCTAGCTTTTAAGGTAATTGTTTGGTAAAGGTAAAATAGTTCATTTCTACAGTGCTAGGCTTAGCATGCTGAATCCATTCTTAGACATTTTTTCTTTAAAAATATTCTCCCTTTGGGTTGGTTCTGTCCAATCTCGATAATATATAATTATACAATATTCTGTCTCAAATTGCTCCATCAAGAAAAATTGTTTCTGTCCAGAAAGTTTCTTCAGATATATGAAAATTCATTTTATTTTTCAAAGTTCAGAAAATAATAATTATCTGTAATCCCGTTAGAATCTTCATTATGTATTATCTTTGAGAAATGTTTTTCTGTATGCATATGTATTTTATTTTTATATGTATATATCAACATATTAGCATAAACAAAAGGTAATAACTAATTTTTAATGAGATAGCACTGTTCTAAGAATTTTAAATTATTGTCTCATTCAATCTCTGCAATAACTCTCTGACATTGGTTGTTGATAATATCTATAACCTAGCTTTTTTTCCCCCAGTAGAAAACCAAAGTATAAAGAATTAAGTATTTTGCCTCTGGTCACTCAGCAGAAAGACTGAACTGGACTGTGAACCCAAGCTGACTAATTCCAAGGCCCTTAACAATATTCCCATTGTTTTAGTACTAATATATCGTGAATATTTTTCCATATCAATGAATGTATATCTATCCAAACATTTTAATGATTGCACGCTACTCTTTTGGTGCTTTATGATGTTGTGTTGAACCAACAACCAGGTTATATATGTTTAATTGTTTATATATTATTAAAAATGATTCTGATATGATCATCTTTAAACATTTCTAATTCATGAATTACTTGTATAAATCTTCAGTATCTAATATAGTTTCCTTTCTTGCCAATAGAAATTTACTTGCTCACATAGTTGTTCCACATAGTTATTTGTTCAGAGATTATTCTTTGTTCTTCAGGTCATCATGACTACATTGATGAAAGAAATATTTATTGTTCATTTACTTTGTAACAGACACTTAACTGCTGTTTTTTTATCTGCTCTGTTTTTAATATGAAACAGATGCCTAAAAGTTAACAATTTAGTAATTCTCATTAGCAAATAAATTTTAGAAGAAAATTTTTATTATTAGTATACAGAGTTCATGAAAAAATGTATACACAGTTCAGCAAAAGAAAAACTTGTATAAATATTTTAATACTAAATTTATTAAGACAACATGACATTAATACAATTACCTATGGGCTGTGCAATTACAAGAGGTGATCAAAGTGGCGGCCATTAGTTTCCAGACATTTATTAGTTGTATGAATTACTGCTTGGGTAACCTTGGTCATTGAGATTGATGGATTTTCAATTTCTTCTCTATGGGCCATCAGTGTAGTAGATTTTCTGGGAGATACAACATCCTGTAGGGTTCCCCATATGAGGGTAACACCATCTGTTGAAAAAATATCATTCTATTTTTCTTTTCCTGAAGTATGCATACATTTTTTGGCAGAATCTGTTTGTGACACATAATATTTGTATTCATCTTGGAGAATTTGTACTATACATATTGCATCTTGGTCATTTTTAACACCCTTTTCCCATCTACTCCTCCACCCATTCCCAGATCCCCTTCCTATATCCATAAAGGTTACCTCCATATTTCCTAAAAGCTTCACTCCATTATAGATCCACAGTTCACTTTTTAGGGAATGGTTAGTAATATTACAGTTTTAAATGAAAATTCGTCAGTGGTGTGTGTGTATGTGTAGTTGTGTTGACTCTGCATCTTGTACACACAAAGCTTCATCCATAGTCTATGGCTGTGTAATTTATTTGACCATAAAACACTCACTTATATCTTGTCTACTGATCTCCATAGGGAACGTTTTCCTAAGAGACATAG
Source organism: Heterocephalus glaber (assembly GCF_000247695.1). Next base: position 3,165,850 of record NW_004624810.1, on the reverse strand, counting down.
CTCTGACAGTTTCAGAACTCTCAATTGTTTTCCTTTTTTACTTAACGAGCTGATTGTTTTAGTTTTTTTCAGACCTTTCTTATGTATAGTGTCATTCTGAATATGGACAGTTTTGCATACATATACACATATTTGTACATTGTTACTATGTTAAGTCTCTACAGGCTTAGTCACGTTACCCGCAATTAACATTTCTACAAAGCTCCTTGGAATTATATGTTTAGAAAAGAAAAGTTACCAAACTTGAATTTTTCATTTTCACATTTACATTCTTCACAGTATTTCTTTCCACCATTACTTTGCATTCTTCAGCTTTTAAATTTCCCAAGGAAAAAAATACTTATTACTGGAAGCTGAATGCTGAAACTAGTTTTGAAAGATACAATATCTTAAATGAATTTCAGTTAGCCTTAGAAACATAGTTCTCTATTGGACAGAGTGTCATGATTACAAAAGTAACTCATGATAATTTGTACTTTACAAAAGGCTTTAACATATAAATGAGGCTCTCTAGATTGCTTTATGGATTTCTAGAAGAGATATACTCTAATTCACATGATTCTCTTAGTTTCCTGTACAAAGGAAAATAAATATTGACTATTTGATCAACTTATGCAGTATTTGTTAAATTATATTGACATAAAATATGGCTTTCAATTACTTTCTATGTATTTTGTGTTGGCATTTATAACACTCTCATTGTCTCTCCTCATGTGGCTTATTCTTCAGTAATTTATTAAGCACACGTACATAATATACCAGTCACAGACTTAAGTCCAAGAAGTCAAAGTTGACTAAATTTTCTTTCCTATCCTCAAAGAGTTTACAGAGGAGTCTTAAATGATAAGAGAAGGTTATGCCCCTTGTTTCTTTTAAAATTGTTAGAAAGGGGGACTAAAAGAGGTATTACAAGAAGATATGGTGTCTGTCTGGAGAAGTTATGAAGTGGCATCCTGAAGGTTGTGATGGTATTATAATGGTAGCATGATTGTTAATATTGTTAGCAGTCTTATAGTACATTAGGTCTGATCTAAACTATAGCTTTTTAAAAGGGAAACTATGATACTTTTAAGATATTTTTCTGTTGTTTGTTATAGAAACTTCCATTCTTTATACTACTTGCAAATTGGCTTCTAGGTAGCCTTCACCAATAAGAACCAATACTGATATTCAGCTATAACTACAGTGTCCAGTATGGAAATCACTAAACATACATGCCTATTGAGTACTTGAAATGTAGCTTCTTGAAGTTGAGCTGTGATATAAACATAAAGAAAATGTGAGATTATAAAGTTTCAATGAGGAAAAAAAAGCATAAAAACTCTCCTTAACAATTAGATTTCAGATAGATTAGATTAAATCAAATATATTGCTAAATTTTAAAAATTATTTCAAGAACATTAAAAACTTTGCCAAAAAAGGTAGAATAGTTGTTTTATTGTTCTTTATTGTTTCACTTAAAACAAAACAAAATAGTTGGGAGTAGTCGCACAAGCCTGTAATCCCAGAACTTGGAAGGCTGAGGCAGGAGGACCACCAGGAGTATGAGGCCAGCCTGATACTTATTTCAAGGCTAGCCTGAACTACATAGCTGCAGAGAACTTTGGGAAAGGGAATGTTACTAGAACCTCTGCAGTAAGTCCTCGTCTCCTGCAAGCCATGGCAGTACAAGGCGAATTAATTTATTATTATACAGGAAAGGTAGAAAAAATGAGATTTTGAGAAAAAGCTGAGCTTTGGGCCTGATCAGTGTTGCTGTAGGGAGCAAAGACAAAAGCCTCTCCCCACACACACCCCAGCTTGCCACACCTTTTATTCAGTACATCGGGAGTACTGACTCAGGACAGAGAGTGGGACAGAGAGTTCAGTACACTGGGAGAAACAAATGTAACAGATGCCTGGGGAGCAGCAGGAATTCCTAGATCAATGAGGAACTATGCAGATGAAGATTTTGTTCCTCCCAGGATGTCTTCAGCTGGTGTAATCTTGTCCTGGAGAATCACAGCATCACCCGACCATTGACGTCTCAGTTGTGACCGGAGGCCAAAATGGAGTTATGTCTCAAAATGCCATAGCTGGCCTGTAGGCAGGGGAACTAGGCCTAATAAAATGATTTTTCCTCAAAATTATGTAGAATTGCTCCCCACACATAGCTAGATACTGTTACCAAAACAAAACAAAAAAGGTAAGAATGGAACCTCAATCACACAACAAATATCAGCAAGAATCAACAAATGGGATTATATCAGACTGAAAAGCTTCTGTACAACAAAACATTCAATAAGTAGAGTGAAGAGACAACCTACAGAATGGGAAAAAATGTTTTCCCAGCTACTCTTCAGATAGGGGACTAATATCTAGAATATATAAAAAGCTAAAAAAAATTAAACCATCTAAAATTAAAGATCTAGTCAAGAAATGTGCTAGAGAAATGAACAGACACATCACAGAGGAAGAAATACAATTGTTCAACAGATATATTAAAAAATGTTTGACGTCTCTGGCCATTAGAGAAATCCAAATTCCATCCTGCTCTGGAAAAAATGGCAAATGTTAGAAAATCAAACAATAATAAGTGCTGGTGTGGCTGTGGTGAAAAAGGAACCCTCCTGCATTGTTGGTGGGAATGAAAACTAGTACAACCATTGTGGACATCAGTATGGAGATTTCTCAATGAATTGAAATTAGAAATTCCATACGACCCAGCTATCCCCCTGCTACATGTGTTCCTCAAATAGCTTAAGTCATACTACAGCGATATGTGCATATTAGTAAGCAGCCTGTATATCCATCAACACATGATTGGATAAACAAAATGTGGTATCTATATATAATGGAATACTACTCTACTATAAAGAATGACAAATTTGAGTCATTTGTAGGAAAATGGATGCACTTGGAAAACATAATTTTGAATGAAATAAATCAAAGTACAAGCAAAGAAAATGATAAAAGATGGATAGATAGAAAGGGACAAGGAGACAGATCTCATCCAAAAAGAAATTGGTCCAGAGGAACAAGGAGAGAGACAAGGGAGAGTGGAAGGGAAAACAAGAGAAATAAAGATAAGCCATATACAGGAACCTAGTAACCCAATGAATGTAAATGTTATAAGCCATAAGATGTGCTAAGACAAATAGTATCAACAGATAAGGAAAAGGTGATTGGGGAACCAGAGGAGGAGGGGGAAAGGGAGGAAAGGGAAGGGGAATAAAAAGAAAAAAACGAACCCAAGCTGTAATATGTACATGTAATCACTCCCGAGGATGATTGTAAACTACATGAATTACAGACATGTACTAACAAAATAAAATAAAAAAGGTAAAAATAATAAAACAAAGCAAAATAATAAACATGAAAATATATGTCTCGTATATGACAGTAAATATTCCAACTAATAGCATAGAGAAAGAATTTTAAAACTACGTAACATAACTATATAAGGGAAAATGAAAGGCTATCTCGAAGTTATGGTCTAAATAAATAATTCAAATTGTTTCAAATATAATATCAAACTACATTCTTAGTTTGCTTTATGAATTATATTATTGCTATTAATTTCTATATTAATTTCTATTTTTGTAAAATATTAATTTGCTAGCCTCTTAAAATCAGTTTCTGAATTAAAATTCAAGAATATTTATTTTAACACTTCTAATTTTGTCTCATGCCATCTAAATATCCTTTCCAATTTAAAACATATTTGCACTCATGTTTTTGTTGATTAAGTTTAGTAATAACTTGACAAATGGTTTCTTACATTTTTGGGATGACTAAAAGAGTGTTGTAAGTTCTGCCAGATTTGCATCAGGCTGGTATTTGACCAAGTTTTCCTAGATTTCTACAGAGTCAGTGGTCTCCATTTTTCTCTGCTGTTCTTAAGCAATCTTAGAATCTTGAAAGCCTTCTAACTCTGTGATCTCCAAGATCATTTCACCTGACCCCTTCATTTTGCAGAAGAGGAAATGGAGATACAATTAGTGAAGGGGTTTGCTCATCTAATCACTTTTTTCCATTCAATTTAGTTGACCTAGTTTTAAAAATCAGTATAATTAAAATGTGTGTTCTTGGTCTTTAAATAGTGTTATTTACACAATGTATATGGTGATTACTCCTGTGCCTGCCTTGCCTGTTATCTGTTTGATCAGCTCTGATTATATCTTGATATTGTCCAAGCATCTGCCTTCCTGATCCATACCCATTCCTTCTAGGTTTTATATTGCTATTATTTAAGTAGATATTTCTCTATTTTCCTCTCAGCATATTGCACATCTACTTTAAAATTAATATTATTTGAGTGTGTAACTCTGAATTTTTCCCTAGGATTTTAGGAATCTATTTGTTGAAAGAAAAACAAAATACCTAGTTTATATCTACTGCTGAAAAAGATGTTGGAAATAGTAGGAAGTTTGTAATATTAAAAGCTTCTCTATGTCTAAAATAAGAAAGCATATTTACATGCCACAGAATAATCAGTATTTGTCTAGGGCCCTGGTTCACTATTTGTGGACAGTTGATTTCAGTTTATATACAATTTTTTGACTCATTATTCTAGAGTGTATCACCAGCTTCCTTTCTCCAAGTGCCAAGTACAATTTTAGCTAAATAAGATGATATCTGCAGGAGGTAGTTTTTTCTATAGTAGAATAATACAGAGCTCTAGAACTGTAAATATTCAGGACATTTCTCACATGAAGTTTTTATTGGTCACATATTTTTACAGTTTTCATTTTGTGTAATATATTGATAAAGGCGCTAAATTGTATGCTTCAATAAGGCTTAATAACCTTATAATATTGACATTAGAAATACAGCTTAAGCCACTGGAGTCAATCAATCATTTTATTAATTAGAAATTCCTCTTGTATCATATGTCAAGTGAATCAAAAGCAAATGGGAAGAGTGGGAGACATCTCTCAATTTAAAGTAGAAGTTAGTCATTTCTGCTCCCCTAGATGAGTAATACACTATATGCACTGCGCACTTTCCTCCAAGTCACCTTTTTGGGAGCCGTGACCTGTTTATTTACTTTGCCATGATGTCAGTAGGGTCCATGTATTCATGTGTTTTTCTTCCGAAATATTCCTAGTAAGTAAGATGGTGTCCAGCAACTTCACATAAAGTTAGTTTCAGAAAGTTATAATCACACTTCTTGCAGGAGTTGAAAAACTCTAAGAATTTGAATGTACTTAGAAAAAAGCTATCGAGTAAAACACCAGAAATTGAAGTTAAAGAATGGTACATCATTACCCTGCAGGAAGATACAATACTATAACTAAAAGATAGAGTTTGATTTGAAGTCGCCTTTGATCCAATCAAGTGTCCGTTGCTTACTGACTGTTTAATAGACATAGGCAAGATGCTCAATTTACTGTACTTGAGTCAAGATTTTGCTAAAACAGAACACAGTATGCCCTGTAAAACAGGTTGTTTGGTCAAAGAATTAGACTAATTTGGGACTGTGGAACATAAACCTATGCTTAGACTTGATAATATGGACAATTTAAATACCACAGTTCTATTCAAACTTAAAGTATAAAATGACTGTTAAAGTATATTAAAGACGAAAATATAAATCAAATACATTTCCTGATGAGGTTTTCTATTTGTAAAAATTTAAAACAATGCCTAATGTAGAGTTTGTTCTCAGAAAACATTGACTTTTAGAAACTTTCATCCTTCAGTTACTTTGAGACTGGGTTTAAATGTTTTTTCATATTGCTTAAGATTTCTTAGGTTTCAGATTATAAGAGTATGAAGTATATTGTTTAAAATGGATTTGGAACTAGGAGACTACATAACAAATACAAAATAAGTCTAGTGGTGGTTAAGGACCCTACAAAATATTTTTCACCCAAGAAAGTGACCCAAAAATTCACAATGTGTTCCAAGAAAGTTGGAAATGTTTTTGTCATGTATGTGTGTGTGTGAGTGTGTGAATGTATGCATGTACTTATATAGAAACAGACTGGGCAGAAGAGTATCATTTGCAAAAGAATAGAGGTATTTGACTGATTCCTTCAGGGAATGCTATATGGTTTAATACAAAGGTAGGACTCAAGAAAGGAGAGTGGTAAGAAAAGAGCCTGGGGAGGAAATTGGAAGCTAGATTATGGGGAACTTATAGAGAGCATTAAGTTTTATATTAGGCTGCTGCAAGATTTTAGGAAGTTGAATGACAAGATCAAAGACACATTTTAGAGCTATTTCCCTGGTTTCAGTGGTTAGAAATAATTGACAAAGTCTATAGTGAGACCAGCACGGTATCTATGAAAAACCCAGTGGAAATGCTTTATGATAATATGCAAGATATAATGCATTTCGACTTAATCAAGTATATGGAAAAGTTTACAATGATGTTCCTGTAGAAATGATAGAGACTTATAAGCTACTAGCTATTATGATGAAGCAGATCAATAACTAGTTTAAACAACAGGCAGATTTTCCAATGGGAATTTCTATGAGGTTATGATGTTTGTCTTTAACTCTCTCTTGCTCATGATTTTTATCACTGATTTGAACATATAAATGAGACTGAATATGACCTAAAGTTCAGGGGAAAGACAAAATTTCATACAGTTTTATAGTTTAAATAACTTGCTCTAATACTTTAGAGGTTGAACCAATTAATATTAGCAATTGATGATAAAATAAGAATCTGAATAGTCTTAATTTAAAAATTAGACAATGGTAAATAGGTGATATTAATCAAGGGCACATATAAAAATGCAAAAATAAGAAAATAGTGCACAATAATAAGCTGTTCCAGCAATATGCTTAAAATGAATCGGCAGATTTTCTTCTCTTAAATATTATTCATTTTATCTGTAATGAAGGACCTAGCAACACTAGTATAATTACTTTGCTTGGACCCACTTGGAATATAACATTGAGTAGTAGGTATTCAGGCTTTTACCTGAATAAAAGAAATATAATTGGAAAATGAAATCTGTTTTCAAATTCTGATTCACAATTATGTAAATGTTAAGTATATTGCAATCAGAACTAATCATTGGAAACTTCAGGGAAACAGATGCTGGATTAATATAAGGGAGAGCTTCATGTTAGAGGTGCTCTCGAGAAGTAGTACACTGCTACAGAAGGCATGAGGCTCACTATTCAGGGCGACTCATTTGTGAAAGTGGAAGAAAGTGCTTTGGAGTATTCCAAAAATGGCTGAACAGATAATTTACTGATCATGTTAGATTCTTCCATCTTTGTAAGTAAAGGAATAGTGCAATTTTAGTACATATTACATATAAATACTTGCAGATTAATTTAATAGTCTTTTTGAAAGATCTTTAAAATTACAACATAAAATAAGTACAAGAGTTTTGTGTTCTTTTTCTTCCCTGCCCCAAATTTTATTATGAAATTGATCATTTGAAATTAAATGATTAAATATAATAATTAATAAATTGATTACTCATAACATTGATTAGACAGTCATTGCTATTTTTCCATTTTTTGTGTTTGATCCTTTACATGTGACCACTTTAGTATATATCTCTTAAGACCAAGTATACATTCTTATGTAACCTCAATCATCATTATGCTTGAAGAGAAAAAGAAATGCTTCTCTGTCACTTAATATCCAGGTTATTTAAAAAGTCATCTTTGGCATTACATTCTGTCAAAATTAAAGAAGCTTAATGATTTTATTCTCTGGATAATGATTTGTACAATGTTAAGGATAAGGAAGACACCTTTTCCAAAGTGTTTAGATAGAAAATGGTGTAATAGTTGATTGTGAAAACCACTATGTCTTCCAGGAGAATAATAGATGATTAACATTCAGAACATCAATTCCTTTTTGAATTAAAAGTCTATAAAACACTGATTGTATTCTGTTCATAATAGAACCTATTTAAGCAGTCTCAGAGGTTAGATGTGACATTGGTTTGTACATCCATCATAGATTTATGAGTCATATGAGTAGTTAAAATTGATCTGAAAGAAAAAAAGCTTTGGCTATGTTTCAGCAGTTGACTGATATGTCTTTTATTTCAAGTCTTGAGTAATGATGCTCTTTTGTGAGTCAGAGATTGTGCAGGGAAAATTTCAGTGCTGAGTGTCCTGTATAAACCAGGAGTCTCTAACTATTTCGTCTTCCATACCTACAAAATTGAGCCGGTCAACTGTACCAAGAGAAAGAAGGGCATTCTCCTGTGCTTCTCTCCTTCCTTTAAAACATACAATGCAATGATGAGGTTTATTAGCTTTTAATAAAACTTGAAATAAAGAACTCCAGGCATTTTATTCTTTGATACAGAGGTTATGTGAGTGAGATGTGACAGCCCTACCTGAATTTTAAACAAATTAGAAAAAAGCTTTGAGACAATTAATCTTAGATGGTTTTTTGAATTTGAAAAGAAGGGATAAGAAAGCAGTAAATTTGGCTCGAATCTTATAGAGAATATGATGTTTGAAAAATACAAAGTGATCCCTAGAGTCTCAAAAATGTGAAACAGGGTGATATAAGTCTAAGGAGGGGACATAGAGATTACTAGGCTGCGGTTTAAAGATCATGTATTTCCTCTATTTTTCTATTGCTCTGGAATAATGATTTGTGAACTCAATAAAATAGCAGGTCTCTCTTTATGGACTGCATGCCTATGAAAGGCTACGTATACTTTTGACATTTCTTGATAAAATGAATAAAAAGAGAGGCAAATACTTATATAGGAGTTATATGGCATAAAACAAATATTAGTTTTCAAGTTTTACAAAGAGAAAGAACCATTGTAAAATCTTATAAACAGTTTTTCTTTGATTACTCTTTTGCAAATTCACGAACAGATAGAAACTTTGCTTTGTTTTTTAATTCATCATAGCAATTTTAAAACTAGTCACACTGTTATAAGCTGACTTCTTTTCAACATTTTAGACTTAATTTTTTACTTCACAAAGAAAGTACATAAAATACATATTCTCTCAGTTTCCTGCCCATCTCCACTTTTGCAAATTACAGGGAATCTCTTCTTGCTTAAGTAAATAAGGTGTGTTCCTCCCCAAGGCTTAGACTTCCCCATGCTTGAGGTTTAATCCTGTTGTCCTCTTGAGCCTCCAGACCCCATAACTTCTTCCCTCTCTTTTCTATTTCCTTTTCCTTCCTGTTTGATTCTTTTTCGAGGGATGTAAGAAAGTCCTACTCTAAAAGAATAAATGCCAAAATACCCTGAGATTTTATGGTTTCCTCTACTAACTCTCCTGTTTGTGGTTACTCCTTAATATTCTAGCTTCATTTTAAAGCATATTGTATTCATTTTAAAAATAAAACAATATTAGCAGAGGCTCATGGTTAGCTATTTAAAATATATGACCAAAATCAAAAAAGAAAACTAAAATTGATCAAAAGCCTATTTTTTAAACCACAGTTAATATTTTCTTGGGCCAGAGTGCATATGATAAGTAATTGTAAAGCATTTGTGTCAATAAAGATCATATAGTTCTTATATTCTTCTGTTACTCTGGAATGGCAATTTGTGAACTCCATAGAGTAGCAATTCTCTCTTTATGGACTGCATGCTTATGAAATACTACATACAATTCTGACATTTCATAATAAAATGAATATGTATAGAGGCAAACACTTTCTGTTATTGTATCCTTTAAATAATAAAATTTTTAACAAGGAGATGCATAGTATTTTATCAATTATAGGTAGCTTAGTGTGTGTAAACAGTCTCCTACTATGGTATATTTATACACTTTTAATCATATTGTACTTAAGAGCTGAGAAATGAAGATTTTTTGCAGTTTATCATTGTCAGTTTCTTTAAGGACATATCCTTGAAGTAGAATTGAGGGATTTGAGTATGTGCTATTTCTTAACGCTTTGACCCAAAAATGGTTTTCTACAGAGTGTGTATCAAGTCGTTTCTCTTTTCAACTCTGTTTTTGCATACACTTCAACAAATTCATCTGTAAAAATTCTCATTTGTTTTAATTAACCTTTTGTTCCCATACTTTGAACATTTACACATTTCCATTGGTTATTTGCAATGAATTATTATTTATGAATTATTATTTTGTTCTTACCCAGTTTTTGTAGTGGAGCAATAGTAAGTGTTAATCCTCTTTATATATTGAGGATACTCACTCTTTATTTTTAATATATTATGTCTACATTTAATTTATTTTCATGTATAATTAAACCCTGACTGTGAGCATAATTCATTCCAGAAACATGCTTGTAATCCAAAGCACTTGTACATCAGTGAATTTCTGCATAAGAAATAATGGATGATTAGTTCCACAACCCCAAAATATTCATATAAAATAATTACAATACTGTATTATAATACAAAATGATAAAAAATATAAAATATAAAAGAACAAATCAAGCTGCACTTACTTTTGAACACCTTCATGGCTGGCGAGAGGGAGATGAGAGGAGGGTCATTATGTAGGACAACATTCACTATCACTAGTGGAGTCACCGCTATCTATTGGCTCAATGGAATCTTTTTCTTTTTATGCAACTTTAACAAGGAACCTATTCAGTGACACTTTTCCTAACTTCTTTTAAGGATTTTGCAGAAATGTAGCATTGCATTGTCCTTTAACAGATTCATTGCTCACACTATTATAGCCTTATTTAGGTGGTGCTTTTCTGCAAAATATTGTGCTGCTTTCCTCATTTTACACAGCTCTCTAATCTCATTTGAAGTGAGGAATTCCTCACATTTTACTCCTCCTCTGCAGATGAGATTTCTGCCATAACCTCTTGGTGGTAGGAGACGATCACCCAGAGTCCCAGAGAGAGAGGAGAGAGAGACAGACAGAGACAGAGACAGAGACAGACAGGGGAAGAGGAGAGAGACAGAGACAGAGACACAGAGAGAGCACTATTGTCTCAGTTATGATCACGTGACATTTGGCGTCATGTACTACTCATATTTCAAGACATCACTCATTTATCAAATTAAAATTTATTAGAAATGTTTGCTCATCTTGTGGAACATTCAGAAAAAGTTCCTAGCATATTATTTTAATCCTGTTATATATTAGATGTGTTATATATTCGAGTATTTTTTAAAAATAGTCATTACTTTCAGTAATATTACCTTAATTTCTATTGCTTTTGGTATCAAACTTAGGAAAGATAACTCTTTTATGCAATTATTTTTTAAAACCAAATTCTTTCAGGGCCAGAGAGTTAGCTCAGTGGTTCTGGCACCTCCCTCATAAGCACAAGGTCCCAAGTTCCATCCCTGGTAAAAAAACAAAAACAAAAAATTCAAAGGATAATTTGTCCATGCCAAAGAGCATATAGTAAAAATAATAATCTAATAGTATATAACCAGGCACCCAGTCCAAGATACAGAACACAGCACCATAAAATTATTCCATGCCCCTTCCTTATTTTGAAAGTAAAATTGTGCAGAACTCTTCTTTTGTACATAGCTTCTTTCCTTCAATATTTTGTTTGTGGGACTTATCTCATGCCATTATAAATAGTTCTTCATTGATTCATGTACTTTATGTTGTTTTGAACTTTCTGGTACAAAATTTTTGATGAATTTAACTACATTTTTCTGTACGATATATATCCCAGGGTGAACTGCTGATTCACAGGGTTTGTGTATTTTCAATGTTAGAAGACTAGATTGTTTTGTTTTTTCTAGTTACTTTCGATAAAGTGGTAGTTCTATTGAATTTCAGTTTTTCTATTTTTTTAGTATATTGACCATACCATGTTACTGTTTTAAAATACACTGTGTATGTTTTTTATTTCTTTTTTCTTATCCTTTTTCCTGTTAACTTCTGATTATATGGTATTTCATAATTTGTTTAGTCTTAGCCCTATATTACAAAATACATTCTTGAATTATATCTGAAACAATTATTTTTTCCTTAATTTCACCACTGCTGAAATATTACAATCTTTTAATTGTATTCATGCTTTTCTCATTTTTTGCAGTTATCATGCACTTTAATTCTACATACATGACAGTCTTCATAAGGCATTACTACTATTGTTTATATAGTCAAAATTAATATATATTAATTCACATGTTTACCCTCTCTTTAATACTTCATGTGTGTAAGCATCATAGCAGTTTCTCTTTAATTATTCTTCCTCTGCCTAAAGAACTGGTTTACTTAGTTTTAATATTTATTTTAGTGAATGTATATTGGTAATAAATTATTTCCATTATTTTACTTTATTTAGTACAAACAACCTTGATGAAAAATGATTAAGTCTCTTCCCCATGGTGAAAAGAACATGAAATACAGGAATTCTTATGTTTTCCCCTATTTTTTAAATTAATTAATTTTATTGGTACAAATTAAGTATATGCATAGCAATCACATTCATCAAAGGGAGTTTGTACCTGTACGAAATATACCTAGGTTCCTCTTTTTGTCCCATTTTCCCTCCCTCCATTCAACTTCCCCTCCCCCCTTATTTATAAAAACTTTGTTTCCATTTTTCATTCTTTTATCAAATTTTCCTTGCCCCTCCCCCTTTCACAGTTTTCCTTTCCTTTTCAATAGTTTCTTCCTTTTCTCTATTTATAGCATCCACTAATTTGTGATTTTTTAAATTAATAAAACACCAGTATTTCTCTGTTTTCTAGAAGTCTTTTTAAAATAAACAATAATCAGTGTTATCACTTAAGTGCCTTTATAACATGTAGTATGGTGATTATACTTTTTTCTTCTTTGACTAATTTGCGTATTGGATATTATTACATTGTGCCACAAATTTAAATAATATTTTTAAAATTTTTTATCCTTAATTGGCGGCTGAAATCCACCCAACTTCTTCTAGAAAGCAGTTTTTACTAGACTTTTTTTTAATCTCCCTACCTGTAATGATCAGCTTTGGGGTTGTTAGTCAAAATAACCTGACACTCACAACTTAAAGGAGGTGAAGTTTATCTGGCTATTGGTTTCAGATGATTCAGTCCACGGTTGGCTGGCACAAAGGGAGAAACATCATGGTGGAAGGAAGCTTCTTAAATCTTGGTAGCAGGGAAACAGTGTGCGGCAAAAGTGCCAGAGAAAAACCAGGGAACACGTGTAGTCTCAAAGATCATGACTCTTCTGACCCACCCAGACACCCCTACAAATGTGGCTTCTAAGCCAATTAACTTAATAATTATGCTTAACCATCACTCTAAAAAAACTTGCTTTGCACATGTCAAGGGTGTTGAGCTATTCAAAATTTCTCTCTTTGCATGAGTCAATATTGTTGTATGGTTATGGAAGATAATTTGCCTGTGAAGTTCCCATTATGTAGATGTTTTTAGGTTTTTCATAGATGAAATATTAGACTTTGGCTTTGAATCAATATGAATTAATTATTCATTTTATTTAATTAAGGTAGAAAATTGGTTATACTGATGAATTTCAAAGATTTTTTAAATATTAAAAGAGGTGATAAATATGTGATCTTAAAGTTTGCATTATTTATATTGAAAGAAGTAAAAGTTAAGAAAATTTGAAATTAAAACTAAATTGAGGAATGTAGAAGATTCACTTTTTTATTTAATTTTGCCATTAAGAAACTACTGCAGTTTTTTCATTTCTATCGTTGACTTTTTATTCCTAATGAATTTTAGGATTTTTATAATTACAGTTTTTTCTGTTCTGTGTATTTATATTTTTAATTTCACCTCATTATTAAAGTTATCTTCTCTCATATTTTATGACATTTTATGTTTTTTCCCTGAGTGAAATTTGAAGTAAAACTACTGTTTTCTAGTGGTTTAGGTAAGATTTTGAAGTGCGGCATGAACAGATTGCAACACTGGGTCCATCATTTATTAACTGTAGGATCTTTGGCCCAAATTCTTTTACATAAAATAATACTACTTATGATTGTTTTGGGGATTCAGTGGAACAAATTGTACATATCCAGTACTTATACTGTGGTAGTCATTCTTCCACGTACTTTTATGATACAACATTTCATCTTTAAAACTATGTAGTGGCCTACATTATCATCCCTTTTTCAAAATAATGAATATATTCAGGCTGAAGTTTTGTCCAACTGCCCAAATTTACACTGAAAGCAAGTGGAAGAGCCAAAATATGAATCTAGTTTGACTCCAGAGCCCATGGCATGCCACTGTTGTCCTTCACATATAAAAATTATATAGTTTGTCTTTGAACACCCATTGAATATGTAATTACTTGTTATCTTCAGCTTAACATAAGTCACATATGACGTTAAATATTTTCATAGTACTACTTCACAGGAAGTTGAATGCTGTAATAACTACACCATCAAATTGTTTAAAATCTAGAAAAAGAAAAGTATTTCACACTAAGATGGTATCACATAGCAAAATTTCATATTCTTTCTGAGTATAAATATCCCTTATTCCTGGGATCTTTTCTGAGATCTCATTCCTCATAGGTGGAGGAGTTGTTACAGTATCGTGACTTCTTTTTAAATTTGAATGGGTAGTTTGCTGATTGTCCCCTGACCTCCGTGCATCAAAATACCCTTGATAAGCTGTGGAACTAGCTTATTCAAAGGAGTTTAATTTGTTAATGATTTGCTGCAAGTATATGGTGAAAAATTTAAGGTGCAGAAAGATAAATGTTCTAATTTCTTTTGAAAATACTAGTTTCTCAGTGACAGAGATTGAAGAGTGTTCAGTATCAGGTGTTTCCCCTTTTGTTCCATTCACCAAACCAACAGCAAGAAAGAGATTCTGTTGGAGTCAAAGTTTCCATTTGCTTCTAGCTGAAAAGAGAACCATGATACCAGAGAGAAGGAAGGGAGGGATACGATTGAATGACATGGGGTGAGACATGCAGCTGGTAGAAGGCAGTAATTGAAGGGCATGTTTATAAATTACACGGTACATTTTATAGCCAAAGCGATATGCTAGAGTGGTATTTATTGATTAAGGGTTTTACATTTTTTTGGAGAGGTGTGATTCATAAAGGTCACATGTCCTCTAAAAAACGACTTAGAAAAATAGAAATATGCTACTTTGTTCTGATTCTCATAGTAAGATGGTGGGATTTGCAAATAATAAACATTATAAAACTTGTGTTAAAGAATTCTGACTTTTGACTCAGTGGAGACAAATTTAATTCCATTTCCTCAATTCTTAGTTTTGTGGTTTATATCAATACAGATTATTGATAATTCTGAAAGTTTGTGCCTAATTTGGGGGGACAATTTTCAGTACTTAAGACAAAATCTATACTAATTAATCCATAAGATAAGAGATTACTAAAGTTAGAAGGAAAACTGATATTTAAATAATATTGAATTTTGGCTGTAAAACCAAAGCAATCTTTTCAGTATGGATTTACCAAAAAAGGATTATCCTGAAGTTTACAGAAAAATTAAGCATAAACTAACTATATGTACTTAAATCACACAGATACACACACAAACACACACACACACACACACACACACACATACAAATACAGGAAACTGATATTTTCTCTTTATTCTAAGAACTCTGGGATTATTCTCTTGTTTTTCCAGGTGGTATTTTTGAATATGTGGAATCTGGCCCAATGGGAGCAGAGGAACTTGCATTCAGATTTGCTGTGAACACTATCAACAGAAACAGAACTTTGTTACCCAACACCACTCTGACCTATGACACCCAGAAGATAAATCTCTATGACAGTTTTGAAGCATCCAAGAAAGGTAATAGATAAATACTTAGCATTCAGATTTCTGGAATTCAGATTTCCAGGTATTCTTAACAGTGTTTGAATTCTTTCACAAAGTTACTAAGTTATTTAGGAATATTTGCAAGCTAAAGTTTCTTTTTGAAATGCACATAAATTTTATCAGAGAAGGTAAAGTGATATAATTATCTCTTGCAAAAAATCTACTTATAACATAAATGCAGTTAAATCTCCAATAGAGATATTGCTTTTTGCTTATTGACCTTCCTGCCTTGTAATTAAACTATAACTATTTTTTAAAAGTATAATAAAAGAGCAAACATTAGAGCATTTTGCTGAGCTTTTCCATTCCTTCTTACACATTAAGTTGCATTATCTCTCAATCTTACTAAATTATTACTGTAGTTTCAATTGATCTGCAACTATTTATATTTAATATGTACTAAAATTGCACTATTCCTTTAGTTACATAACATATGTTGTCACTTCATAATTTTAAATATTTGCCTTGCTGTAATGCTAATATTGTTTTACTAGCTACATTACATTAATGGAAATGTGAATGATTATTTATAATTTTAAGTTGGTGCAGAGTTCTTCTAAGCTTATTAATATTAATGGCAGCTGTTAAAGTGCAATATTGCTCAAGATGAAAGTACCCTGACTTTCCCCCATCAGCTAACTTACTTTTATCAAAGCCATATTCTGCCTGCCCTTTGAATTCATATCTTTATGAATACAAATAAGTTTCCACATTTCATAACCATGTCAAGGTGATGAAAAGTTTGGAAGGCTAAAAAGGTTAAAGTTTACTGCAAAATGCTACCTTTGTCATCATAATTGCAAAATAAGTCATTAATAGCAAGACAAGTGCATTTGATTAGTGGCGTAGTTAATGATTATTTTTATTAGGAAGAAGAAGCTCTGCCTAGTTCTAATGAAAGCATTCAGATTGAAGAATATGGAATGAGTGCAGTATAAATAAAATATTAATAGATTTCTTAATGGCGATTTCATAAAAACACGTTACAATCCAACAACAAACAGGGTATGCCCTGGCAAAATTATGAAGTGATAACATCATCTCATTTCCAAAATGTTTTAAAGAATTTGCAAACGTTGTCACCCTTTAAAAACCCACTGGGAATCATACCCATCAATTGACTTTGGCCTGAAGCTAGAAAAAGCTCAAATAATTGTCTGAGTAATTTTCTTCATGATGTAGGTATTAAAAGGGTCAATGGCATTGGTTTGGATCTTGTAAAGCTTTTATCTGTTGAGCTGTTACTGCTTAGGGAACAGAGAAATATGCAAAAAAAATAATATTAGAGAGAGAACCAATATGGTTTTGGGTACTTATAGGGCTTGAAAATGAATATATTGATAATGATGTCAAGAATTAACTGTAAAATAATATAATTTAACATTTTAAAGTTTTCAATTGTTTTTCTAATGCTAAATAAGAAATTAGATGTTAACTTCTGGCATTTTCTCTGATATTTTATCTCTTTGATACCTTAGGTAATACTGTTTCACACAATTATTTAATAATTTGATGTTTTAGAACTTGAACTATCATTTGAATCATGCATTTTAAATGACTTCTTTGACAACTTACAACCATAAATATTATTTGAAATATGTAAAGATATTCTGAATAGCCAAATACAATTTTTTTTTGCTTGTCTTGGGTTATAATTTCTCAGAGTCTAGTGAAAGTTTGTTTGTTCTTAATATACATGAATTAAAATCTCATGTTGAGTGAGAAATTTCCGGTTCCAGGCTTTCTAGTGATTTGGAATTTCATTCATTATTTAGAAACTAAGGATTTACACATTCAAAATCAATTTATTTAGATCATATTATATTTCTGAAGAAAGGAGAGTAGTGTTTTCAACTAAAAGTTAATTATTGAACACCTCTCTGTTTAAGAACTCATTTATCACATTGTATTTTTTTACAGAAAACACTGAAGGAAAAATGCCAGAAATTTTCACACAGTACAGTCATAAACTATCCATTTTGATTAGCTGAATGTGAATACTCAGTTTATCCCCAAGCCCTAATCACAATCCTCAGTCCCATTTATATGTGAGCAGTGAGGTGAAACTTACACTGGCCTGGGACAAGGAGACCTCAATTCACTCACTGGGTGGTAAGGTTCTTAACTCATGGAACAAGAATTTGAGAATGCATCAGTGTGAGACATAATGCAGATTTATGAGGCAGAGTTAGAAAATAAGGAAGAATAAGAAAAAAACTACAGTTTAAGTAACTGGAGGGTACATACTGCAATGCAGAGATTTAGACTGGCTGGCTCACAAAAGCAGGAGACCAGCTTTTATGGATTAGCTGAGGTAGACCTGAGTTTGGTAGATTAATTTCTACGTTCTGGTTTCTGTAGCTCCAAGAGAATCTTCATTGCTTGAGAGGCAGTTTGGTTCTTATGAGATGATTGTCCTTGCTTGAGACTGGGTCTGTGTCACTTCCTTCACTGGGTAATTGCTTCTCCTTGGAGGAAGCAGTATCATCACGGGATGGTCAGCAAGGCTCTGTTTTTCATGGAAGCTGAGGTGATTATAGCTTTGTAGCCTTCTAGGTGTGATCCAGGAGGGTCGGAAGTAGACATCTGTCAAAGCTGGCTATGGAGCAGCCCTGCAAACTCTGAAAATTATTTTAGTTACTCTTAGCTTGGTGACTTCAGTCTTGAAGGGGGATATCTTTGATTATGCAAGTTTAGAACAAATAGACATTGAACTATATACATCCACTCCCTGAGTGATTAGTATGCCTAGTAAAGAGCTGAGCAGGAATCTGATCCAGATTAAGATAAAAGGAGACAAAAAATCGAGTTTCCTTGTGCCTTTCTACCATTATTTCTTCTATCCTACCTCAAAACCATTTCCTCTTGGGGCAAATTATTTCATTTTTGGACATTTTCTACTTTATTTTAGAATTTGTTAAATTGGGTGAAACTGGGAAGCTTCTAAACATTTATCCTAATTCCTCCTTTGTCTGTCAAATGAAACAAATATAAGCTTATGTCATAGACCAGATCTTCAGATATTTAAAGATAATTTTCATGTTTCTAATACTTGTTCATTCCCTAGCCCAAACTTAATATTTGCTTTAGAGCTCCTCTATAGAATTTCAAGTCCTGACACAAATCTGTTTTAATCTGAATACCTTCTAGGTGGTTTGTATCTCTCTTAATTGCTATAATTATTAGACATAAGAGTAAAATTTCCTTTAGTACATGCTAATTTTTTTAAAAACATCATAATAACATAAAAGATATATAACATCCAAAGACCAACTATAAAGATAATTGAATACTTATCTAATGATATTGGTGGTTTTTCTCCTCAAAGATATTAATCTATATGAAAACACCCTCTAAGTGTAATACCAAGTTTTGCATGTATTTGTACATATATCAAACCCATGTCATCAGCTGTGTGTAATCTTTAGTTTTGCTTAGCCATATCTAATTGTATAGGAAGGAGGGACCAAATAGCTTTTGATTATGAATTTGAAATTGTAAAGATAACCAGTGAATTTAAGAAGCAACACTATTCTTCCATCTCACTGATAAACATTTTCTTGAATGAACACTTCCTTCAGTTAAAAAAATTCCTTTGCTTTCTCTTTTCCTTTCTCTCTACCTTGACATCAATTACAGAATTATCTGACATTAAAACACAAGCAATTTGGTGAATGAATTCTGTAACAAATGAAAATAAATGTTCAGTGTGAGACAAAATGCAAAATTAATAATATGCAGGTCTTATATTTTTTAAAAAAAATGTTTATTCAGGATGATGCCTTTGGGTTTTAGTAATGATGTGGTACCTGTTGTCACTCTGGCATCTCTCGCTGCATTGCTAACAGACTTTTCTCTCCTCTGCAGCCTGTGATCAGCTGTCTCTTGGGGTGGCTGCCATCTTTGGGCCTTCACACAGCTCTTCAGCAAACGCAGTTCAGTCCATCTGCAATGCTCTGGGCGTCCCCCACATACAGACCCGCTGGAAGCACCAGGTGTCAGACAACAAAGACTCCTTCTATGTCAGTCTCTACCCAGACTTCTCTTCACTCAGCCGTGCTATCCTAGACCTGGTGCAGTTTTTCAAGTGGAAAACCGTCACAGTTGTGTATGATGACAGCACTGGTAAGAGTAATCAGTAGCCATTGGGTTTAAGTATACAACACTTTCTGGACCCCATTCCAGGTTTCCAGATGACTACTGAATTCTTTTATTTTTCTGTAAATATTTTGTTTGTTTGATAGTTTGTTTTAAAATTAAAATAAAGAATGGGAAGAGGTTTGGAACCAAATGCTGACCTTAATTTCATACATCCAAACATGTAGCTAAATCACATAGTTTTCTCTGTATTTGTAAAACAAGTACTTTTCTTTCTGTGAAGGATCAGCTAGTTTGAACTATGAATTGGGCAAATGGTAGCAACAGTACAAATATAATATTGAAATATTTATTCAAATAATTTACTTCTGGGTTAAGGGTAGTTTCCCACAGCAGTGCTTCATGACTGGTTGTCAGTGAATTTAGTCAAGAAACTCACAATTTAGTCATCACATTTTGTCTGTCTCTTTATAAGAAAATAATGCATATGAAAAATAATAAATTTTATATCTGTAAGGCATGTTGAGGTTTAAAAGATTAGTTTTTTCAAATGTGGAACAATATAAAACCCATTCAAATACTCAAGTTTTAGAAATGTTTTTGTGTAGATACCATTTATGGACTTAGAAAATATCATTTATTAAGTAGTACTTATTTCAATGTCTTAAAAGAATATTTTAAATATTTTGGTTCTCTATGCTTTCTCATTTAAAGGTATCCTGTTATTTTTGAATATAAACGATACCTTTAATTATTAGTCACAAACAATACTCAGAGAAATAAAAGAAAGTAAACAATAAAAATAAATTTACAATGTTTGTTGAAAGTTATATTGGTGAAGGAACTATTCTGGTTACTATAGAGTGATAATTGATTTCACTTCAAACTATTTTCAATAGGCTAGCACTGTTTAAATTAGAATGTAAAACATTTTATTTTAGGCACTTCATATTTACATTCAGGCGAAAATACATTTGAATTTAAATTGTTCCTAAGTATGCCAGGAACATACTTCTTTGACACAGGCAGTATATAGAGCCCTATGCAGAAAAGTATCCATTTACTAATAAAATTAATCACTAGAAACAGATAGATAAGAACTCTGCTAAGGAAGCAGCAACTTACATGGTTAAAGAAAACAATGAAGATGATTATTTTAAATGTTTTAATTGGGATAAGAGTGAGTCTATCAAGGTCCCGAGTTCGATCCCCAGTACCTAAAAAAAAAAAAAAAATGAGTCTATATGGAAATTAGTAATTATATTTTTTGTTATTGAAAACATTGAAATAGTTTTGAATAAATTTAACTTATAATGTTATCAGCAAATGTTCTTAAATAACCTCAGTATCTCTGATGCATCTTTTAGCTCAGTTTTGGCCTATTAAGTTTATTGTAGCATGTTTTAGTCCCATGTCACTACATTTTTGTCAATGGTAAAGTTCTATATGTCGAGTTTTGAAGGACAGCATATATATGAATGGTTTCTCTGGACTTGTATAATGTGTAGTGATTGAGAGCATCCTTGGTTACAAGCTTGTCCATTTATGCTTATGAATGGTCCTACACAGAAACATAAAAAAATGGATATGCATATATTGTGAATCCATAGGTTACTTCTCCATTCTCTCCTAATATAATTCAAATCTCTGCTTTCTAAGTACCATGTATTCTCATATGTGCATGCACATTTTATTTATAAACACACATATACATGTGCATATAATGTACATGTGATATTTGTAACTATTTGTTATTAAAACTCCTCATAGTAGGAAGAAAAGTGGCAAAAGTTGAGAATATGTATGGATGTAGGATTAATTGCCTTTTTAGAATATTTTGTGTGTTGTGTGTGCCTTTTTTTTTTCCATGCTAGGGATTGAACCCAGGGCTTTCTCATGAAACTACAACTCTAGCTCCTTCCCCCTTCTTTTTTGAGCCAATGTCTCCTTAGGTCATTAATTGGCTAGTCTAGGCTCCAATTTGTGATCCTTCTTCATCAGCTTCTCGGGGTGCTGAGATTATAGGCACTCACTACAGTACCCAGCATGTGTGTCATTTTTATCTCATATGTTGGATCTTGAGTGTTTGAATTTATAATAGGATATGTAATCACTCATATCAAACTTAGATAAAGTAAAGCTTCACATACAATTGATTTTTCCCTGTTCTAAGTTATATTTAAACTTTTATGTCATTGAAGGAAATGTAAACAGAGAAAATGTATACACTAAATTACTGTTACATACTTTAGTGGAATCTTCACCTCAGGATTAAATTTATTGAAATAGTTTAAGTTATTATTTAAAAGAACTTCACCACTACAATTGCTTTGAAGGTGACATAGATATTTGGAGATTTCAACAGTTTTTGATTAGTTAATTATTAATGTTAATTTAGTCATTACTGAATTATTTGTAATAATAAGTGTACCTTGAAAATTCTCCAGGAGAAAAATTTATTAATGTTGCATTTTATGCAACATTTAATTCAACAAATATTGATTAAACACTTACTACATGCCCTTGTTTAGCTTCTAATCCACATTTGAGGACATGTGATTATTCATGTTCTTATAATTACTCTTAATGAGTTAATTGCATTTGTAACCAGTCATTTGTTGTCTCTTTTAATTTAAAACACTTTAAGAACTTGAGTGTTCTTGATTATTTTACATGATAGAATCCACAGAGCAGGCAGAAGAGGCCCTTTGAAATGCATTAATAAATATACAAAACAGACTTTGTCTTTTGGTTTATATTTAAAAATTTCAAGGAGAAACTTTAATGATAGAATTCAAAAAATTTGTACATTTCACAAGTAAACAAGATTACTATTGGATGTTGTGGAGGAAATTGGATTATAGTTAGGACTGTGCAGTAAAATGAGTACTTTCCCTTACCCCACAAGATAAACATTGTTGACTCTATTATGGACTTGTGTATCCACTTTTTACTGCAGGACACACATATGCCATTTTATTTACATGTCTCATTTTTCCTTTTTCAGATTTATTTATTATGTATACTATTCTTCCCAATTGTATTCATTTCAGTATTATTGTGTTATCCAGTTTTGATACATGATAATTACACTTTCATCCAGTCTTTGTCCCTATCCCCAAAATAAATGGTATGATAGATAAAATTTAGTGCTGGAATAGGAGAAATTCTTAGAATGATGTTAACAGGAGCTATTTATTTTTTATGATAATTAGCATTTGTTGTTGTCATGGATGAATGCATTTAAACACCATGGAAGTCTGTTATAGCTCTGAACGATGTCCAAAAATGATGGAGAAGAATTGGCTTCAGAAACAAAGCTGTGTTTCTGTCAGTCATTTCAGAACATATGATTCATTTTAAATATAAACGAAAAATAAGCTGGATAGCTGTCAGGTTGTAAGCAATTCCAGAATAAATTGTGAATATTTGCTTTGAAATCCCTGCATTTCATCTTTGTTTATAGATCAGCAGCCCATTAAAACAGAACTCTGGGCTGGTAAGCAGAAGCCTGGGATTGTATTCCCAGTTTTGCTGCTAAATCACTGGAACAACTTTGAAAAAGAGAAGGAAACAGAAATAACTGCAAAAATGAGCTATAATGCATTAGGCATTGTGGTATTTGCTGTCACATGAATTATTCCACTTAATCTTCAAAGTGGTCCTCTGAGTCTCAGAGGAAACAGGTAATCATCCCATCATGCCTGCTTCCTCCTGTGACTGGTTCTCCTGCCCAAAAGTAATCTAAGACAGAGCATAAACATGAACATCATCCTCGATACCTTCCTGACTTGGGCTCCATAGTCAGGCTGTAATGGTTGTCAATTCTGCACCTCTTTGAGCTCTCAAATCTGTTTAATTCTTCTGTCAAAAACAGTACCATCTCTTGTGTTAAATTTTACTAACAGCCTCCTATCTGGACTCTGTTTAAATTCCACATCTTGATAATTCAGTCTCTGCACATCATTCAGCCATTATTTTAAAAATGCAGTTCTGATCTACTCCTCCTTTACTAGCTCTCATTGCTCTAAAATTAAAGTCAAAATTTTTTAAGAAGCCTGATAAGTGATCATGTGCTTGTACCTCACCAAGGACATTTGAGTCCAAACATCTCATTAATTTATTTTAAATTGAACCTTTACACCTCTTTCCATTGTTAAAAATATTATTTTGTTTACCTGGAGAGCTCTCATTTTTGCCCTGCTTCTACCATCCAAAAAATATATAAATATATGTGTGTGCTCTAATACGTATCATCTGCCCTTGATGTCCTAGAGAAACTCTGACTGTTGTTCCTAAGTTTGAAATAGGTCTCCCCACACAGTCCTGTAATACTACAGTCACTCCCACAAGTCTACGTCTGCTCAGGATAGACCCCAAGACTGTCCATTTTATCACCAACACCCAAAATATTGTCTGGCTTGCTGAATCACCTTAAATATTTGAGGAATAAAGATTGGAAGAAGGTTTTAGACAAGAAAACTTGAGTGAGTTCAGTCATTTGCCCAAGGTAAAGTTCATTTAAATTCTTACCATCAAATAGAGGTCAACAATATTTTTCATGTAAGTGCACATAATTTTTTATGATTTCAAAAGTTTTATTTAAAAAAACTAGGGTGAATTATGTTTATGCCCATTTTCAATTAGAACTAAACATGCATTTGTTTATTTGAATAATCATTCAGCAGCCTTCTTCTGTGTAGCAGGGGCTGCTTTAGGCAGAAGGGACAAGATTATGGAAAAGAAGCTTTAACTACCTGCATGAGCGAAGGGTAGAGTGAGCCATGACAGTGACATCATCACAGCACTACTGCAGTAGAACAAGAGCAGAAAGAAAACTGTATCGTGGCAGTGCAGGAGTGGAAGGGCTTGGAACTACCTGGAAAGGATAGAGGAATTTTGGAGTGACATTATTGTGAAATTGCCATAAAGGATATGTAGAAAGCTTTCACTGGAGCAGAAGCTGAAGGTAGCAACATGAATTTGCTGAAGGAGCCAGTTTGTGAGAGAATTACAAGCTTTTCGCCATGAAAGATTATCAGTAACAAAGAAGATAAGCAATGAGGAGCAAGAATTTAAGAAAGGTTAGCGTAGAAAAACCTCACCAAGATCTTTTAACTTGCTAACTCTGCCTTTTATAGCTCCTCTCCCATGCCCTAGAATCTGTGTAGCTACAGCAGTATTAGCAATGTTTGTGTGATGTAACAGTGCCTTCCAAGCCACCAGTGAGTGACTCCAAGATAGACATATTCCAGGCTTTACTTTCACAGGAACAAAAGACGGGTCACAGACAGAGAGGAGTCTGTCAGCATAGACTAGTGTGGTAATTGTGGTCTTTCATGTCAGAACATGCTAGACTTAAATTCTGGCCCTGAATTATAATTTTCAGCAAATGGCTTGACCTCTAAAAGACTGAGTTGATGTATTTATAACTTGAGGGTAATATGTGCGTCACAGAAGTTTTGATGTGATTCATGAAGTATGTAAAATGCCTCACAGATCACACATAGTAGAAGCTTAAAAATTGCTAAACTATAAATGTTGTGTGCTACCTGCTATTTATTCCTCCCAGTAAGCCATGAAAAGGGGAGTAGTATTCCTGTTCCTTTTTTGATATGAGAAAATGTGTATGTAGTGATTTGGTCAAGGTTACAGAACAAGAAAGTGATAACTTGGATAGTCAATTTCAGAACCACTCTGTTAATTACTATGACATGATGCTATTTGTTTATGCTGTTTGGGGCTCATTTTTATCATTATTTTATGCAAGGGAATGACACAGTCAGAACCATTTATGGAAGAGACTAACTGATTACATTATGTGTTGAGATTATTGAGATTTGGAGGGAAATAGGGTAAGACCAGAAGAAGGAGAATTTCCAATTGAAAAAAACAGCACTTTCAATTAAGAAGGTTTTTATGGAATGATGCTGAAGTAGAGAATTCTAAGATTTAGAAGACAGAGTCTGGAATTTAAGTGAATAAGGGGAAGAAATGATGAAGAAAGAGGAGAATGATGTGTATGTTTCTTATCTGGACTTAATCGGTGACCTACTTCCCTAAAAAGTGAGGGGGGGGGTGACAAGAAAAAGACACTTGGGAGAGAAAATAGTCTGGTTCTTCACACTTTCAGTTTGAAATATCAGTGAGATACCTTTAATCATCCCATGATATTGGAGGTATCATAAGTATACCTTCGGTGCTAGGGATTTAGCTCAGTGGCACCATGCCTGTCTGGCAAACTCAAGGTCCTGAGTTCGATTTCTGGTATAAAGAAAAAAAAAAAAGAAAGCAAATCATAAATATACCTTGAAAAACAGGAATTTAATATGAACATATAAGGCTCCCATTGGCATTTTGCTCTACCCTTTCTGATTAGCATTTTTTTTTTTTGTTTGGACTTCAATGTAACAAGAGGAAATAAAGAAAACTGGCAAAAAATATTTCAGGGTCATGGTACAAGAGAGTTGAATTATGCTATGAGTGGATTGTCATGGCGATGAATATAGATATGAGAATAATTTAGAATTTATAAAATGCAAATCTTTAATGGTGGAAAATTCAGTCATTGGTTTTAGAAATTGTAGTAGTTAACAACTCAAGCTTTAACTAAATTCTATACTCTGATCATAAGAAACAAATCAAGGACTTTATCCTATGCAAAAGCAAAAACACTTTACCAACTTTATTAACTTGGGTAAAGTATATTTATATATTATGTTCTAGTTATATCTGTGTTTGGTCTTTGAGTTAGTTTAATAAAATGAAAAATTAAATTGATATTCAAGAATGAATTTTTGTCTTAAATATACATTTAACAGGATAAAATAAAATAATTTAATAGAGTAAGTTAATTTGAGAAAATACACTTCTGGAAGATACTAATTTTACTATTATAACAATTTTTGTATTGTAAATCATAGAACTAAATAATTTCAATTTTATTTCAGGAAGTGGAATGATACGGATCTAAGATGATTATATGTTGCACTTTTTAAGTACAAAGCTTCAAGTAATGTGTTCTTTAATTCCAAGTATGAGAGTAATTTCTCTGATGAACCTACAAATGACTGCTCCCTCCTTTAGGGTAAAAACAAAACCTTCCTACTTTTTTTTCTAGCCATTTATTCTCATATTCTTTTTTATGTTTCTTTTAAAAATTATTATTTATTTTTTTCATTTTGGTTAGTTTATTAGTACATGTGTGTAGTACATAGTCCCACTCCTTGTGGGAATTTGGTACCTGCACATAACACATCTTCATTCCTTTTTTCTTCCCTTCCCTTTATACCCATCCTTTGATCCTTTTTCTTACTATTTGTTTGTAAAGTTTGCACTTGTACATAATGTTTATGTTTCTTTTGTGGGATGACAAAAGGAATTGGGATGTGTTTTTAACATGTACAACCCTGTTCTCATACTCCTTTTTCTTTAGATGCTTGTGTTATTCAAGGATTCATCCCCAAACTCCTGTTTTTCATTCTCAAACTCACTTTTTTACTTTACTCTTCATAAAACCTGGCCTTCCTTTATCTACATGACATAGACTCATCAATCTGCTTCTTCACATTTTTAGAGACTTCTATACTCACATCCAGCCCCTATTGATCATCTTTGTTTGAATTTCTCATAGACACATCTAACCCAGCAAACCGATTGTCATTACCTCAAAAGGTGTTTTTTTTCTCCTGAATTTCCCTATTTATTGGGATGTCTCAGCCTGATCCCTAGTGATCATTTAAGACTATTGTCTCTCCCTCATCTCCTATTTCCAACTGATCACTAATACTCTCATTGTTATCTCACAGTTCTAAAACTTAGTCCTCTTCCCTATCCTCACTGCTTGTTTTAATTAATAGCCTTGATTTTCATTTCTCTAATGATTAGTAATGATGAGCATTTGTTCTTCTACCTGTTGGCTGTTTGTATGTTTTCTTTTGAGAAATTTTGATTCAGTTCATTGATCCATTTTTAATTGGATTATGAGTTGTGGAGGTAGCACAGTGTCCACTGGGGTAGTATTTCAGTAACTTAAAAAAGGAACTCATGAAATAACTTTTTCCATAAATGCATGAAATTCATACTAAATCTGTCTTGTTACAAACAAAACCTGAACTAGTAAAAGCTAATAAAAATATGAAGGCTAACATGTACCTCTTCTTACCTTTGTATTGCAACTCAAGGTATTATACTGTTCATAAACATTTGAATTTCTGTTAACATAAGAATATTCCTTTTGATAAAATAAAAATAGTTATTTGACATATAATATAATTAAAATCCACAGCACCAGTTTATAAATTTAATTGGTATCAAGGAATAGAATTATTTGGGCTACTGTTAATTATGGAAGTTCCTACACTAATTCCCATGATACAGCAACCTTAGGTCATACATAGGGAATGCATTTATATCAGCAAACAGCTAACTGTGGTAGGAATTGCTAAGTTTACCAATATTTGGTTCTTTGTACTTCTAAACCTCAGTGTGTTGTGGGTCTCTAATGCTTAAATTTAAGTATGATCAAATGGATTTCTTTAGTCAAAAAATGTGATAAGCGATGATGTTCACTTCCAGGTGGAAACATTTAATTTCCTGGCTCTTATTTGTCCAGCTCACTAAGTCCTAGCCATGACAATTATGTTACAAGTTCAAAGTATCCTAAAATGGTGAAAGAAAGTATGGGAGCTACCTGCCAGCAGAATTGTCTGGTGCTACAGCAGTCTTCGCTCTTTGAGACCTAAGATCTTGTTCTGTTAAGTCATTATTTGGGGGGGGGGGCAAGTTATTACAGCAGAAACTAGTCCCATGTTTCTCAAATTTCAGTGGACATTAAAATTATTACCAGGGTTGTTAAAGCACTGCTAGTTGGCCTTACTCTGTTTCTGATTTAGGAGGTTTGGAATGTGGCCTAGTGATTATTGTCTGATTAAATACCCTCTTGCAACTGTATTTGAAGTACCACTGATTTATTCAATCTTGACTAATATATGTATATTTTTTATTTCAAAAACTAATTGATGTTAGCAAACCTAGCAATACTATAGACAAATACATCATTTGTAAAACTAATTTGAACATTTAAAATAAATTTAGAATGCTTTTATAGTGATTTAACATTGACAAAATAATCAATTACTTTTTAAAGCATTTATTTCAATTATGTAAACTTCCATGCTAAGTAGCATTAATTCTTCTAAAAATTTTCTTTACAACATTTTAAACAGTTTTGTATTATATTAAATATGAAGAAAGAATTTTCCACTGTAAATACAGCAAAATTATCAATCTTAAAAGATTGAGAATAATCGTGTCTTGATTTAATGTTCTATATGTATTTCACAATATGTTACAAGAAGCTTTACCTTGTAAATTAACTGTTAATTAAGTATTTTTTAAAATCTCTTTTTGCATTTTCACACTGAACTTTTTATGCAATTGAAATAATTTTGTTGGCATTAAAAAA
The DNA here is from genome assembly GCF_000247695.1 of Heterocephalus glaber. The sequence goes on along the minus strand of NW_004624810.1, from coordinate 3,136,622 downwards.
GAAAAGAAAATTAAGTCAGCCCTTGAAATCTAAACATGGCTTGTTAATTACCCTATTAATTACACAATAATAAATGACAGGCTATAATTTTCTTTCCTAAGATATGGCTGAAGGTCAGAGAGCTATTTACTGGCATTCTGAGAGACCACAAATTACACATGATGCAATTCAAAAACTCAGATTCTATTAAATATCCAGACAAGGCTCACTGTTTTAAACAAAATCTTTAGAATATTTTTAAAAAACATATTCTTTATAATTGCACATTCTATATATTCAGAAGATATTTGTGGTACTTACCTGTTGAAAGAAGACAAATGTGAAGGATTTTTAAGCACTGCTCAAGTCTTATCTTTTATGCTTTTGACACGGACCTGAAGCCTACAATAAAGACCAAGCAGCTTTCATAAAGGATGTTAGCAAGTCAGAGAGTCAGCCTCCCTCTCTCTCTTTCTCTCTCTCTCTCTCTCTCTCTCCCTCTCTGTCTCTTTCCTTCCCTCCTTCCCTCCAATAAACTCAAATTACACCGGACAATTTTACATGGATATGACATTCTGTGGTGTTGTTTATGTCTTTGAGTATGCATTTCTTCAGTAATATTTTTATCATTGTAACTGCTTTCCTGTTTAGACTAGAATAGGCTCCAAAAGACTTCGTAAGACCTACATCAGTATTTATAACTCTGTTTTCATTAGTTTAGAGTAGTGATAGACTTTAGCATTTGTGCAAAATGTGGTTGTCTTCAAATGTGAATAGCAACACCATAGTATTGTACTTGAATTTTTAAAAATTTGTAATTGTGGTAAAATATGCAAACTAAGTTTAGCATAGTCATCATTTTTACATGTATATGTCAATGGTATTCCTATATACACATTGTTATGCAACCAATTTCTGGAATTTTTCATCGTGAAAAACAAAATCTATTAAAAAGTCCTCCTGCCCACCCTTTCTAACGTCCCTAGAAACCACCATTTCACTTTATTTTCCTCTGAATTTGTCATGTAAATTGAATAATTATCTTTATGTGCTAGTTTATTTCATTTAAAATAATATCCTTAAGGCTCATGTATTTTGTAGCATGTGTCAGAATTTCCTTCCTTTTAAGGCTAAATGCTATTCCTTTGTATTTATAACGTATTGTTTACCCACTCATCCAATCTATGAACACTTGGGTTGCTTCTCCCTTTAGCTTCTGTGAATAATCCTACAGAGAATAGATGTACAAATATCACTTTGAGACACTGTTTTCAATTCTTGTTTGATATATACCTAGAAATATAATTTCTGAGTCATGTGGTCATTCTATATTTAACTTTTCTTGAGGAACTAACATACTGTTTTTCATAATAGGTGTGCCATTTGACATTCCTAGCAAGAGTACACAAGAGTTCCAATTCATCCATATCTTTGGCTATTTTATTTTATTTTATTTATTTTATTTGTTATTTTATTTTATTTTTATTGAGGTGGGGATTTTTTTTTTACAATTGTAGGTTTCAATGTGGTATTTCATACATGCATATAACATATTTTAATTGTATCCATCTTATTTTATTTTTTGATGGTAGTCATCCTGATAAGGCTGAGATGGTTTTGATTTGGATTTCTCTAATAATAGTAAACATCTTTTCCTGAGTTTGTTGTCTATTTGTATCTTCATATAAATATTTATTCTAGTCTTTCCTGGGTTTTGCTCAGGTTTTTTGACTTCCTTAAGTGTTGTTGGCAAGTTGTAGGAGCTTTTCCTATATTCTGTATATTGATGATGAGATATTCGTGATGATAATAACATGTCTCCAGATATAGGTCCTGGAGTAACTACAAAATGCAGAATCACCCTGCCAATGCACGGTAGACGATCAGTAAGAAAGTCACACAAGCTTGAGTATAGTTTGGCCCTTGACATTGGACATTTTTTATGGAAACAACACTTATATTGGCTAATAAAACAAGTAAGACATAATGGTTGTAAAAAGCCTTAATAACAGAAGGAAGAAAAATAAAATCAACCATAATCTTACCAAGAAAGGCATTAAATATTTTGCCAACTCTTAAACTATGTTTTATTACTATATAGACATTTAATTAATCATGTAAATAATTAATTGAAATAAATACTCTGCTAAATGTATGTGCTGTTGCTATCTCTCTTAGGAAATCACCTTTTCTGATATTAGCTGCTGTGTTATGACCCAGCTTGTAGTCATATGACTGTAGGCTAGGTTCTCAAATGTGTCAACCAGCTATCATTTTCTCTCCTTAGGTAGACAGAAATAATACATAAAAGAGATGTTTCGAATCTTACATGAGACAAGGTATATAAAGTAAATGCCACCTTGTAAAGGTAAACAGTAAATGCTAAAGGAGCTATTTTGAAGTTGAAAAGATTTGCTCATTGAAATTTTAAAACATTTGATACCTTTAAGACATAAACCACATTTGCTCAACAAAAATGGAGCCCAATGTAAAAATTTTCAAATTCCTTTAAGCAAGTTAGCATCATCTTGTTCATTAAAAATGTATGAACTTGTCCAATTAATTGAAAATGTTCTTATATAGAACAGATTTTACAAGTTGCTGTCATTTTTATTGTACTATTATCTATTGTACTGTTATCTACTGTACTATTAATGAACATTTGTTGAAGGAACTAAGAAATACATACTGTACAATTCTGAATGTAAGAACTGACACAACTACATCCCTCATTTGGATTTTAAAAGATTTTGTCGTCTTTTAGGTGACTTTTATTATAAAGTTCCATGTCTAGTTAATATAAGATTTACCTGTATCACTTTAAATCTATTAAATTCATGCCTCCTGCCACTTTAGTATGTGTGTTGTCAAAGTGAGCATACTAGCACTCTGATAACATAAAACAGTAAGTGTAACTATAAAGGAGAATGATGAAATCTTAATCCATGAAGGATTTTTTTTTAAATCTTGGCTGCAGTGAAGATTTCATGATGTGAAAACTAATCAAATTTTAGACTTTAAAATATATACCTTTTTAGTTTAGTTCTGTTATGTCAATAAAATTTTAAACAAACAAAAACAGAATAACATGAAATTTCTTCATTTTACAACTGTAACACTCTATAAAATGTCTAACTCTAGTATTTCAAGATTAGTAAAAGATATCCTCACAAAAATTTGGACTTAAATTTGTCTTATCAATAAAATACATTGAATTTCCTGCCAGATAGAGAAATTAAAACTGCTACATTTCTATCTTTATGAGAAAATCAAGAAAATTAAGATTAACTTAAAATTTTCAGTTTTCAACCAGATATAGATGGAAAGAAAAACAGATATTTGGAGAAGAAAATATTACAATGGAAAGGAAAAATGGGAAACAGATATAATGTATATGAATATACATCAGTAATGATCACCATAACAATAGCTATTGACGACTTGCTGCTTGTCACTTTTAGTCTAAGCATCTAGCATGTGTTCCTTATTTTTCTCCTTTCATGGTAATTCTGGTATATTCTCCCGAAGTATACAAATGTGAAATCTGAGTCCTTAAGACATTAAGAAACTTTCCTAAGAGAAACTGCTGGTAAATGTCAGAATCAGGAATTGAACCCAAAATGTGGAATCCAGAATTCTTCACTACAAGTCTCTATCTTCTTCCAACAGACACAAATAGCAAACAACAACAACAACAACAATAAAACAAAAAACTGAAGGGTGATATAAAAAATAAATAAGAGAAATAAATAAATAAGAAATGCAAAAGATGTTAAACTAGAGTTCAAGGTTGAAGATATTATTGCACATCTCTACAAGACAATGTTCTGATGTGGGTAGTAGACTAGAGGTAGCAAAATGTTAAACAATTCAGAGAGCAGAGAAGTAATTTGCAAATTTGCACTGCATTCATTTTTTTAAGGATCTGAAGTTTTTCCCAAGGCTGTTAGAACTGTACTTTAAGCCAAATTTTGTTTCATGAGACATAAGAAATTGAAACTAAACAAAAAAGAATATAAGGAAAGATGAGTAAATCATATATAGATAGTATCTCCAATTTTACAGAGGATAAAGATTCTGTCTGGAGCAGTTTACTGTTATTATAAAAAGGATGCATAATGTCCCTCATACAACTCATTCAGTCACCTTTTTTTTTTACACTAAGGATGAATAGTCTGTGCCATATTGTAAAAGGACTGGCAAAGTAAAGTTCAATCATGAAAAATGTAACCAAATGTTTGGAACATTTATCTTAGGAACTAGTACATAAAGCATTCAGCATAGGAAGCAGCATTATCACTATGATGTGCTAAGTGCCAATCTAAAATATCAGTGGCTTTGACCAGAGTTTCTCAACCTTTGTGGTGTTTACATTGTGCCCAGATAATTAATCATTTTTAATAGTTTTTAAATTTTTCTTTTTATTAGTATATGCTTGCAGTACACAATTCTGGGGAGTTGGCACTTGTATGTAAAACATTGTAATTCTTTTTTCATCCACTTCCCTTCCCCTTTGTCCCCACTCCCTCCATTTCTTGGTCCCCTTTCCATTCCCAAAAGATCTATCTCCATGTTTCCTCTTATATATCTTTTATTTTGCTCTTTAATTCATTTATATCTTGAGTTTCTCATTCTATTTTTGTGGAGGTTATGCTGTGTTTCATTTTACAACCATTCCTGGCCTTTATCATCTTAATGATTGTGGCAACCCCCAATTTTATTTGTGACAATCAAAAATATCTTCAAATATTGCTAAATGATCCCTGACAGAAACAGCACCTCTGATAAAGAACCCCTGACTTCTTGGAGTATATTCTTAATCATTGTTGATTAAATAAGTTCTTCAGGCTTGCAATAAAGATAGACTACCATTTTAGGTATGTTCGGGCCTAGAAATCTTTCTATTGCTTAGGAGCTAATGTGAATTAGTTTAGTGCAGTTGTGACTAGAATGAATGACTGTATTTACTGTTCAGATAAACATTTGTTAGGCATCTATTAAATGCCTGTCACTATTCCAGGTTCTGGAGGCACAAAAATAGAGAACACATTTGAGATTTAAATTAGACGAAAGATCTCATAAACTATTTATTCATCCAGATTCTCCCAGGTCTACTCTTATATTGTTAGATCATCAGAAACCACAAATAGTGAGCCCTATTATTACCTCATGACTATGTTGAAATATTTCCACCAGGTTACGTTTTCTCTGGGAAATGGATATGAAAATTGCCTATGAAAGTATTTTTTAAAGTTTTTTTAAAGATAAGAGCCATAATAGCATGTATCATACTATTCATTGTTCTTGTTCCAAGCTATAAAGATTGCTTATCAACCTATAATTTTCTGTATGTATTGTTTGAGATAATAATGCATGTATTTAAAAATATTTCTACTGTCAAATAATTATAAATGAGTCTAAAAGTTATGAACAATTTCTATACCCATTCTCCAGAAATACCTTTGTGCTTTTTCCTCTCTTTTCCACCAAGAAAGAAGTTCAAGTCCTGGAATAAAAAAATCAAATAAGTAAATAGCTCATAATTATATTTTCAGAAAATCTTACATATCTTGTTTGTGTCATTTTATTTAATCCTTGGGAAGAAGTACAAAGAAATCACAAAGACAGAAAAAGTTGTTCTGTAACTTACAAAAAGTCATCTTGAACTTGGTATCCATGTTTGGCTCAAACTAAAGCTCCTGCTGGCTCATAGTAGATTAGAGTTATAGTAAAAGTGCTATGTGACCATTTTCCTTACAGGGAATGAACAAACAGTAGTATTCCATATAGATATTTATTAGCTGGAACCAGCCCAACTGTCATAGATGACTCCATCCCATACACAAGTTCAGACTACTCAGATGTTTTACCTGAGTTCTCATAAATTTTTAAAATTGAGGCACTCTATTTTCTTTGGATGCCTTCACCACAATGTACTTGAAGATTTGACTTAACAGTCACAGAAAATTGAGTTTACAAAAGCTCAAAGAACTAGCAAGATTACTTTGTTTTAGAGAAGGCTTGGGGAAATCAGACCAGGTATCAGGCAAGAATGAAGGAAGTCCTGAGAATGAGCCCTCAGTCACCAATGGTTGAAAACGTGTAGCTGAGGAAGGAAAGGAGGAGAGGTTATTGTGACCAGCCAGGGGGTTCCTCAGTACCTGATCTGAGCACAGTTGATGTATATGGGCCAGAGATGAGAGCAGGGAAAGCCAGAAGAGTCCCTTTGCCATTCGTAGTTCTTCCAAGGCTGCCTCACACAATTTAAGCTGATTCCTGCTCCTGTACCAGCTCTTTGAAACAAGACTTCTTGGAAAAATCAGATAAATTGTTTCCTTTGATGAAGTCAACCTGCCAGTATTTTGGACCCAACTGTAGCATGAATTAAGGTACTTGAATTTACCTTCCAGAGCAGATGTCATTCTTTTCAGACTATAGCTGAAGAACAAAGGTTAACAATATTAGTAATACCAAGAGTGCAAACATATTAGAAAGTAATCAGTGTGTTGTGAGTCTGAGTGACTAGATACATGCTGTTAGGACACACAGAAAGGAAAAAACAAAACAAAACATGCTGCCCACTTGGTACTTAAGGAATGAAAATGACACCAGAGAGAAAGGTTAAAAAAGGGAGATGGGATGGGTTGGGGGTTCAAGTTTATTCACTTCCATTTCAGTTTAGCCCCAAACTGCCCCTGTCAAAAAATACTCAGTGAACACAGAGAAACTAAACCGAAAGCTGTTTCATCTCACAATCAATCAGCTGTGTAGAAATAGCTGATGGAAGGGGCGGGATGTATTAGCAGAAAATCAGTCCAAACCCCAAGATATAGTGACAGTCGGCAAGCCCAGGGGTCTCTCTGAGGAGACTCCAGCCTGCACTTCACAGTGCCTGCCACCCCTCTTTGCTCCATTAGAAATAATCACTCCTAAGTGGCCCATCATCAGTGCCAGCAGGATTTTTTTTTTCACATTTGCTAAAAGCTTTTCTCTTGGCCCACTTTTATTTTTCCTTTTTTTTTTCTAAGTAACTACTTAAATCCCCCTCCCCTTTATTTTTCAGTTAACTGACTTGAAAAATCCTGACTTGAAATGGCCCTTACAGATGAATTTCTTCTTTCCTCCTGTACATCCCTCCCCCAGCACCTAGTAATAGACTTCACTTATGCATTAACCAAAAGACCTATTAGTGGAGCATTGTTTTGCACTTCTGCAGTCAAGGAAGAAAGGGACCTCCAGTTATAAAAGCTCTTTATATTTTTTGGCAACAAATAGCTTCCTTTTAAATTCAGAAATGAAATGGCATTGAGTCTGTAAATTGCTGTCATCTAAAATGTTTTACTCCCATCTTTGCTTTCCTAGATTATGAGCAATTTTTCCCCAGAATGAATTATTTAAATGAACTGAGTCTTCTGAATCTTAGAAAAAACAATACCTTAACATTTTAAATCTGGTTTACTCACTTATCACTTGGCATATTCTGTTGGGTAATGGCAAACATTGTTTTTTTCAACATATAACATTTATTTTTCCAAATGGACGCAAACTTCTCAGGATGAAAATCGTATGGTATCATGTCATTCATTCATTCAACAAATGTATATGAACATTTACTATATGATATATTTACTCTAATCACTTGTGATACAGTCAAAAACTAATCATATAAAAATCCTTTCCTCTATGGAGTTTACATTCTAGTGGAGAGAGACTGAAAATAAAGTATCAGTGTTACAAATATGTCAACTATAGACTATACTAAAAAGTGATAAATACAATAGGAAAAAAATAAAGTAGTGTATGAGGAGTTTGAAGTATAAAAGGAGAGGGCTACAGTTTTAAATAGGATGTTCAACGTGTAAGAGAGAATGTGGATAAATAATAAAAGAGCTTTCATAATCCGAGGTGGGAACTTAAAGAGTGGGGTTGTTACCAGCTGGCTGAGAAGCCTACAGCTCTGGTACGTGAAGTTTAAGGATCCTACTAATATTCTAGCCTAGATGTGGTGTATAAGCAGCTGCATATAGCAGTCTAGAGATCCAGTAAGGTCTAGGCTGGAATATTTACTTGAAAATAGTATTAAATTCATGATATTGGGTGAGATTGTCAGAGAAGTGAGTCTCAGAAGATATTGTATAGGCAGAGGAAAGCCAAGAATATGTGGTGTCTTGGAAATTGGGTAAAGAAATCATATCAAAGAAGCAGGGAATTATATCACTGATCTATCAAGTAAAATGAAGGCCAAAACTTGACCATGGTACTTAGCAACCTAGAAGGTCTTGGTAATCTTGACAAGGGTGTTTTCAGTGAAGTGATAGAGACATAAACCTGATCAAAATGAAATGAAATAAGACTGTGAGGTAAGATGATAGCATGTTTGTGACCCCAGAAGTTGTATGTTGACACTGCATCCCTATGTGGTAGTGTTTAGAAGTGGGATGATGGATATCTAATTAGGTCACAAGAGTGCATCTCCCTACAAATGGGATTGGTGTCCTTATAAAAGAAAACTAGAGAGCTAGATCACTGACCTTTCGCCTTGTGACAATACACGGAGAAAGCTCTCAGCAGAATTCAACCCTACTGGCAATCTTATCCCAGGCTTCCAGCCTTCAGAACTCTGAGAAATATATTTGTGTTGTTTATAAGCCGCCCACTCTATACTACTTTATAATAGCAGCTTGAATCAGTACAAGAGGCAAAATATCAGAAGGTGTGAACATAGACCACTCTGCTTAGACACTCTCCTTTGAAGAGAAGTAGAGAAATGCAGGGATTGGTTTTAAGAGAAAATTTATTTGAAATTAAATAACAATGTGTTTATATTCTTATGGGAATGACACAATAGGGAAAAAAGATGTTATTGTGCAGGATTGAAAAAAATGCAGCTAAGTCTAACATTATAAAGTTATTCTTATGTTTTTTCTGTTTTTTGTTTTACATTTTTGGTACCAGAGATTGAACTCGGGACCTTGCGGTTGTGAAGCATGTTTTATAGCAGGTAGTATAACCATTTCCCCAAAGGAAAGACCCCAATTTTTGATAGCTGATAAGTCCTCTTTGTGGATAGGCCTCCAAAGCTTTCTTTCTCAGTTAGTCTTTAAGGTAAAAGAGTTGAGAAAAAGTACATTTAAGGAAGAAAGAAAGAATTGCACAATACATGAGAGGAAGAGGTAGTATGTGTCACATTCCAAAAAAAGAAATTTTGTATTTGTGGATTACAGTGTGGCTTGTGATATGAACTTTCTCCTCTGTCTCTTCCACTAACTTCTCTGTAAAATCTGCACTTGAAGGTTTTCCTCCAGAAAATGTCAAGATGAGCTGAAAGTTGCCTGCCCATGGGAGATTCTACATAGGGTTACACAGTTGATTCCCTCTGCCCTACCTCTGTCATCTTTGCTTGCTTCAGGCAGCTCATTTATTTTAGAGCAAATTGCCCACTGAGAACATTACTCCTGCCTTATTCTTCAATCTTGCCTGACAGTGTCCACTCCAGACTCCTAATTTACGCAGGGGCCTGGTTCTAATTTCCCAAGGCATCACCCTGCCCAGGAGTAAGACTCTGCTCATTGCCCTCCCCACCTGATCTCTCACCACTACTTTCCCTCTTTGCTCACTATTAGAAAAACTGAACTATTTTCAGTTCTTCAGGCTCACCATGCTATCTAGTCCATTAAGTTGCTTTTAACTGAAATCCTTTTCTTCTCTTGTAAGAACCAAACCCTCCTCTTTGCCTTTTTCACTCCAGGTCCTTTAAAATTTCAACTTAAATACCCTCCTATCTCCTACTGGAGAATTTTACCTATTTGCTCCCTGCCTTCATGGCCATACTCATTGAGATACCCTACCATTGAGGGTTTATCTATCTCCTCATTAAACAGTGAGCTTTCTATCGTCCTGATTTCCATAAGGATGATGTATGCTCCTGGGATATGTGATAGTCACATTTCCATCACTATAGCAAATTCCCGAGATAAGCAACTTATAGGGAGACAAGCTTTATTTTGCTTCCCAGTTTTGAAGGTTTCATTTCGTGGTTGGTTGAGCCTTTCATGAGGTAGCAGGAAAGTGGCCTTTGGTGAGGTAGCAGGAAGTAGCAGGAAGGTGGCAGGAAGATGTGGCAAAGCAAAACTTTTCACTCATTGCCGGGGTGTGATGGAAGAGAAAGGAGGGTGGTGGAACCCAACAATCCCCTTCCAGAGTCTATCCTGCAGGTCCTACCTTTTAAAGGTTTCACTACCTCCCAATATTGCCACTCTGGGAACCAATCCCCACAAATGGACCTTTCAGGACATTCAGAATCCAAACTATAGTAGATAATGTTTGTTTCAAAGCTGTTACTTAATAAGTATTTTCAATAATTGAATAAACATTTAATGTAAAATCTGTGAGTAGCAAAATAAGTAGCTTAATATAGACCCTGACTATATATAAGTAGGGTTTAGAATTCCTCTGCTGCTCTAAAATCTAGGGCATTCATTGCACCTTATAGTGACCCCTTGGTATCTACAACTATATAAAGACACCATTGGGATCCTATTTTTTAAACTTTTTCAGTCCTCTATTGCAACTGCATGTGAATCACAACTAATTTGACAAAAGTCCTAACCTCCAGGTGAATACTTTGTGCTACCATCAGAGCCTTCTGCTATACTTCCATCTAGTAGAGACTTTCCACAAGCTGGGTAGCTGGTATAGTCTCTAGAGCTCCATGGCCTACAAGACTAAACATGTACAGCAACAGTGCAACTTGACTCTTTTCATGCTATTCCTCTTCCTGCATATTCAAGACCAACAAAAGACTAAATTAAAACAAATTTTATGATTTAAGACATAGGTTTCCATGTGGGGGGAAGGGGTGCCCTAATATTGCATTAGCTTTCTACTTCAGCTATCCTCCTTTTACACTTCATTTCCTTTTTTTCTTCATTCAATGTGTGAATATATCTCATGACTAAGGCTTGGTTATGGATCTTCCACTTCCTCTATACGAGATATGTTAGCTCTGCCCTTATCTCTTCTTTATGAACCATTAGGCATGTCCAGCTTACTTGCCTACCCACCTCTGCTCTGAAATATTTCTCAGTTCCCATTCTTTATTTTGTGTACAGCACTCTGAGCTTTTCCTTGTGGAGATAACTTTGCATTTTTTAATGATGGCTTAAATTTTATGAAGAAGCTGAAATTCAGGGTGACATATGTATGTTTGGGGACTAAGTGTCCTGCTATTACTAACTTTGACCTTTTAATACTATGAAAACTATATATAGCCAAGGAACTTTGAAAGGAAAATCAGTGATTCTCAATCCTCTTTCTGCATTCTCAATTAATAAATGGTGCTGGGAAAATTGGATATCCACACACAGAAGTTTGAGTCTAGAATCATATCTCTCACCATGAAAATCAAAACGGATCAAAGATCTAAATGTTAGAACAGACACAATCTGCTGGATGATAGGTAAAAGTCTTGAAGACATAGACATAGGCAAGGGCTTTCTGAATAAAACCACAATGGCACAGGAAATAGCACCAAAAACCAACAAATGAGATTATGTCAAATTAAAAAGTTTTTGCAGGGCAAAGGAAACAACCAACAGAGTGGTGAGATAACCTACATAATGGGAAAAATTGTCAGCTATTTCTTGGATAGAGGACGAACACTTAGAATATATAAAGAACTCAAAAAAATTAGACACCCCAATAAAAGATCCAATCAAAAATGGGCAATGGAAATGCGTGCATACTTCTCAGAAGAAGTATACATGGTCGAGAAATACATGAAAAAATGTTTCACATCGCTGGCCATTATAGAAATGCAAATTAAAACACTGGGCTTCTGTCTTACTTTAGAAGGAATGGCCATCACATCAAGAAATCAAATAATGATAAATGCTGATGAGGCTGCAGGCAAAAGGAAACCATTCTACATTTTTGGTGGGAATATAAACTAGTACAATCACTATGGAAATCAGTTTAGAGATTCCTCAAAACACTAAAACTAGAAATTTCATTTAACCTGGCTGTGCCCCTCTAGGTGTCTCCCCAAAACCATTGAGGATATCATATTATAGTGATACATGCATACCCATGTTTATAGTGGCACAGTTTATAATAGCTAAATCTTAAAAGTGGCCTATGCCCAGTAATAGATGAATGGATAAAGAAAATGTTATATTTATACACAATGAAGAACTACTCTGTTGTAAAGAAAGATAAACTTGAGTAAATAGTGAGAAAATGGATTCACCTTGAGACCATAATATTAAGTGAAATAAATCAGACACACAAACTTAAATATTGTATTGTTTCACTTTGATGACAAGCCCAAAATATAAATAAAGAGCAAAATAAAAGATAGATAATAGCTCATAAGGAGGTCTTTTTCAACTGGGAATGGGAACAAGAGATAGGGAAAGAGAAAAGAAGAGGGATAAAAAAGAATTGAAAAAAATGGAGATAGATCTTTTGCAGTTGGAAACGTGATGAATAGTTGAAAGAAGCAGGAAGAGTGGGGAGGCTAAGGGGAGGAAGAAAGAATTGAGATGTGTTTGGTACATGTGCCAATTCCACACAATGAGTGTAACCATTGTGTACTACAAACATGTACTAATAAAAATTTTAAAAACAGAAATAAAAAGAGCTTTATTGACATACAAATAATCTACAAAAAAGTTACAATTTTCAGGGTGTCTCCAATTTTAAGGTATTCATTTAATTCCCAATCCTTTCCCAAAGTCTCAAGTTCATAGGTTTCCCCAGCTGTACAAGATGGTGCAAACATGGCTTCCCAAAGCAAAAGTGCCAAGAGTATTTCAGGTCTGAGCACATGCCTTGCAGAGTCTGTGCTCTATTGCAGAAAGTCTAATACATGAATTTCTTGTGGAGTAGGAGTTCTTTTCTCTTTTCCCAAAATTTGTTCCATGCATCATGTAAAAGCCTAGATATTCTTTTTAAAGTAATTCATTATGTAGATATTTTGACAGGCTTCGAAAAAGTAACATCACAGCCCATTCTAATTCAGTTCTTTTTATTACCTATTATTATGAATAGTTATTGAAAAGAAACATATGGCTGAAGCAAAGAATATAAATTCTATGTATTAGATTTACTCAAGTTTCTGCATCTCATTTTTTCACAAATAGGTAAAATCACTTGCATATTGTACATATTCATAACTATTATCAAATATCATTCTCCAATATGTTCCTAGAGTTATGTAGAAACAAAAAATTGACAATTTATTTTTGGCTTTCTTTTTAAAGTTTAAAATAAATCACAATGTGTCATGGACATACAGTTAAGGTATCAACCAGTAAAGATGGCACAATAAGGACTAGGAGCAAAGAATGCTATATAAAAATCCAAATATGTGTGGGAATAGTGTTAACTAGCTTTTGGGAATCTCACAAGGGATAACATTTAGGGACCATTGCTTAATATAAGTTATGACAGAGGCTATGTCATACTTTGGCTTATTATTTTAGAGAATTTAGCAGAGATAGGAGCCCCTTTCTTATTAAAATTGAAAATCAAAGTGAGTTGATTTATTGGAAAAGTCTAAGGATTTGAAAAGTGATATAGATGATAAATGACATTCAGATTAAGAAAAACATTCTACACAATAACAATGAAAGAAAATAGAAAAGCTTAAGCTCTAAAAATATTTTGAAATAGTTATTTTTAAATGATGTAAGATTTTTACTTAAACACAAGGCTAGGTTTTACATTTGTATAACAAATAGAGAAGAAACAGAATAGTTACACTGCGCAAATCCATGGGTGCACACAATTCAACCTCCAGCATAATTTAAGTGCCACTGTCATTGTCAGGAGCTAACGTATTTTGGAAACACTTAAAAATTAAATTGCCCTCTGAGAGTTAAAACTATGAAGTCAACACATAATGAGTAATACTGAAATGATGCAGAGCTACCTTAAAAGATAAGAATTCCTTCTAGATAAACAAGATTTGCTTATGTCCTGACTGAAGGTACCAACATAACCAAAGAAAGAGGGATATGTCCATTAAAAAGAGGATAGGTGAGACATTGAATTTTTTTATTAAAAAGGGAGACTTCACAGGCTAAAAAAACAAGAGAGCGCTTGTCCAAAACTTGTTAATGGGAAATAGATTTTTAGCTATCAGTAATATAATGTAGATATAAAATTAGACTCTAGATTTGGAATAAATTTCCAAGGTTTAAATCTGGTTTTGTCATTAAAAGGTCTTTGCTTTGGAAATAATATCCCACACTCAGTGTATTCACTGCTACTGAAAACTGGGCATGATGACATCGCTTGTTTGCAAAGTTCTTGTGGATAAAACACCAGCCTTCAATAATGTTATCTATCATTATTTTATTATTTGAGTCAGTTTGCTTTGTTGTGCCTCCAAACTAAAATCAAACAACCTTCAGATTATGATATGGTTTCTTGTGTAGCTTGCAAATTCAGTGGCCATGTTTGAGTATTGCCATTTCTGTGACAGTTATATTTCTCATTTTAAATTAATAGACTGAATTTCTAATGTAATGTCATTTTCATGATCTTGATTAATGTGAGTGTATTTCATTGGCAGCATGGCAAACATTTCAGAACCTTTTAAATGTTACCACATACTACCTCAGATAAGGATGTAGTTAATTATTCTTTAAATAAATTGTATTTCCTGAGAAATAAATAATACATGATACGTACAGATACAGGATAGAGCATTAGTCAAATCTGGGGTGTGGGGGGACTTACAGATAATTCCCCTTACTCTTCTGTCAGTTCTACTAATAAAGGGATAAAACTCAAGACGACCTCCTTTTAATTAATATCTTGTAGTGTTTTAATACCCCCCAGTTTACAACTCAGAAATCCATTCTTGAAATACCATTCAGGTGATCTTTTAATAGAAAAATGTGTTCATAGGATTCTCCTCAATTTCTTCAGTGATTCCCCATGAATATGAGAAGTATCCTTAACTCTCAGAACACCCCACTTACTCACCTTCAGAGTGATGTTCATGGCTTGAGGTAAAGCAGGGGCCCTGGCCATGGTAGCCTGCTGTCCTTAAATCACTGTTATTCCAGTTACAATGTGGCCAATGATCCTTCTTAAAATGAAAGTTAACAGGGCTTAGAACAAAAGTTAATACAGCTGGGCCAATTAGATTCATTTCCCAGGAATTTGGAATTGGAACAGTGTTGTTTTCTGTAAACTGTTGGACATAAAACAAGTAAACTCAGGAGTGAAGAATAATCATGTTTTCTGCATGAATTCCAAAGCAGAGAATGCTAGTCTAGTTAGAAAGAAAAGAATAAAACAGACACATAGAAAAGAATGGAAGTGAAAAATATGTTAATAGCTTTGTTCACACTTGTGTCTACTTCTAAGGAAGGATTGAATTGCCACAATTGGGTTTTATGAAACTATCTGAAGTTTCTTATAATATTCTCCTTTTTCTGCTTATGTGAGCCATTCTTGCAAGTACTTAACGCTTTCACTTAGAAAGTACATTCTAACATGATGCCTTTAAATGTTTTTACCTACTACTATTCCAGTCTCATCTCCCACCGTTTCAGAATTAATACATGAATCTCCAGCAGTAACAATCAAACAACTAAGAAGATTTTCTGAGTTTTCTATACTCATATCATGGAGCTTTTCCTTTATAATATCGACCCGTTGTGGCCCACCTGCTAAATGGTTACCCTCCATAGGCATTCTATCTTATTTCCAGTGCACTTTAAAGAAGCTCAGATTATTGCATATAATTCATTATAAAAATGATTTGTATTTTGGTCTGCTACTGCCATGTTTTCTCATCAATGGGAAATATCTAATGTTCATATTTTTCACTTCTACATCACAATGCGAAGCACACAGTGATGTTGCCTTGTCTTCCTGATGTAGTCATTCAATCATTTATAACATAGGATGCATGTTTAATAAATACAATTACTAAGAGCTTTGAGGTTAATGATTTCTTTCTGGGGAAAGTGATAGAATAAAATCTGAGTCTCTGAAGAGTCTTTTCTAGTTGGCCATCTCAGCAGCACATTGTCATTCTGATAATTATTGTTAGTCATAGGCACAACCACAAAGGTTCTTAAGCTGTTTTGTCAATGTCAACTTTAAATCATATTTGATGTAGTAAGTGGCAGGGTAAAACCAATAACAGCAGCATCCTGGGACCGAGCCAAAGTAAGAGCTGTGAAGGATCATTTGCCACTTCATAACTGCAATGACCTGGACTCAAATAGGGACTGAAGGACAGCAGGCTACCTAATCAGCCACTGTCTGGAGAGCTGAAGTTGGGTTATCACAAGCAGAGAGGGCAGGGAGAGTGACAGAAGGAAAGGTGTACCTGTAAACTGGTTGTCAGGAGACAAAGAAGCCTGCAATGTAGCCATCAGAATTGAAAAATGAGGTGTGTTGGTCCCACTGGGGGTGAGTCAGTAACATGGCCAGGATTGCAGATGATGAAGTATATGTCTCATGAAGCATAAAATGTTCTGAGAAGGAAAAGGAGGATGCCCACAACTCCTGGTTTACCCAGCATATTCACGGATTACAAGTATTGTCCTAATCTAAATACTAAGTACTTCCATTTATCTCTTTAATTCCTTAAAAAGGACCCAGTTTGATGAAAAATAATAAAGTGACTTTGATTGCAAACAACCACTGAGTCAAAATACTACCAAATTCTGGTCACAAAGCAAAGTACAGTTATCCTGTTAGAGAATTTCTAAAACATGGTAGTGATGCCTTTTGGGGTGTATCTATTTTTTTGTTTGTCCAGGTTCCCTTTGAGAGATTTTTCTCTGTCTAAATGGTTCAAAGGAGGCTCATTTTCTTCCCCCACCAACCAGTGACGGCACAGGGGTGGGCACCTAACCACAGCTCTTCTCTCCACCAAATAACTCTGACCTGGATCAGATGTGGTCCATCTTATGGTTTTGACAGACTTTTTGTGGAAAATCTTTCATGAGTGTGAGATTCTATTGGTCATCCAAGTGATCAAGTGAGAAAAGCTTGAGATAATACAGAAGAAAATAAAATTGATACACATACAATCCTACTTTCAATCTGGCATTTACTTTCAGTTATAGGAGATAATAAGTTGCTTTTTTTGCTCATTGAAGTATGAATTGGGTCTGTACATATTACGGAGACTTCGGGCAAATAACAACTGCCTATTAATTAAACTGTCCAACTTCTTACCTAGTCTATCTTGTTATAAAAGGAATAAGTTCCCACACAGCAGTTATATCAGTAAGACAAGGAAAAGTTAGATGACAAGATGGATCTAGTACTGGGTAAGTGTCGGATGAAGCAAACTTACCATGACTTTGATGTCTCCCAATGAGCACAGCACTTCAATAAGCTAACAAGAACCATGCTATTATTTCTCTCACAATTGAGATGCAAACAGATTTTAATAGCAATAAGCAAAGAAAATGAATTAAAATGCAATCTTAACTTAATTGCCTTCTTACAGACTAAAGCCTTCTAAATTAAAAATTAACCTTAGCACACACTGAACTTGGATCCTGATGCTTTAGAAAACAAAAAGGTTTAGCTTTGGCATGACCAAAAGCACTGTTTACTTTGTAATAGTGGCATAATTGCTTTTCTCATATCAGTAAAAAAAAGAAACAAGGACAGCACATGTTGGTATTGACTATAGAAGCAATAGACTGTGGCTTCCGTCTTCCTTAGTATGTCTCCTCTGGAATCACAGATATAGTCCCCATAATACCTCAGGCTTATAATCCCTCCTGGATGGCATGGAACTCATCTTGCATATTGAACACAGCCTAAGCATGTGGTAGGAATTGGGCACCCTCTTTCTACTTCATCTTCAATATTTTGAATATAAGTCTGATACGGTATGCTAGAAAACTACACATGGTGTGTGTCAGAAATAAAGTAATCAAAGATGGTACCAATGTTTTTGACCCAACTAAGTGTAAAGATTAAATTCTCCATTATTTTATGTGCGAATGAATGAGAGAGGAACGGCTTCGGAGGGGACAGGGTTTCAGAGTCAGTTTGGTACACTGTGTTTGTGATGTCTACTAGGCATTAAAGTAGAGAAGAAGCATTATTCTGCAGTCCTCTCCATTTCCCAAGACCACCACCCTCCCTTCTAATACCAGTTACAAACTTAAGGGGTGTGTGTTTACCCTCATTTTTTTTACAGTAGTTGAAATTTCAGGGGTCATGAAGCTCATCCTAAGTTTGATAATTCCCTGGAATGACTCACAGAACTCACTGAAATTTTAACCCACTGTTAACATTTATAAGAGCAAAAGGATACAGATCAAAATCAGTTTAGGGAAAAGGTGCACAGGACAGAGTTCCAGACAGATTCATACTTAGAGATCCTAGTTGTCCTCTCTAAGCAGGTTTGTGGCTATTGATAACCTCTCCAGGCAAAAGCATGTGATAATGGGAATGGAGTATTGCCAACCAGGGACACTCACATAAGTTTCACTATCCAAAGATTTTACTGGGGCTTGATCACCAGCCATGGCTGATCACTCTCTTGGCTTATTTATCATCTTGAGCTGATACTACATGGCCCAAAGCCCTCACCACAAATTACACAATTAGCCCATCCTTTGTAATCCAAGGCACATAGGTAAAGAAAGACTTAGCAGGCAGACATTCCAAAGACGATGAATCAAGTCCCCAGGTTCAATGGCAAAAGCCAGAGTTCTCTTTATGTAAGATTAATTCTTTGCTGCACAGATGTCAAATAAGAAAGTGAATTTAAGAGTCCAGAGTTCATGGAGGTATCCTGGAAAAAGATACACATTTGCAAGTTAGCAGCATATAAAAGACATACTATTTGATGTCTTTTTTGTATGATCGGTGTACTAAGTGAATCTACTTCACTCCCAAGGAGAGGATAGCTGATAAAAATTTAGAAATAGGAATTTTTGAACGTCAACCCAACACTACTGTCAAAGCTATTTAAAATCTATTATAATTGGCTCCCTTTCCTATTTTTATAGCATTACCATGCATTACAAAGTCCATGGCTGGTGTACATGCATGATTAATTTGCTTTAACACACTTCCTGCTGGAGTGATTATAGATGCCTGTAATCCAAGCACTCTGGGAGGCTGAGGCAGGAGTATCAGAAGCTTGAGCCCAGCCTGGGCAATTTAGCAACTTAGTGAGACCAAATCTCAAATAACAACAACAAGAACAACAACAACAACAATACTATTAATAATGGTAATGACTGGAGATGTAGCTCAATAAAAGTCCCTGGGTTTGGGCCAGGGATTTAGCTCAGTGGTTTCACTGCCTGCTGCGCAAGCTTAAGGACTCAAGTTCAATTCCTGGTACAAAAAAAAAAAAAAAAATAGAAAAAGGAAAAAAAAAGTCCCTGGGTTCAAAACCCAGTATATTTTTTTAAAAAAATAGTTGAAGCGTGAGGACCCGAGTTCGATCCCTGGTACCAAAACAAACAAACAAAAAAATGGTTGAAATAGTAAATTTTTGCTTCTTAATGAATTACTAGCTTTTATCATCTGAAAAGAAGAGTGATGAGACATGGAATGCAAGAGTCATTTTTGGCATGACTTATTTTGCAATGCAGTTTGGTGTGATTCTGACACTGCGCAAGGACCACATTAACTAAAATGATAAATAGGCCAGGTGATTAAGCCAGCTGGCAAAGCTGTAGTGTGTATGGCTGTGGAAATGGATGTCTGGATATGGGAGGAACTTGGGAGTCCTTTCCTGGGGCTAGGGGAGCCTGGGCCTGCCCAAAAGGTGGTGTGATTTATCTCTTTGGAAGAGGAGCCAGCTGGAGGGTGCTTAAATGGCTTGTCTGGAGGCTCCTTAAACACTAAATTGATGGCAGAACAGCTTAGACCTCTGTTCCTGAAAGATAAACTTTGATTTTAGCTACAGTTAAAATAAGTGAAAACAGCAAAAGGTAGGAAAAACTTAAACAATACAAAAAATAATGTAGTCTCAGTCAAGGAATTAGAGGTAAAACAGAATGTTACTCATCTCCCAAAATACTGTAAGCAGATAATTGCAGGGTGGTGCTTATTTTTTTGTTAGAAGTTCTTTAGAAACCCATCTGTGCAGATTGTTTCTTTTTTATTATCATTACATAAACTAATTACATTAAGGTAAGGTAGACATTTTAATGAGAAGGCTGTTTTAAAAAGTTATAATTTTACTCTGAGATTAAATAATTTACTAGGTGCCAAATTTTTTAAAGTAGGCATTTCTGAAAACTGTTGTTTGCCAGTTATTTTCATTAGCCTTCTTCTTTTTTCTCTTCTCTTTGCTTCTCTTCAATTCGGTTCTCTTGGCTTCTCCTCTCCTCTCCTCTCCTCTACTCCCCTCACCTTGCCTCACCTCCCTGCACCACTTTCTTCCCCTTCTCCCTTCCTCTCCCCTCCCCTCACTGCCCCTCTCTTTCTCTCTTTCTTTGTGTTTTATCTTGGCTTTTATGTCAGGGTCTGGCTATATAGTTCAGGCTGAACTCGAACTCACTATCTAGGTCAGACTGGCCTTGAACTCATGGTAATTTTCATGCCTCAGCCTCTAGAGTTCTGGGATTATAGATGTGTGCTAGCCTGCCTGGCTTAGACTTATTTTCAAGGAAATAGATTTTGCCCCTTTTATTTTACCTAATAGATATGCCCTTTTATTTCTCTATCTTGAACAAATGACTTGGGATAGAACTATATGTAAACCATCTCAATTATTTTGAGAAATTTAATTTTTCTTTAAAAAAATCGTTCATTTTACAAAGCATGCATATTTGCTTAGTTATGATGGGTCTAATTAAGATAATCTTTTTAGAAATTGGCATTTTAGGATAATCTTTTTAGAAATTGGCATTTTTAGAACATGATAAATTGTAAAGGGAAAATAGTGAAAGAGTTAGAAAGATGGCTGAAGAGACACAGAGGAAACACATAGCAAATATTGTAATTAAAACACATTGCTGCTGCTTAAGCTCATTTTCCTTTTGGTAGAAATTTCATCCACATAAATTATACTAGTGGGATGCCATAATATACTGCCTAAAATAGGTGCAAAAATGATCCTTTGGATGTTTCACATGCATCTTCCTATTTGTTAACCCTCTCACATGCATACAAGGTATTATAATAGAATTCAGACAAGGGTTTCTATCTCAGTGTTAGGGGATAGGAAAAAATGAGAATAAGTATCATGTGAGAAAACTCAGCCAAGTCTCTAAGCACCTGGAGCAGGAGGTGATGGAAACAAGAATTTAGAAATCATGATTCTATTTTAGTATTTAACTGCTTTCTAAGTACCTTATCTCTAATTGAAAAAATGGATGTGAAAAGCATGCTAGAAACATTTGTATATAAAAATACCATAGGTAAAGTACATCTTGTGCAGTAAAAGACTGAATAAATATTGTTATTCCAATTATTATACTCATCCACGAAGCAGTGTCTTGTGCATAGTAGACATGCACAAATTATATGTTGAATGAATGAGTGGAGACATAGTTCCTTAAATTCTCAAGTCAGCAATGACAGCTCCTACAAGCAGCAATTTTTACTTTTTTCATTTCTTTATACTTCAGATTTATTCCCCAGGGAAGCTGGCAAACTGAAACCTGTCCCATTAGCGCCAGCAGGAATGTATATGTGTGGAGAGAATGAGTAAACATTTATTGTACCTGATAGCTCAATGAAGTATCTACATGAGCTCTTAAGAGACTTGAAAATATTTGGCAGTATTTATACTTAGGTTGAACGCTACAAATACTATTTGTGGATATTATTCTTCAGAAAATTTCTGTTTTTAAGTCACTTGAACTTTGCCAATCTCAATTGTTGAGCTAATCTAACTATATAGCTTCTTTTCCAGTAGTAACATGTTAATCTCTTAAAATGTTCTTTTAAACCTTGAATCTAGCTGGACATGGTGGCACATGTCTGTAAATCCAGCACTTGGAAGGTTGAGGCAGAAGGATTGCCATGAGTTTGAGGCCAGCCTGGGCTACACAGTAAGGTCAAGCCCAGTCTAAGCTATATAGCAAGACCCTGTCTGAATGACTGAATCAATGACTGACTGACTGACTGAATGAATGAATGAATGAATAAATAAATAAATAAATAAATTTTGAGTCTATCTAAATCAATGTCAAATTATCTTTCCAATAACAAATCTAGTAACCAATATAATTTTAAAAACTTATACTCTTCCTGTGTTGGCCCATATTAACAATAATGACAAACTACCACTTACTGAGGGTCCAATAGATGCCTGTTTCTTACTTGGTGTTTTATTTGTTAATGTATAGATAGTTTAATCCTATTACACAGAACAAGAAACTGAAGATCAGTACAAAACTACTTTGATCATAGATTTGGGGACTGAGATTCAAGACCCACACCTAGTCTATGATAGATTCCCCCCAACACACATTGAAATTTGACTCTCACAGCATCTTGTGAGGCCAAGGGTGGCTTTCTTTCCTGCATGCAGCAAAGGCTGGTGTTTGATCAGTCTACATCTATAAAAAATTTTATGAGGATAATAGAGATTTAGAATGGGAAAAATTTAGGGATAATCCAAATTAGGAATTTTTAGACATTTTGTCTTTAATATTACTTTATATTGTTAATACTTATTGTGAATCACTCTAATAATGTGTAATACATAGTTATTATTAACTTTAATGTATAATAGTGTATTTCATAATTGGAAGACTAGCCTAAAGAATTTGAGGAATGAGTATTTTAACAAAAATAACAAACATAACATAAAATGGTACTTCATTGAAATAAAAATTTTCATAGTTACACTATGAAATGCATCTCTACATGATCAAGAGTCACAAATCATAATGAGTGTGTTTTTATGACTCTATGGCCCACTCTGATTTACCTTTAATATTATTTTTTGTTTCTTTTAAATTAAAGGTCTCATTCGTTTGCAAGAGCTCATCAAGGCTCCATCAAGGTACAATCTTCGACTTAAAATTCGCCAATTGCCTGCTGACACAAAGGATGCAAAACCTTTACTGAAAGAAATGAAGCGAGGCAAGGAATTTCATGTCATCTTTGACTGTAGCCATGAAATGGCAGCGGGTATTTTAAAACAGGTAATTTAAAAATTATTTATATTTATAGTTTCTTTATAAACTTGTACTTAAAGTATGTTTTCTTTAAAATGCTGTTATTTTACACAATTAAAAAATTAGAGAAATCACCTTGATGAAATCTGATAATAGTCTGGCAATTGCTTTTGATTAATTGTTTTAAAAGAAAAGTAATATGGGCCGGGGATTTAGCTTAGTGGTTCCGGCGCCTGCCTCACAAGTGCAAGGTCCTGAGTTCTATCCCTGGTACCAAAAAATAAATAAATAAAATAAAAAAATAAAAGAAAAGTAATATAAATATTGATCATTATCAAAGCAGATTGAAATTTTGTTATTTTCAAATGCCTTCAATACTGTTAGAAGTTGATTAATGATAGAAATTTTGATTCTATAATGAAAAGAGGAAAGATACTAAGATTTAATCATTAAATAGCTCCTCTATTGTAATCAAATAGTAGGAAATAGATAAAAGAGGTTTACTCTTTACCTAGTATGAACTGTGAGATGCCTAATATATTTAATCTTATTTCATCAACACCATAGCCACAAGAAACTATCTCATCCTAGAATAATTGGGTAACTTGACCAATGTACAGTAGAAAGGAAATGGCCGGGGATTACACTTAGTGATGTTACAAATATTCCTCCCAGAATAAAATAACTAACATCTGTGTAAAAAGATCTTTGCAAATCAGTCAAACAAAACCATTATGTAGCAGTAAAACAATGCTAGACCAATGGAGAGGCAGGAAGAACATTTCTAAGGCCAGCCTGGGCAACTTAGTCACTCAATGAGACCTTGCCTCAGAAATAAATAAATAAATAAAGCCAAAACAGAAACAGAAACAAACAAACAAACAATGAAATGAGGGCTGAGGATTTAGAGGATAGCTCAGTGAAGGTGGGGGGCTGGGTTCGGTTGGTCCCAGCTCTGCAAAACAAAGAAACAAAAGAACCCAAACAACAACAAAACAATGTTAGGTCAGAACTATTCAGAGACTTAATAGCAAACTGGAAAGTGGGAATTTGTCCATATCTTACAGGTAAGGGATCTGAAATTGGGAAGTAAATGACTAGTAGAAAGCCATCCAATTTTTAAGTAGCGCAGCCTGGATTTGAACAAAATTCTGTAGATTTTTCTTTTTACGCTTTTTATATGCACACGGATGTGACACAGTGGCTTTGGACTAATCGACTCTTTTAAACTTCTTTTGTGGAGGATAAAATATCTCTGCTGGAGAGTTATACAGATTCCGATGTCAACTTATATTCCATTAAATATAACTACCAACAGAAAATGTTTGTTATAACATAGTTCACTTATTAAGCAGATGTTTGTAAAATATTGCAATATGAATGTCAGTTTTACTACTGTGAAATACTTAATGAGATTTGGAAAATTACTCTTATTTTGTGTTTGGGTAATAAAACATGAGAGATTTTGTTTTTTTAAGTTTTTTGTAATAGTGAATAAAATGGTGCAAAAAATAACCATTTGAATTTTGAGTTATAATTTGTATTTCATGTAATTCCCTAGCGATTCTTGGTCACATTTAAATGACACAGACTTGGAAAGAGGGCTCTTCTCAGAGCCCTGTGCAAATTCAGTGACAGAGCGTCGACCTGCTTTCTCTGGGCTTCTAATGACACATAAAGGAGCAGTTGTCTTCTCTTTAAAGAAGCAGTTCTGACTTGCTTTGCTGTCTGAAAAGTGAGAGAGTATCTATCATCTTTAATAATAGAATTTCTAATCTTCCCTTTATGGAGTGCATCCATTATTTTATACCATACTTGTTTTCTTAATATAATCTGCTCTGTTTGCAAAATGAAGATACAATTAAAATCATATTTAAATATATTCAACAAAATGTTTAATTTTACTAGATGAAAAGTAAGAACAAAGATAAAATGAGAATATAAATCATAAAGAGCAGCCAGAGTGACATTATACCAAATACATGCTCTGAGGACCTGCAACATTAGATGACCACATATATAGGGATATATTTTTTTTAACTCACCTGGCTTTGGGAAGCACTTATCCCACATTTGAGTGCAGGTTATTCCAGAAACCAAGTCAAGGAAAAAGCAAATATCTTTCTTCTTGTAAATGCAGCAGTGTATGGATGGGGATTTATTTTTATGACTTACAAAATTTTGCTGAGATTCTTTGTTATTATTTAATCTTGGAACACCAAAAACATAGTATAGGAGTTGAACAGAAATAGAAAAGCTTTTACCTAGTATGGCTACACCCAAGAATGAGTGTCAGCAGTATCCAGTTTAAGTTAAACTTGTTCATTTTTTTATTTATTTAATGTATTTATTTAAACTAACTGAGCAGTGTTGGGGATTTAGCTCAGTGGCACTGTGCCTGCCTCACAAGCACAAGGTCCTGAGTTTGATCTCCAGTACCCCCCCCAAAAAAAAACAAAAAAAAAACTAGCTGAGCATTTACTAAATATTGAGTGATACCTTTTTATTAGCATGTGTCTATAATACATAATATTTACATTTGTTTGGGGGAACTGACATCATATCTATCTATCTGTATATATATCAATATCTATATCTATCATAGATAAGAGAAACCATGTGATATTTAACATTCTGGCTTGAAAGTTCTAGAAGTGAGTGGAGTTGGGGACTCTGAGGAAAGCTTTTCTCTGAGGAAAGCTGAGTATGCTAATTGGTACACATGCGTCGACATCAGCTGATTCCACTTTTATCCAAATTTGTCACAGAAAATTCCCTAGGAAACAGCCAAATACACTGAAGTAAAACATCCCAAGGACATCCCATCACAGAAAAAAAATTAAATCAAGAACTTCAGAGTGTAGGTCAGAGAGTGTGAAATAAAACCTTTTAGTCTGAAAAAATGTGAAAGATTATGGAAACAAACTCCTATAACAGCAAAGAGTAAAATGAAATTAAAGCTTATTGTATATGTCTAAAGACCATCATTCCCCACTCTTTAACCTTGAGCAATATAATGCTTTGATCTAACCTAAAGAATAAAATGCAAATTGTGTACCTTTACCTACCTAGATAACTGTATATATTGTTTTATCATATGTTATTATTAATACTATACTAGCTTAACATTGGAGATAGCTAATAATATTTTTATTTTATAAAAATCAATCTCTGGTACTTTGGGGACAACCAATTTTTCTCTTGAGGTCACTTACCTGTATATAAGAAGGTACTAATTTTATTCTCATTGTTATGGTTTGAGGTGTGCATATAGTTGGCTCAAAAGTAGTAGCAAGATATGATGCAATATGTTTGAGGAAAAAGAGCAAGTTCTCTTTTTTAAACTGGTCTTCCAAAAGAAAATTTATATTATTTTTGTGAATAAGGTTACAGTGGAAGTACTTAATCAAAAATAAGTAACCTCTTCTATTCCTAGCTTTCTCTAGATCAAATATCATTGCCCATGATTGATTCTTGTTTTCAAAAGCAGAGACTGAGAGAAAGCTAATGAGGATCACATAGAAACTCCAGCTATAGATCTGTCATAGATCTCTTCTCAAGGCAATTAAGAAGAACCTGTGGCCAGTTCAGAATGCAAGCCATCCTCTCTAGACCATATCCTCAAACCCACACCCGCAAAGCACAAATTCAGGCACAGGGATCAAATACCAAGCTTTTCAAATTATCAGGAAGAGTCAGAAATTTTAGAATTCATATGTTCTAAAATGAATCTACATCTTTGAGAGTATAAAGTAGCCTATTTCATAAAATGGCATAGATAAGGAACATCAAAGTGAAAGATAAAGATGGAGTAGGATTGATCTGGGACACTTAAGAGTGGAGTCTGCTTTATAATCTGCTATTAGATACCTTATCTGCTCTAATTTTGTAGTGAGCTGCGGATTTAAGTAGGCCTTTGGATTGAGCCAAACTTACTGTTTCCCAAAACATGGTTTTTAAATTCCCCTGACCTTACGTACAAGAGATCCCCTCTCCCAAACCACCCAGAGATTGGAAAACCACTTGGTCCTTTTCTTACAAGACAGCTTAACTTTTCCAAGCATTGATCTCAGTTGCTGATGAACAATTGATATAATTTCCAATTCCAGGTTGCAGTCGAAAGCTATAAATACAACTGTCACTTTAAAAAAAATCTCTAAGCAGTTACTGCAGGCAATTAGCATACAGGTTTCCCAGGTGGCTATTCATGCTTCAGCTCCAGTAAACCCTGTGTTCTCATTTTCAGTGTCCCCCAGCTAACCTTTTAGGTTGACATTTATAATCCACACTCCAAGAGCTAGACCTGGAGTCCAAGTTGACCCATTATATCACTCTTCTGGGCAATCCATGCATCCATATGCATTATGTCCCAGTCTCTTCATTCATAGAATAAATACAATAATTAAACTTATTTCATAGAATTTTTATGAAGCTTACACATAATATTCTTAGTGTTAGACATATTTTAGTCACTATGTATTATTTATAGCTATACATCTAAATCACTATTTCTTTGAGTTATCTTTATTTCTATACCTATTGAGTTCATAAAAGAAGAAACAAGGTATGTACTGAGGTGTCATCGAGTGTTTTTGGAGATGAGAAGATTTCTGCACATACCCATCAGGAACGATGAATGCCTTCTACAAAAATAAAGTGACAATTTTTACTGAATCAGGGAAATTTTCTCTTATTTTGATTAATGTGATACTGAGAATGTTACTCATTTACACAGTTATTATCCATTCAAAGAGTATTATTTGGTGATTTTATTATTAAGTACCCCTCCTAATGTTCATGTGTATGATGTTGCTCTCCGCTAATGTTTCTCCCTTCTTTTGTATATTTCGTATGTTCCAAAATTTAAAAAAAATCTATCCTTGTCTAACTGAGTGCTTCATACAAAATTATTAGTTTTATTCTATTTAACTGGTTAATACTGACCCAGGATTGTGATACTTATGTATATGGAGCAAAAAAATGTCTGGCAGCTGAAGCAGCTATTAGTAATGGAGTGGTGTGTGTAGTTAGTGGCTTGTGGAAGACTATTATGTGCACCTGAGAATACTCATTTTCTGCCAAGACTCATCAGGAAGTTAAAAAAATACACTGGTTTCAGTTTTCATTGCCAATTTTTGTTCACTGATAAGTAATCATTTCTAAAGCTTCTTCTGCTTTCAGAGGGGAAAATGACATGGATACTTACTGCCAGTGGAAGTTTGAATCTAGAAGAACTTGTTTTAAAATTGATAGACTAAAATTAACAAGGACCAAGGAAAAGTAAAAAAGACATAGTAATTTTCAATTGGTCTATTAATACAAACAAATGTATTTCTTTAATTATTTGTACTTTTTGTAAAGTAGTGGAGATTTACATTTCCTTCATTAATGCTAAGGAAATGTCTCTGAAGTGCTGAAGAAAATGTCTATTGGTGTTGTACTTTGCAGTACTTTTTTTCCTGAGTAACACTGTTCTTCAAAGTAAAATGGTGTTCCTCATTAGGGTATTTATAGTGAAGACATTATAAATATAAAGAACTAGGAGGTGTTAATTTCAAGTTTGTGTTAATGTAACACTATAAGCTTGA
Source organism: Heterocephalus glaber (assembly GCF_000247695.1). The sequence goes on along the minus strand of NW_004624810.1, from coordinate 3,107,965 downwards.
CAATTGCAAATGTTCACCTAAAAGCTTTTCTATCAAGAGAATTATTCAGAAATTCCTTCAGTAACCTATAATCTTTTTTGCTACTAAGAAAAGATTTAATTTAGCCCAATTTTGATGCAACATGAATATTGTATATTGATTCTTTAATCACATCCTGCTATTTTGTTACCACCCATCTAACTGATTTAATGTAAGTCATACTATGTATACTTTAATATTAATTTTTTATTTCTGTATTTTTTTTCTTAGGCATTAGCTATGGGAATGATGACAGAATACTATCATTATATCTTTACCACTCTGGTAAGTAATTTATTACAACAAAAGTAATGCTCTGTTTCATTATTGTGACATTTTACAATGAAAGAAATGTGATTTTGATTGAGAAGAAATAATATAGTGATACATTTTTAGTTATACTTCATTTTATTTTTATAATACCCAGAAGGAATTATCAGAGAAAACTAATAACCCTTAGTGGGAAGCTGATGATTTTGAGATAATACTTTAGTTATCAATTCAAAATATTATGTCTTATTTTTATATTGCTTTAGAGGACTTTCAAAACAATGGATTTTAAAATTAGTGTCTTGAAAAAAATCAATGATTAGACAAGATCAAGTTCTCGTGTTGTAATCTTAGCTCTATTTGTTTTTTGAAAATCAAGTTTATTAAAGCTGTCCTTTGAACAGACTACATTTTCTCTTTTGTTTTAGTTGAATTTTCTAACAGTCATTATGTTTTAACATTATCTTTACAGTTTATCTTCACATACCCAAAGGATATTTTCCCTTATTATGCATGAAAATCTGACCATAACATTATATCAAATATGTTTATTCTTAGCTTTTTCTCTTCATTGATACATTATCTTGGTTTTCCTTCCCTGTAAAATAGAACTGTCTCTTTTACTAATTCTCTTCTACCCATTACCAATTTTATCCTATTTATTTCCTTTCCAGTTATCTTCTTAAGAACTGATATATTTTTAGAGTTATATTTGCACTTTTGTTCATATGAAGTCTAAATGTTTGTGTGTAATACTCCAAATATTGCATACTGTAGGGCAATTCCAACTGTTGTGGCATTAAAGTAATTAGGAAATATTTTAACCTTAATATGTTGTCTTCCAAATTTACTACTCTTTTGATTTCTTTAAAAATTTTTGTAATCTTTAACTATGTCACCCCAAAATTTTACTAATATTTCCTCCACAGTTTCTTTAGCTTCCACTTCCTTTTCTATAGTGTAACCAGTCTAATTATTGCTCTTTCTGTTGACTCAAAATTCTTCCAAGTAGTCTTACTTTTGAGAGTTTTGAAGTTACCAGATCAAATTGCTCAAATTCAGTTGATTGTAATAGCTTCCTATGATAACAACTCTTTCTTCAATATTTTTCACATAATAGTTGTATTCTACTTATAAATTCCAAACCTGGCTCTGCTCTATTTATATCATTTCTTACTAGGTGACTTTTTGCAGTTTTTAGGAAACTTAATGGTATGCAGGTATAAGGGGACTGAGAGACTTCCCTCATCAATTATATTTCAATGCTGTTTTAACCTAACTCCACCATAGTCATAAGATTTTGAGAAAATCAAGAATATCTCTTACTTTAAAAAATGGAGAAAACATCTACATCAGTTTGGTTGTAATAGAGAATTCGTAAAGGATAATCAGTGCAAAAGAAAGTGGGACAGTTCGATTAGAATCAAAGTATGAAAAGCTTTCAATTATAAACTAATGATTTATACCTATCTTAAACTAGTAGCTCCATTTTTTTTAGAAACATATAAAATATGGCTTCTAACTAATAATAGCTACATCCAAGAGGAGGGGAAAATACTGGCTTTGTTGGTTGTAGAAACCTTCTGTTTCCTATATCATGTATCTTATCAGTAAGTTTACCATGGGAACAGTTTCTTTCACTTTCTTCAGTGTATATACAGTGAATGCTCTTGCTCTGTCCTTTAGTTTTCCCAGGAGATAAGAGGCTAAAGCTATCAAGGGAGTTAGTTGAATGTCACTATAAGAAAATAAACCATGTGTGACCTTTGTCCTCTTTGTAGTTGGCATTTTATATGTTTCTAAAAGCAAGCAAACAGGTAACAACAACAAAAGCCTAGGCCAAAGAAAACTAAACATGAAAAACAACTGGTCAAGCAAGCAGGGCCTAGAAAAACACCTCTATTAGTTTAAAGTAAAATGTTATTGCATAAACAATAAGAACAAGCTATGCTTAACATGAAGATGAAAGCTTATGTAAATGTTGAATGGAAGTCACAGAAGACCCTGTTTAATTCCATGAGTTAGAATATAATATATACAAACAGATTTAGGTACACAGCATACATATTTAAACTGTCAAAGCATAAGGATAGTCTGTTTGAATCTTAGTAATTTGTGATGGTGAATATCACTTGAGACAAAATGGTATTAAATATCCTAAGGGAAGGAAGAATAAGTGACTATTTCAATAGTATATGCTTTTGAATGAACTCTGTTGATCCTGACACAAAGAATTTTGTCTTTCAGGACCTCTTTGCTCTTGATGTAGAGCCCTACAGATACAGTGGTGTTAATATGACAGGGTTCAGAATATTAAATACAGAAAATACCCAAGTCTCCTCCATCATCGAAAAGTGGTCAATGGAACGGTTACAGGCGCCCCCGAAACCTGATTCAGGTTTGCTGGATGGATTTATGACGGTAGGAATAATGACTTAAAGATCAGTTTGCATGTTTCTAAATTGTACTGCATACAGTATTAAATTCTCTATGTTGAAACTTCAGTTTAATTGTTTCATAGTAAAAGCATGATATCAGAGCTCTATTGCAAATAATTTTTTTCATAATTTTATAAATCAATTTATATGACAAATTTACACTTTCACACAAGTAACTCAAAAGAAATTGTAACTATGATTTGTATACTAAAATGCGAGCATTTCTCTAAGTTAATTAGTGCCATATATAGAACAAACTGGAAACTGAACAGACATTAATCCGATGGATAGCCTTCTCAACATACCTAGCAACATTATTTCTCTTAATCATAATAGTTTTTTATACCTGACTTTATATGAATGACTTACATCACTCAGAAATTTCCCCTGAGGTTACCATTCTTTAAAGTACATGAGGAACCAATGTTCACACTAGTCATTTTCAAGTACTAGTTTAAACCTTGAAATGTATTAATGCATAAGGGTCTATTCTTGCATATTTTTAATTCATACCAATGCTGCCAACAAAATCTAATGCAAGGCGCATAATAATTTTAAAATTCTAACAGCTATGTTAAAAAATACTCCTCATAAAATAGGTGAAAATGTTTTTAGCGTGTTTTATTTAAAAGATTACATAAAAACTATTATTTAATTAGGTAATTCATATAAAAATTGTGACTAATATATTTTACATTCTTCTCTCTGGTAAGTCTTTGAAACTTAATGTGTGTTTGACACTATGCATATTAATTCAGATTAGTCGAATATTAGTCACATTTTCTTGGTACCTAGAAGATACTTTACAGAACCAAGTAAGTTTTGATCATTTAAAAAATTTAAAAACGCCTGATGTATCTCATTAAATCCATTTTTATAGACCAAATTATTACTGGAGTTTAGCTCAGTAATTGGCAGTGTTTAAATTTCATAGATCATTGCCATCTACTTTAAAATGGTTATTACCATCTACTTTTAAAGAGTATTTTCACAGTTGTAAATTTGCAAACATCTTTCCTTATATCTGGTAAAAACATTTTTCTATTGTGATTGTAATGTTTCCATAAATTGTTTCAAGGGGGCTTCAAAACATATTTGTAATATTGTATCTTCATAAAGGGAAAATTGCCCCTTTTTTCCTTAAAAAATGATTTAGTAAATAGAGCGTCTTCAGAGCGACTATCAACAAAAAATAGTTACCCTTTAAGGTACCAAATTTCTTATAAAAAAAAGACATTTTTCATCAGAAAATTAATCATTTAGAATTTGAAAATATCTTCTGTCTACATTAATTTTTTTTTTTTTTTTGGTACCAGAGATCAAACTCGGGTACTCGTGCTTGCAATGCAGGCGACAGAACCACTGAGCTAAATCCCTGGCACTCTACATTAATTTTTAAAGAAATAATATAAGGGAAATTTTATTCCTTTACACATAAAGAAATAGGTGGCTAGTTCTAGTAGTTTGATCTTAACGTAAGATATATTTGAGAATATTATAAGGAAGAAATGTTTAAAAACTTAAAATGAAAATAATTTTTGAAACATATTGCCAAATTTTAAATGAATTATAACTTAGAAAAATTGTAAACATTGTATTTTGTTGTCAGTTGGAAGATGGTAAATTAAACTTTTGAAACTTAGACAATGCTACTTTAAAACTTAAAATGAAAACTATCATTTAAATAGTTTTTATAACCATATGTATGTTTTCCCATATCTTCTTTCTAGCTCTCTTTACAACTCTTTAATTCAGAATGGATATTTTATCATTGGTATTTAAGAACCATTATTGAATGGCTTTAGGTAAAGTGCCTTGGTAAACATAATGACAATCTTTTTTTTTTTTTTTTTTTTTGGTACCGGGAATCAAACTCAGGCCCTTGAGCTTGCGCAGCAGGCGGCGAAACCACTGATCTAAATCCCCGGCATGAAAGTGTTTTTAAATGAGTAGGCTGAAGATAATTTACGAGTACTTTTCAAATAATTATGCTTATGTAAAATATTTATAAATATGACATTGAACTCAAACATGCTGGAAGTAGACGTGTTTGAGTTTATCATTTATCTTTTATCATTAAGATAAAAGTTTAATCTGAGATAGATACATACTAAATTTGATTTTATAATTCTCTTTTGCAAAATTGATAATATATTTTAAGGCTTTGCATTATATAATATTACATAAATAAGAGGAAGTTTATACATAAAATGTTTATTATATAACTCTAATTCTTTTTTATTCATTAAGTTTATTGATACATTTTAGGTATACATTATGATCACTTTCATCATTGGGAATTTGTACCTGTACATGATATATCTTGGTTCTTGTTTTTTCCTCATTCCTCTTCCTTCCCTTCCACTCCTCCACCCTGCCGTATTTACAAAAACTTTGTTTCTGTTTTTTCCTTCTTTTCTCATATTTTTTCCTTCCCTCCACCCCCTTCCTACTTCCTCTTCCCTTTTGGGCCTTAAATGCTATATAATTTTTATAAAAATAAAAACAGTATGAAATCTGTATTAAAATGTTAGTATATTTATGGCTTACATGAGTATTCTTTTACTTTCCATTTATCTTTAGATTATATGCATTTTCACAAGTCATTATATATTTAGGAAAAGAAATTAATAATTAATTTCCACCATGAATGGTGTCAGAAAATTAAAGTGATTTTAGTCAGAAAAGAAAAACAATTATAGCCTGGCAACATTGCATTGGCAACATTCCCTTTAATCAATTCATGAGATCTCAGTGGGTATATATTTCTCATTCTTTTTTTCCTCCTATGATCTCATAAAGAAATGGAATTATCAGCAAAGTCCTTAGTACTTGGAGCAAGACCTATTATTACCAATATCATAGTCATTTGCTACTATGTAAGATCATAGTCCTTAGATTTTCTCAGTCTTCACGGTTGAGCTATAAAAGGAAACAATGAATTGGATTCATAAAAGTTTTTCTGGTTGAGTTAGCATCTTAACTGATCCCTGGGATAATTGCTCATCAGCTAAATGACTATTGAATACAACACCACTTCTCTTGCAGTTGTAGCTTCTTCCTGTATGGTCTTTGGTCTTCGCTTTAAAGGTGTTAATATTAGTGGCCTCAGTACTATCTTTTTCTTTACTGGAAATAAACCTAACCAAGCTATCAGTTCCCACAGGGCATCCAAGCCCTATCTAGTTAAAGAAGAAGCCCACTTTCTTCCTTCACACATGGGGATTGTTTTTACCCACAGTAACTCATTTTCCCACTTTCTTCCATGCACAAACACTGCTGTCCAGTTAGCGATCTAAACTTCCTAGACTTGAGCATTTATTATAAAACTCTAGTATATGTTCATATCCTTTCACACTCTTTGAGGTATGGAAGTCTTTCTGTGAACATTGTCAGTGTCTTTCATTGTATTATTAGATCATTTCCCCAAAACTTCTGTCCATACTCTGTCTTCTTTTAGCAGTTACAATAGATTGAAAATTAACTTTTTGAACCCATCAGAGCTTTATGCTGATTATATTTATTATTGATTTATTGAGATTACAGCAATTTCAACTAAAGAGAATCAAATCAGGTAAAAACATCTCAAAGTAAATTTTAGACAGCCTAGTTCCATCTCAAAAATCTTTTCTAGTGATCCTAATATTTCAGTCCATTCAGTGGTTTAATGACTATCAAAATTATCTTTTCTTGTGATGATATATGTTATATATATTCATTGATTATATAGGTTTATTACACAAATCAACAACTGTCATTTGTACTGCTAGCGGAAAATTAATGTTTTAGTAATTTAAACTCTGGATATCAACTTCTATCTCCATTTCCTTTCCTCTAAACAGTGATTAGACACTGTTGATTTTAACATATCACTATCTTTTTAAATTACATTTTTCTCTCTATCCCTAGAGCTTCACCTTACTTAAGAATCAATGATCTTTCCCTTGGCTCTTGACAGTATTCTTACTGAAGTCCCACTTCTAAGATTTCTCTCTCACATCCTCCTTCTTTTTAGTGTGATCTTTCCCAAACTTTGCCCATGGGTCATTGTCATCTACTAGGTACAGTCAGAGCTCATTATCCAAGGCAGAATGGCCTTCCAAGATCTGGCTTCTGTCTCTTTGTCCAGTCTGGTATTTGCCTTCTTCTTGTTCCAGAAAGCCACCATCTCATTATTGATCCATCCTTTACTATCATTCATCACCTGTTTCAGCTGGACCTGAACAACACATTCCTACTCATATACTAATTTCCAGATTATCTTTTACCTTTTCTATGAATTTTCTGAGAGTTGCCCAGACACTTTATATATGTAGTCCTTCATTTATGCACTTTATATATAAGTAAATATTGAAATTTAACTCTGTGCTTTTGTTTGTTTTCACATTCCCTTCCCAATAGATCGTAAACTCTTTTAATGCAAGAACTAGATCTTGTTCTCTTTAATGCCCCTGTACCTTGTTCAGTGTCTGGGGAAAAATAAGTGCTCATAATAAATGAGTGACAACCGGATGAGCAAATGTGTTTGTTAACTGATTTTAATCATATTACATCTGTGTCCTAATCAGTAGACCATCCCATTTCCCCAAATGTATTTTGGAGTGCCTTTTAATTTACCTACTCCCACTTTATTACCATGACATATAATAATTTAGAAAATGCAATTATTTGTTAGAAAAATACCTTAAAAGGTGAAAGCTTAGAAATAGATATGATGAAGTATTAAAAGTAAGTTAGATCCACTGCCTGCCTTGCAAGCACAATGTCCCAAGTTCAATTCCTGGTACCAAAAAAAATAAAGTAAGTTAGAAGAGTTTTCATCCTTTTTCATAAAGGTGGGAAAAGTATTGATAAAAGAAGAGAATCTGTGTGTTTAAATTCTAATTCCCTCCTAAAAATTACTTCTTTACATTAACAGATAACAGCCCAGAAATATTAAATTACTTTCATTGTTTATTATCTTAAAGATAAAAATCTTCTATATACAACTCACAGCATTTAGCTCCTGTACTATTAGGAGCACAAATGATTACTCTCACTGTAGAAAGACTTTCCTTAAGGAAAGTCATTTAAAACTGAAACACAGAGCCCTATATGAGCAGAAAGCTTTCACGTACTACCAGAACTGCAAGGCTGCTGCTCTTGCTGCTGTCTACCCATCTTATTTAGTTGAACTGTCTTTCTTCAATTCATTTAAATGAGAATAAATATAAAGGTATGACAAGTACTGGATGAAAGTAGCTCAGTAATTTGTAATCAACAAAGGTATTTTGAAAAAAAGTTTATTTTCTTTCATATTGCAGTAAAACACCAAAAGTATAAAGAGTAGTAAAATAATGAATTAATTTTCTTTTGTGGGGTCAATTTTACTTGTATATTGTACATAACAATTAGAAATTGGTAAGAGGCACTCAAGATTTGGTGACAAATTTTTAAAAATTACTATTTCTTCCTCCTTTCTGCTTCCTGGAAAATTGACAATATCAGAAAATAGCAAATGTCTTTCTTATCACATTTGACATCTTTGGCAGTACAAAAAATGTAGTCAAATATTGTTGATCTCTCAATTTGATATTTCTTTGATCTCACTCCCTGTTTTACTTCCAATTCTTATTTAAATTTCTTGTATTCTATAATGTTTGTAATAACAAGGGACAAACATGATAAAAGAAAAAATTTTAAGTTTAGTTCTATAACTAGTTGACTTTTGTGTGAGATATATGAATTGGAAAAGCTTCCATTCTACTTAACAGAATAAGTAATCCCACTGGACAATGGCAGAGGAGTAGGTTTTGTGAGCTGGTAACAAGGAGACAGAAACAATAGAAAAAAACTGATTAGTTAACATTAAGTTATTTCAGGTTACCATTTCTTCTGTAAGATTAAAGCAGAAGATCTTTCCTTATTATGCTGTCACAGGTCATCTGGAATATCTTCTTTTCAAGAAAAACTACCCTATTTGGGCCTCTGTCTACTATCTTAAAGTTTAATCATGTGACATGCAACAGGAGTGTCCTCATTTAGATTTATCTGGACTATTGGGACCTAGTGCAGATACATTGTTCAAATCAGTGACCTCCTATAGAATTTTAAAGGTGCAATATGTTTACAAGGGATTTTGGATAATGTCTCAGTATGGGTTAGAAAATGTGTAAAATTTCAAACATTTATTAGCATGAATTTCATAACGGCTGATTTTATGGTTTGGAGTCCATAAAATGATCAAACTAGACTGAAGTATCTGTATAAGATATTTCAGAGTATGTAATGAAATCATAAGCATATTATTCTTTACCTTTATATAAGTTTGACTTAATGAATGTTAAAGGGACATGGACTATATAGAAGGAATAACAGGTGACCTAAAACTCTCTATTGTTTTATAAGCATAGGACACTGTATTTAATTGCCTTTCTCATTGGTTGATAAAATAATCAGCATTTATCTAAAGTTGATAAAGATACATATATTTTAATTACTTAAAATATAAATTATATGAAAAATGGCAGTTGCAATGGAACATTATTGTCATTGTTTTGCTGTTTATAAGATAATTTTTAAACATCTCACTTGAAATAAAACACTGAAGCAAGACACTTTTTTCCCGTGGACCCTAAAGAGAAAAAGTTTCTTTGGCTCAGTGGTAGAGCACTTGCTGGTCATGTGCAATGCCCTGGGTTAGAATCAGAGCGCAGAAAAATAAATCTTTATATATATATATATATATATATATATCTCAAAGGATATTCATATATGTATATATATAAATAGCAAAGTATAAATACAATTTTGCTTATAATTTTCTTCAATTTTTAATTTTATGTTTAAGGGTATAGAGCATGAAAAAGAACTTTTCCTATATCCACATTAGCTGAATTGACTAGAGCCCCATAAATGAGACTGACAAAAGGGAGACTAAGTAGAGACCAACAATAGAACTTTATCAATGGGCATAGTGGACATGCACCCCAGAGAACTCAGAGATGAGTAATTCAGAGGAGTGGTTAGAACTTCAACTCCAGTAGCATCTTAACAAAGAGCAATAATCTGTAGAAAAGTGACAAGACAAAGAAAAGGGGGTTTAGGTTTTTAGAGATTTCGGGTGGCCAACTGTGAGAAGATAAATATATGGGGAAACTAATGGAGGAGAGGGGAAAGTTAGTAAGGATTGTTATGTGGGTTCCTCTGGTGGTAAGTATTTGGTTTAGTGAACTCTCTTATTTAATTCGCCTCTAGTTTAAACTCATGAAGAGAGGTTTGAAGCTAGGGTCTAGAGGTTAGAAGCTAGAGTCTAACTCCCATTTCTAAATATTACTAGTGCTGTTACTTTAGGCAAGATACTTTTGAGCCTCATTTATCAAGTTTTACTTGTTTGAGCCTCATTTATCAAATAAAAATAATAAATTTTAGGAAGTTGTCCTAAAAATCAAAAGGTATAATGAGTTAACACATAGAAATGTTTGAAAACTACCTGGATTTTTATAATTGTTTTATATTATTGCCTTCTTTAAAATTTCTAGTACCTTACAAATGCAGCATGAATTTTAACATAGTACTTTAGTTCAATTAATCCATTCATTATTTCAGCATTATTTTTGTCTTTTATGCAATAATATTATAGTAGATATGCATGTGTGTGTGTGTTGGATGATTAATTGGCATAGAAACCTTAAGAAACATTGATACAGAATCTAAAAACTTGAATTTACTAGTTTTTTTTAAAACATGAGCCCAATTACCCTGATTTAAAGTATTTTATTAGAATAAAATATCTCTATTTAATGAATATTTAAATCCAGTTAAAAGTTTACTAAAGAGTATGTGCCACTTATTTCCTTTTGATGTCAGGTTATTTTTAGTAGGCTAAAAAGATGGCTTATTGGGCACAGAATTAAAGGATAGATTTTTGCTTAGATTTTTATACCTGCTATGGAAGACTAAAATATATTCTATTATCTTTGAGCAAGAGCTTGGTAATCAGAGTTTGACTATTGAAACCAAGTTCTGCTTTTCAATTTCATTGTAAAGTTCTCTTAACTGTATAATATTTCTGAGCCTCAGCTACTCAATGAAAATAATAATGCCAAAATCATAGTATCAATATGAAGCTCAAATATTTAACATACATACTGCTCAAAGACAGTATCTGGGACTTGGTGGTTACTGTATGGATGATATCCATTTACTTCAAGGCAAATGTCATATAAATACTTTAGTACAAGTGCTATTTATGTTCAGAGTGAAATTATTATTCTCATAGAATCTTTTGATGCCCTGTTTGTACAAGTATGACAATTGAATTGAATAAATATAACTGCACAAATATTACCTTTAAAAAATCTAAACACAGGTTTACATTGTAACACAGTTACAATATGCTGATTGAGACTGAGAAAAAGAATGAACTTGAATTATAGCTAGTTATAATAACAAATTATTTTGTTCATCTCATGACACTGATATCTAAGTAATTATATTTACATCAGAAATATAATTTTTATAACGTATAAGCTTATGTAGTTTATGATATAAAGGCTCAAAAAATGGTCAAGCATCTACTTTGATGCATTAATTTCCAAGATATTCTTGGCCAATACTTTTTAAATCCACATTAATAAATCAAAAGAATATTTCAGACAAAATAAAATGAAGAATTTTAGGGTGATTTTTCCTAAGGGATATTAGGAATTCTCTTGCTTTATTATTCAGAGAGGAAATATTATGTTGATCTTTCATTTGCCTTTCTAGAAGAGCTCATAAATATTTTATTCACTAATCTTCAGCATATCCTGTGACCATAATGAACCAGAAGGTAAAAGTAAAATTATTAAACTGACACAGATATTGAAAGGGTACCAAGTGAATCCTTCATGAAAAATTCCTTTGCACTGTCATTCATTCATTCATTCATTCTCCAAGTATTTATTGAATATGATTATATACAATGTGTATTATTAGACCATATCCAGAATATGAAAAATTATACTTTTATATTACATGATATCTGTACCCAAAGAATTATCAATAGGTGAAGAAAGTAAGGTATAAACTTTAATAATGCAAAAGAATGTTCATATGTAATAAAGAGCTCATGTATCAAATATAGTCTGAGAAAAATCTATATGAGAGTTTTTTCACTTTTTGTTTAGGATATGGTTTCAACCACATAAAGTCAGAGCCTGAGAATGTTTCATGTCAAAGAAATAAGGAGAATGTATCTCTTTCTTTGTAGTTCCCTTACTCAACATGCTTAAAATATCACCTTCTTGTGATAAGTCCAAGAAACTGAGAAACTTGTTCAGATGGATCAAGCCAGTTAAAGGATCACAGGATCCATGGTAGGAGGCTCAACTAAGATGTGCCTGATTAAAATTGATGAACTTCACAGATGCTATCAGGTTGGAAGCAGCTCTCATTGTGGAGTTGCTATCACAGTCCTGGGGCTACTGCGAGGTCTACTAAAAATCAGCCAATCAAAAGATTGTCTCCATCCGTTCACACTTTTATTGCTCTGAGACTGAAAGAATGTTTTGCCAGTTATCTCTCTACTTTCTGCCTGGTCACTCTACTCTGGAATTCACACTTAAATTTCCTCTGCAATTGCCCCACTGTGCAAGCTTTCAGTTAAGTTCCTATAGTTTATAAAAAAAAAATTAAAAAAAATAAAACAAATAGGTACTGTGAGCATTCCCTATAGTGCCACCATGGTGGAGTCAGAAGCCCCACATAGTCACAGACTATTTGCAGAACAGTCTTTTGCCAAGATTTTCTACTTGTCTAGACTGTGACCTCTCCCAGCTAGGGGTTGTGTTCTCTCCACTTGAGCAGACTTGGTCTCTCAGAGGTAATCTGGATTGGGGTCTTGGATTTTTTTTCTTCTAGGAGTATCCTAGACCCTTTTACAAATTTACTTCCTCCCATCTCAAGGCCCTGGTACAAAGGAGTATGGGAGAGAGCAGTCTCTCTAAAATCGAATGTACAGTTGCAGTGATCACTACAGAGATGGGGCAGGGTTGGATTTGTCTACTTAAAGCTGTTTTTAAAATGTACTTGATTGATCTATTCATGGAAAGAAAACCTATTCAAGAGAATTTGATGTTTTTGTCTTTCAACATACAGCTAGATGAATGTTATCAGTATTGCTATGATTATTTTGACATCACCAAATAGTGGATAAACCTCTCATAAGTATTATAAAAAATCCCTAATTTGGTATAATTGGGAAAGGAATTTGGGCAAATTAATGTTTGATCTCCATCTTGAATATAAATTTAAATATAAATAACCTATTTATAAGAACAATAAGTGGGAGGCCATCTTGGAAAAAGATAATAGAAAGCTATTAAAATTTTTAGAATAGGAGAGTACAATAAAGATAATATGTGTCATTTACCATGCTTTGTTAAACATTATGTCTTTTGAGGTAATTCTATGATAATGTGCTTACTTTATGCTGATTCCAAAAATTCTTTATCTTGCATTATTCATCAATTCACAGATAATATAACTGAGGCTCAAAAATCTGTAGCATGTTGTCCAGGACATTCCGTTAAGATGGTAGAGGCTGAGCTTTAAATCCAGGCCTTTCTAACTTGACAACTTGTGCTCCTCTTGCCCAGCCTTGCTCTCAGGAAAGCTCCTGGAAGCTCTATGTAAATGTATCAGACATGCTTCCATGGGGACAGGAAGCTGTAATTCAAATCTGAAATATGAAGGTCTGATAAAGAACAGAAGGGCTCAGAAGTGTGATTGAATGGGAATAATTTTTTGAAGTAAGAGAGAAAAAAGAGACAAAAGATTCTTTTGAGATTTTCAGCTTAGGTGACTGGAAGGACTGCAGCATTTTTAATAGAAGCAGGGCTGTCTGGGGTAACAAGTGACTTCAAAAAGAGATGTCATTGGTTGCAGTTATGAAGAAAATCAGATGATTGTGATACCCCAAGGAAGGAAGATTCCATAAAGAATTAGAAGCCGGACTACTGTTTCTCATTGGACTGATGGCCCAAGTTTGTTGCTGTTATTACTGTTTTTTCCATTTTTAAGAATCAGTGCATGTTTACAGTACATTTGTTTTACACTGGTTTTGTTAGTTTGTTCCAGAAATGGAGAGAAATAACCTCAATTCATATGGATTTATGTTTACAACCCTTCATAGAAAAAGACCTGGCTAACCTACTGGGCCAGCTTGTCTAAATCCTTCAAAGGGAAAGAATTTTCAGTAATGTTGGATGTCAGTTAAATAATTACTGCATCTTTTATTGCCTTTGCTTCATATCACAACAACCTAAGGCTCTCATGGGTCTTGGAAATAGATAATACCCAGAAAGAGATATTAATTTGAATTCTGATTTTTCAAGCAAAATAATACTTTTGCCAAATATTATCTTTAAAATCAATTTCTCAAGTTCTTTTCTCAGCCTTTAAATATTTATTCATCTTTTCAAATCCTTTATCAAGTGGGAAAAGAGAAATTAATATGATAAAGATTGTGAAATACCTTTAAAATATGAACTTTAGCTCCTAAGGCAAGTTCATATAATTTCAATTGACAAACTTTATGCACACTTTTCTAGATTTGGGAGTGTGGTTGACAAAAGTTTCATTTTAATTGAAATTTGAAAAAAATCAAAAGGTAAATAAAAGTGCTATGTATTCACTTTTCAAAGCATCTTACTTTTATGCTGTGCTATTTTAATATTAAATATTACTTAAGTTTTATTGTAAGGATGATGTATATCACAGAAAACTATAAACTATAAAAAATATTCTTTAAAGAAAACAAGTTGGTATTGAGGATGTACATCAGTGATAGAGAGCGCGCCTAGAATGCACACTTCTATTTTTCATCTGCTTGTGTAAATAATCACACTTGAAGATTCTATTTTCTCAGCATCTTACTTTTCTCATCCTATATATGTACTGGA